>BMAW01129554.1:1592-77176 GCA_019974015.1 Nephila pilipes | reverse complement strand
GCTCTTCCGATCTCATCCATTTTCGAGAGAAGGGGGCACTCGGAATCGAACCGAGGACCTATCGATCTGCAATCGACTGCTCTACCACTGAGCTCTACCCCCACGAGGATAGAGGTGACTGATCCTGATGTTTATCTACAAATGCCGAAGAGAAAACTGAAAAGTTAGAAATGTTGAAACGGTGGGAATACCCCATCTTCACCGAAATATAAAAAGGAATTTCCCATCTATTTTCGAGAGAAGGGGCACCTGGAGCATCGTAAGCCGCCAGCCGTGACCTCGCGACTATGGCCACTATGCTACCGCGACCAAATGATTTCGATGAACAAATTTTTTTTTGGTATGTGTCGATCCAAAAATCACCGTTTTCGTGAAAATTTTCGAAAGTTTCTTTATTGATTTATTTTTAATCGTATTTACGATTTCAAAAATGTTTTGTATTTGTTTCTAGGTTAGTTTATTAATGTAAGTATATAATATCTTTTAAGAAGCATTAAAATTTTTATTCGCCTTTCTTGGAAAACTGCGATTTTAATTCTCTTTGATAACGAATAATCACATTTCTTAAAAAGTGCTTCATATATTCAATGAAATTTTATCACAATGTTCTCTACATCTCTAGGTATGTTTTAAACCTCAAACATAATTTTTAAATAAAGATCCATTTATTTTGGAGTTATTTTTATTTGAAAAAAGTAATATATTTTTTTTGTAAAATCATGTTGGGTTTATAAGTTTTGCTATTACTCAATAATTTTAAGAAAAAACTGCGTTTTTCTGCTTCTCAATACAGTTATATGTATGTTAAGTATATTGTTGAATTAGAATGTGAAATATTTTAATTAGAATTTGTTATATGAGCTTCAGCGTAGTTGTCACTTTTTGCGAAATTTAAAAAAAAAATATGGCTAAAATTTGAAAAATAAACGAAAGTTCATAAAAATTACTTCTGCATTTACAATTTTATTGACCATTGTATTTAAAAACATAAGTGTTTTACAATTTTTTTTTTTTTTTTTTTTTTTTTTTTTTTGAAAAAAAATTGCTTCAAAGCTAGGCACCTTATAAAATTTAATCAAAATATTTGTAGAATTAGAGGGTAGAAAAAAAATTGTACTGCAATTTATCTTGGTCTTTAGTTACGAAATATACAAAAACACTAGTTTTTAAGTTTGTTTATAGTATAAGTTAGTACTATCCAAACATCTGAAGAAGTAGAAGAGTTACGAAAAAAAGAGAAAAATTAGTTTAAAAAATAAATTTAGAATTCAATATTTCAATTGACCTGTATTCTAAAATACTTTTTTTTTGTAAATCGAAATTTATTATATGTTATATTTTAAAAGCAGAATTCTTTAACTTCTAAAATAATTAGAAATAAATTACAAAATGAAGTTTGGAATGCAAAGACATTAAGAATTGAATTTGAAAAAAAAAATATCAAAATATTTTTAACAAAAGAACATTCTCTTTTGTTAAAAAAGGAGGAAATGTAAAATAATTCTATACGGCACCAAGGCAGCGTATTTGACTTTAAAGAAAATCTCCAAGATAAAGTGACAAACATCCGCCAGATTATCATTATTGATAAGGAATATCTATAACGAATATAAAAAGGAAATTTCAGACTTTTTCAGTACGATTATGATTTTATCTTAAAAATCAAGCATTTACCTCTCTTTTAGAGATATAAAAAAGAATGGATTTTTTTACAATGTTCCTTTATTTTATTAATGATCTTATCTTTATAATCTATCCCGAAAACCCGCTGAAAGGGACAGAAAGTACATACTTTTTATAGACCATGAACATCGCACATTACTGCCTTGAATCGACATGAATGCAGTTTTATGCCTGGATAGATCAAAGCGGAATCGTTAATGTGTATGAAAAATCGCCACATTTACAATTTCATCGTCGTCAAGGATTATCTTGAAGGTAAAAGTGGAAAAAAATAAAGTTTTAATCATGCATATATATGTTCTAATGTTGCGTATTGTATTATAAGACGTCATAAATATTTAATAAAAAATATAAACATTCGAGGGGTATTCAGAAAGTAAGGAACGTTTTGGAATTAAAAAGAAACTAAGTACAAGAAAAAAAAAATTATTATATACATCCGAAAGAGCGACTAAAATTCTACTTTTCTACATAGTCACCAAACAAATTGAGGCACTTATCATAGCGGTGGACAAGCTTTGGAATTCCTTCGTCATAGAATTCTACCGCCTGCCATCTCAGCCACTCAGACAATTTCAAACAACAAAGTCCGTGAAACTTGAGGAAAATTAAGCGAAAGTTCCGTTATTGTGAAATGGCGGTTTTCACAAATCTTTTTATCAACTTTAGCGACCCGTTCGTCAGTCACAATGCTAGGGCGTCCACTCTTCTCTTCATTGTGAACGTTAGTTCGGCCATTTTTAAACTGAATGCACCATTTCCGGATTGAACTTTCATTCATTGTGTTGTTTCCGTACATTTCACACACTTGCCGATAAATTTCCGTAGGTTTTTAGGTTTTTTTGCCAACAAAAGCCGTATCACAGACCGCCCCTCACAACTGGTGGGATTTTCAATTGCAGCGCACATTTTAAATTTGAATATCGATAAAACGGGCATTGTGGAAATGTTTCCGTTGTGATGGCTGAACGCCGACTGAGATGCCGTGCACGCAGACACCAAAATATACGTGATCGGCAAGCGCCTAGTGACGTCAGACTAAAACGTTCCTTACTTTCTAAATAGCCCTCGTATATTTGAACTGATAAATATATATTAAAAAGTTTTATTCAGTAATCGAAAATATTTGAATTGGTCGCTTTCTTTTCAATGAAAATAAAATCGCTTATACTTCAATAAGTAGGAGAGAAAACTAACAAAAAAATGAGAGAGATTATAATTTTTTAAAAAAGAAGAAAATCAACAAAAAATAAAACTAAAATTTGATAATTTTTCATTCTGATCAATAAATATCCATTTCTGTGTAAGTGCAGTCATAACTTCATAATGGTAGGTGACAGTAATTATTGAAGAAAAAAAAAAATGGTGCAAAAAATGAACCAGTCGCTTAACTAAGGCATCTGGGGTTTCTTCCTGACTTCATATTTAAGTTTCCAACTCCTTCCCAACGAAATGAAACGAGGATACGCAAACTAATCAAACTTTAGAAGTATAGTGAATAAATATAATCAAGTCGTATAAAAGCGACAGAGAATTGAATTGGTGTTATTAACGCCGAACAAGAAGCAACACGAGGGCTATTGGTGACGGACTTCATGCCTTTGAGCCTCAGCCAAGTGATAAGGATGACACCTGAGCTGGCAACCCTCTCCTAACTTCTCCACCATGTCAATGGGAAGACTTTAAGCCCCGACAGATTTAACATGCATCAGCCCCGGCTACAAGGCTGGTCTTGAGTGGCATCAAGGCTAGAACCCACTACTCAATGAAAACTGATGACCGCAACCATGACCACTAGGCTACCGCTGTCATAAAAGCAACAGAGCAGAATTAAATTTGATATAGAAAGCTAACGGTAATATAGCAAGAAAGCTATTGTGAAGGCCTTGAATGGTACGCTATAGTTATTTGTTGTTATAACTATATGTATGATCTTCTGCGACTAGGACTAGAGTCAGTCTGGTCGAAGTTTTTCCATAGTGGTTTAACGATAAAAGTAAAATTTGATGTCTTACAGGTGTTAGTAACTGTGAAGAACTTGGTGGATCTTGTGGAGGTGTTAGTAACTGCGGAGTCAAAGAGTAAATTTAAACATAATATATCAGATTTTAAAAAATAATTGACTACATTCCTTAATTATTTATGTCAGACTATTTAAGTTAATGTACGGTAACGGTAACGGCTAAGCTTACGAGGTGCCTATTTTAAAATTAAAACTTACCCTCTCATCAGAATTAATATTAAAAGTTAAGTGCATCATTGATAATAAAATTAAACTTAATTGTAAACAACTATAGTAATTGGGATCAAGGCAACAAGCGCCTGGGCGTTCGGCAGAGTGCCGAAACAAAGTTGGAAAGTAAAGTTACGAAAGCGCGCATTGCCATTGGACGCTGTAGCCAGTAAGCTAAGGAGCATATATAGCAATGGGCGGAGTGAGCGTTAAGGGTGGGACTTCAGTTCGCAGTCGAAAACGGCTGCGAGAAAGCTGTCGTCCGCGTGTTTTTGAGAGGTTATAACAAGGTAAAAAATGAGTTAAAATTAAATTGAAATAAAAAGAAATGCCGTACCGAAACCAATTTAGAGAAAAATGCAGTTAGAAATTTTGAGGGAAAATTTAAAACGCGAGGAGATGAGTTTGAAAAACAAGAATTAAGCAGAATTGAGCTCCACTAGCGACGCCTGGTGACTAAAAATGGTTCTAATCTTAGGAAAATGCAGTTATAAGTTAAAAAGAATCTAAATTTTCAAGATTTAAAGATTTTAAAAATTTTGAAAGTGCTCGACAGTGTTACGCGAGGTTCATTTTGACCATAGGGCATTGCCACTTATCGATGTGAAGTCCTGAATTTTGAAAATAAGCAGGATAAGTTAATATACTTGTAATTAAGTTGAATTTTAAATTTGCTATTTCAATAATTTTTAAGATGATAGAAATACTATACAGTGGGAAAGAAGTAACTTCCGTAATCACTTGCGTAATACCCATTAAACGATACAAAAATTGAATGAATGTTAATAGCTCGAAACAACTGAATTATGAGGTTAATAGATTGATTAATTAACTTTATTAACACGTTAAGTAATTTCTAATACAGAATTTCTTCAGGATGGAATCCAATTTCTTACATAACTGAATTTTCGTAAACAAACGCAGACAGAAAGTGCTGTAACTAACCTATGTTCTAAATTTAATTCGAAGTTATTCGAAGGGTCAAATACTAGATTATTTCCTCCCAAGCGAATGATAGCATTTTTCTTTTTTTTTTCGTGTATAGAATGGAATGAAAATTAAATATTCTTTCCATATCGAAATGACTATCCGATTTTAAAATTTTTATCCACTTAAAGAGATAGAAACGAGATGAGTGGTTATAATATTGCTCATATTGATGAGAAGTGGTTTTATTTGACAAAAACCAGTCCGTCGGTTGGTTTTATTAACGTCGCATTAGAAGCAACACGAGGGTTATTGGCGACAGACATTTTGTAATTTTGAACCTTGGTCAAGAGACAATTGACAAAAAGGAAAACAAAACTTCTAAAATTTTCTAGATGCTGAAATTCCTGACAGAAGTTATATAAAGCAAATGTCTTAGTACGAAGGGGATGTCCCTTGCCACTGGGGCCCATCCTAGATGAGATAGACGCAAAAAATTATTAAATTTTTTTTTATGATAAGATAGGAATTTGGAGTCTTGACTTAAATATATAGGAATTAGGATTAATTAATGCCTGTATACATTAAAACATCAACAGTCTCTTTCCAAAGTAGACCAAAATATTCAAGCTGTTTATACTTTATTCGATGCGTCAAAATAATAAGATTAAGTTATTTTTTTTTACTTTGCAAAAGCTCATGTAATGCCCTACGCAAATTGGAGGGGATTTAGTTTTTGTTTAATTTTTATTAAAGCCGCACTAGAAGCAACACGAGGAATATTGGCGACGGACCTCGTAATTTTGAACCTTGGTCAAGTGACGAGGACGACGACACCTGAGTTGTCAACTTCCTCTCCGAACTTCCACACCACACCAACGGGAGGACTTTGACCCCCGACAGATTTCACGTGCATCACCCCCTGCTACACGGCGGATATTTTAAAAATTAAATAATATGCGTTATGCATAAAATAAATTTTAAAAAATATGATAGTTATCAAGCTGTGTCGTCCTTAATATATTGTACATACCTGGAAAGGAAATAGGAAATATTTTTAAAATGAAGTAATCATTTCTATACGGAATGAGTAATGTAGACTAGTATATGACCTTTTAATACTTTGAGATTTTATAAAATCTTAATTTTTGAAATAGAATATTTCCTAATTTATTGACGAGAAAAGCAAAACCTTTGAATACTGAGCTTATATAGAATTAGAAACCCAAATATATAAGAATTTGGTTATACTAAAATTCATTTTTTCATAAAGACATTTAATAATTCTCATATTGTTCATAACAATATAACTTTTTCCTAATTTTTCACTTTTGTAGGACTGGAAGATATCGTTTCAATTGAAACTATCGTTTGGTACAAAAAGGTCACACAAAATGTTGAGCAGAAGTTTATATTTATCACCCGGTATACGAAACCCTAATTAATTAAGCAGCGAGTGACCCATTTTTAAGCCTTCGTAAGTCAAAACTTTCTTGCAAAATCTTATAAAATTTAATAATTTTATAACAAGATAAAACAACAGTTACGTATGAAACCTCATATTCATGATGGAAAAATTACTTCCTGAACTTAATTAATTGAGCTCATTAATTTTAATCCACTACCATAACGTAGCTTCATTTGAGTGGTTAGCAGAGACACTAATTTTACCCAGATGAGATGAAAGTTGAGGAAGTTATTAAGGATTGCTCATTTTTTTTATCCTTTGACAGCTGTACGAACAAGATTTATGCAGTACTTTTACAAAAGCAGGGTTTTTTATGTACGTGGTGTGGCTATTAAATAATGTGACTGACGCTGTAAAAATATATTTTATTTTGATGTCATATACATTTATTTATTATCACCTCCAATATACACCCCTACTCTATCCCTACAACTGTTCGTGCGAATCTTCCATTGTTCGAAACAGTGATGGAAGTCTTCTAATGTCAGCTCCTTCAGGAGAGTGTGCCGCTTTCTTTTTCACAGATTCAATGGACTCAAATCTTGTTCCTTTTAATACAGATTTCTCTTGGGAAACAGATAGATATCGCTTGGTTCAAATTCTAGTGAATAAGGCGGATGGTCTAACACTGGGATTCTGTACCTGGCTAAGAACCTCTTGACAAATAATGTGGAATGGGTCGGCGCATTGTCTTAGAGGAAAAATTTGTCTTGCGGTTTCTTTGTCAATCTCTACAGTCTCAGCAACTGCAAGAATACTTAACCGACGGTGAAAAAGACCAAGATTACCGATATTTTTAAGAATTGTCATCTGTTCTTTACGAGGAAGGGCGACCCAGGAGTGAAAAATATATTCATCGTTTTCTCATCCATCTTGAAAACGCTTAAACCACTCAAAAACATGTGCACGCGATAAGCATTCATTGGCATACACTTCTTTCAGTAAATTTTAAGTTTCAGTAGCGGCTTTTCTGAGGAAATATTCTGCGAAACTTCACAACAATTAGCTGGTCGCATATGATTTTATCGGCGACACAAACAAAAAATAACTCTAATTTGAACCAAGGCTACGTGTACACGGATTTGTTTACAGAAGTGAGAGGCACTGCATTCAAAAGAGAAGGTTTCACGCTTAACAGCTGTCGGTCTCTGTCGTTTGGCGCTTGCATACTTCTTCTGCAGCAACTTCAGTCTCGCTATTTAATAGTCACACTTCTTGCAGTGATTCATTATGAGTACCGATTCCGTATAGTAAGCCATGAGGTTGTGTGTGCAATGATTGATTACTAACGTAGCACTTAGAAACAACAAATGGCTATCGGTAAAACATACACATACCTCGTATTTTTGCTGACACCACACTCTCGAGTGAGTAAATGTAAATGTTATTAGCACAAGAGCCATATGTGGCCATGCTGCGCCAAACAAGATTTAACTGCGGTCTAGACGCGAAAAAATTGAAGAAAAGACAAAAATTGGTTGACAAGAAGGAGGGTCGAAAATAGAGAAGGATCGCTAGGGTATTCCGGTAGCTCGTAACCCGTGTTTACCAAAGACAGTAAACCCCATAGGAAAGAAAAAGATCACTAAGGTTCCTCGGGGTCATGATGCCCGTACTTAGCTGAAGAAGATATGTCCCTGATATAATCCCCAGGGGCAGGGTGCCCAGCTATACCCCCAGACGCTGGGTACCCATTTTAGTCGCTTCTTACGACATGCGTGAGCTACAGTGTCATTCCCGGTCACCCCACTCTCGAAACTTCTCACACCTAGAGAATGGGAGAACTTGAGACCTTAACCAGATTTAATATACATCAACTCCTTTATGCGTCGGGTCTTTAATGTTACTTAGCCTAGAAACCAAAACTGGAAGGAAATAACACCTGTTGCGAGTTCGGGACCATGACCACTTGCCACAGATTTGAGTATGTAATTAATGTATCTCCTTCAACTTAACATACAATTACATTATACAAATTAGTATTTCATGTTTTTTATAATGAGTGATTCTACGTATGAATATTTGTATGAAGTATTAAAGCACGAATGATATATAAATTATGTTATTCTTAATCCATGATGAGATATTAGACATAACGCAGCCTTGTATTAAATATATGCATAGCGAACTAGGTACGATTAAATGTAGTAGTATTAGGTTAGGAAAATTTGTGAAAATATTTTTATCTTTTGCGCCTTTGGTTGCTTTATTAAAGTCTTTCTTGAAAGTACCAAGGGAAATTATTGGAAACAGACTTCTTAATTTCAAACCTCTGTTAACTTACGGTAACGACATCTGGGTTGGAGCTTCCTTTTCGAAAATTCCATAAATTTAATTTTCTAACTGTATAACTTGGGTGGTAAATTAAATGAGCAACAAAAACTCTAAATTTAGGATATTAAATTTAAAAGCTAAAACAAATTACTGAATATTGTATTCTGCTATCTCTTCACCTAAACGAAAAAGAAAAAAAATGAGTATTTCTTTATTTTTTGAATGCTAATGAAACCAGGATTCGCCGAAATTACAAAACCGCAAAATTCTTTATCTTACACCGTGTCCTATCTCTTTAACACGAGTGTTACAAATCATTTAACAAGGTAGATAAATACAGTTATCTCTAAAGAGATGACAAAATGCAACTTCTTATCTATAATAAGAACTTAACCGAATATCAGTTTCCATTTGACGGTATTGCGATAAAGTTATCAAACAGAAATAGAAAATTCCCAGAAAATAAACCGTTCTTTCTCGGGAATTGCTTTATTGGTATGAAACAAAATGTAAACACACCTGAAGTTCTTAGAACGATAATTTATATTCGCAGTAAAAAAATTCATTTAGATTTTGTACTGTTTTTACTAATATTCCAGAGAGCTTAAAAAGCACGCATATACTTGTATTAACGCATTAACTTGTGTAACGAGTGTTAATTAAATATTAACACGCGACTCATTAATACGCGTGTCCACTTCACACGTGGTTTTACTATGAATTCATCAATATGAAATCGCTTGTGAAATCCCTCCTAATCATTGCGGCACATAATTCCTATTTTTCTTTAAATGAAACTCAGATTAATATTTTGCTCCCACAACGTCATGACTTCTTGTTAAGAGCAGACATTAATGCATTCAATATTTGTTTTATTTTATATACATAAATCACAATATCTTGGAAATGAAATAATCTAGTTTCAATTATTTTTCGTAAGACATTATATTTAAGACCTTAGGGTCAGCGGAATTAGTTGTATTCTCAACCATTTTGTATTTACAAAATTTTGAGCGTTATAGTGATTTTATTCTCTTATACAGGATGTCCAAGAATGTCCTTTACAACTTTAAAACTTTGATAAATATAAGCTAACAAAAGATATTTACTTTCTGTTTACTACAGTTAATAGTGCAACTCATCACGAAATATTTTATCTGTTCATGGGTACACCTCAATATGTATAACATATGTGGCCCTTAGCACATCAAGACTGTATTCAATTTCCTACCAGGTACGTTGTAACATCTCGTCTGTGACAGTAGTAAAAGTGTCTGCAATGCGGCTTAGTTTAGTTTAGTTTAGTTTTTATTAACGTCGCACTAGAAGCAACACGAGGGCTATTGGCGACGGACCTCGTAATTTTGAACCACGGTCAAGTGACGAGGACGACACCTGAGCTGGCACCCCCTCTCCTAACATCCATACCACGCCAACGGGAGGACTTTGGGCCCCGAACAGATTTAACGTGCATCAGCCCCAGCTACACGGCGGGTCTTTAGTGGCCAAGGATCGAACCCGCGACTGAGCGAAAACCGCCGGCCGCTAGTCCACGATCTTGACCACAAGGCTACCGCGGCCCCATCTGCAATGCGGCACTTTAAGTCAGAAATGTCAGTAACCTTTGTTTGGTAAAAAGCCTCCTTCAAATATCCCCCCCCCAGACAGAAGTAGAGATGATGATGATAGTGAAGCCTTATTGGCGCAAGAGCCAGATGTGGCCATACTGCACCAAACAAGGTAAATCTGTGATCTAAACATTAAAACATTGAAAAAAGATTGATAGACAAAAAGGTCATGCAAGAAAGTAAAATTTAATGGCGCATGAGCCTAGTATGGCTATGGTGCGACAAACAAGAATTAACTGTGGTCTATACGAGAAGAAATTGAGGAAAATATAAATTGATTGATAAGAAGGAGGGTCGAAAATAGAGAAGGATCGCTAGGGTAACTCGAAGGTGCATCATCCGTGTTTACCAAAGGCAGTAAACCCCATGGGAAAGAAAAAGATCACTAGGGGGCCTCGGGGTCATGATGCCCGTACTTACCTACAAAAGGCGAATCCCCGAGGTCCTCTGATATAATCCCCAGGGGAAGGGTGCCCAACTATACACCCAGACACTGAGTACCCATTTTAGTTGCCTCTGACGGCATGCATGAGCTACAGTGGGAGTATTCTGTCATTCCCGGTCACACACGAGTCGAAAGAAGTAGAGGAGTGTTTGGTCCAGAGACATTGGTGGTCAAGGAATTGGGCACCCCGTCTTATCTATCCATCGGTCGGTAAAGGTTTCGTCTAAGTGATCACGAAATGTTCTTAATGAATGTGGTGGAGCCCCATCCTTCTGGAAAAAAATTTGGGCTGCAAATCCTCTAACTGAGGAAGAGCAAAGAATTGAAACATGTCCAAGTGAATGCCATCATTAACTGTATATTCAGCGAAGTTAAAAAGGCTCAATGGTTCGGTTGTCCATCAGACCATACCAGACATTAACTTTTGGGGTGTCTCTTTCAATGTCTAGAGTTTCACGCGGGATTTCTGTGCCCCGAATTCGTATGTTATAACGGTTTAACTGGCCGGTCACATGAAATGTTGACCTGTTTCACAAGGCCCCATCATCGTCATCGATACGGTGTAACATCTCTTTGTCAAACTCTGTACGTTTTGGTTTCGTAATGATTATCATAATAATTGGAACAAAATGTCGAAAGATAGTAAACGTAAACAAAAGGCATATACGACTGAAGAAAAACCCCAACGTGTAGAAGGAATTCGGAAAGAGGTAGGAAGACTGGAAAAAATTGCCAGGGAACATAATCTTGAATCTACACAACGTGAATGGTTAAACAATAAGAATAAAATTTGTCAGTTTGTTAATAACACATCGATCAATAACTCCCGACACTAACCCAGAGATGGCGCTCGTAGTAAACCAGTAACCAGGTCTTTCTAGAGAACGTACTTTTGCTTGAAACGTGTCAAAATTTTAAGTCGATCGGACCAGAAACAGCTGAGTTATCGAGGTTGGAGTAAAGTCGTTTTGTAGTTTGTTTAAAAAATGGAAAAAACCGAGTTTCGTGTTCTGATAAAACATTGTTTTTTAATGGGTAAAAACACCGTGCAAGCGAAACAATGGATTGAAAAATGTTACCCGGACTCTTGTCCATCAAAAGCAACGATTTGTCGGTGGTTTGCCGAGTTTAAACGTGGTCGTACCGACACAAATGACGCGGAACGCTCGGGTAGACCTGTGGAAGCCGTTACACCGGAAAATGTGAGTGAAGTGACAAAAATTATAATGAAAGATCGTAAAGTGAAGCTCCGTGAGATTGCTGAGATGACACAGATATCATATGGAAGTGTATTTACTGAAAAAGGTTTTTTGAAGTGAAGTGAAAAAGGTTTTTTCCAAGTGGGTGCCGCGATTGCTTTCGATGGAACAAAAACAGCAACGAGTCGATGATTCAGAAAGCTGTTTATCGCTATTTACTCGCAACAAAAAAGATTTCTTGCGAAAAAAAAAAAAAGAAGAAAAAATTTGGGGGGGGTGGGAAAATTGGAAAAGCGTTGGAACGATTGTATCACCCTAAAAGGTGATTAACAAAAGGTGTTATGTTGATGAATAAAAAAAAAAATTTGCAAAAAAAATGTTGTTTTCAATGTTAATCTCGGGAGTTATTGATCGATGTGTTATGAAAAGTTTCAAAACCAGGAAGGTTATGATACATTTTAATTTGCAAAAATATTTTAATATCTTTTCCTGACAAACAGTTTCTCATAAAATAATAACAATGCGATAAATGCGCTCAAAAAAATTGGTGTTTTGTGTGATGAATCAATTTTTTTAAAAAATATTCCTTAAACGTAGTCCTTTTTCACGTTATGGTCTTATAGAAAACGTTGCTTGAAATGATTCCCTTAAAATATTATACATATACATAACCCCATGTGTATTACTACTACTATTGTACTTCAACTAGTGAACTTCGATACATGTCTTACATCCGTCGTGACACAATAAGAAAACTTTAAATCATTGGAATTACGAATTTATTAATATAACGCGAAAGGAGAGATAGATACATCGGGATGATAGTGGACGCACGTCCATCGGCCTCAATAATTAGGAGATAAGAGAGAGAACTTTCCCTGTTTGGAAAGTTAAAGTGAGGATTATTCAGTTTACAGATCATATAATTTAAAATATTAAGAGGAAATTGTATCAGGAAATGTAGATGATCTCTTCCCTGGACAAATATAATAACTTTCTTTCTCCTTTTCAAAAAAAATTTATTTTTACACCCAACCAAATTTGCCAACCTATTTTCAAACGCTTTTTAACTGCAGCTGTCTCCTTTACTATGTAAAAATGAGCCTCTTTTTGTTATTGTGTTAGCAGAATTCCGGATTTACATCGAAAGAGTTCATTATTATTATTTTTTTCTGGTACGATTCAATTTTGTTCTTTAATTCATGAGTTCACGTGTCGCTAAAATCTACCAAATTAACTTTTTTCATGATCGTAAACCTGTAGGAATAATACCTACCAGACTGTTCGTCTCCAGCCGAAGTCCCCGAAAAATCCTTTCATCTAATACCACATAATTATCACATGACCTAAAGAAAATCACTATATATAAATTCGAAGCAAGGTAAAATTCTCGCTCTTTGGCTGCAGCCAAAACGGCGAAGCTATGTTTTTGACAATCTCCATTCTCACCGTGTATTCCTCTCTGTTATTGCCTCACTCTCGTGTTAAAGTAATAAAGTTATAATTTCCACATATTTTAACTCTGTGTTGTGTATAACGAAAGTAAACCTATTTAAATGGACAATAATTATTCATAAGAATTTTCACACACACACATACTAAATAACAAAAAAACCTGACGCACCAAGAAGTAGCCCGATTGTAATTTAATTTCGTATGCAGAGACATTTAGACCGAATATGCAAATGATTAAAATTTGGTGTCCAAAAAATGAATAGCAGGAGCTTCAGCGCATCGGAACTGCGCACCCGGCAGGTGTATATAAAACGATCTGATGGTAAAATTTTCTTTTGCATTGCCATTAAGGATACCTTTTAACGACTGAAAAAAATGCCTCGCCGCATAATTCGAGCTCGTTACGAGCAACTGTCAGAGTTTTGAAAGAGGTTCGTATCATTGGATTGAAAGAGGTAGATTGGGCAAATCGGACGAACACTCGCCATATGGGTAGAAGCGATGCGGCGATTGGAAGATGCTGGAAAGAATGAATGGACAATGGCAGATTTCAGCGTCAGGTTGGTAGCGGTCGACCTAGGGTCAAAGCAGATCGGGAGAACAGAGTGATTGTCAGATCAGCTGTCACTGTGCCTGATTAATCATTATTAACCATCAGACGTGCGACCCGCACGTGAGTGTCCACCAGGATCCTTTACAGACGGCTGATAGAGCGAAATCTACGCTCGTACCGACTCCTACGTCACCCGCCACTCCCGCCTGCACACTGTCGATCCTGATTACAGTGGTGCTTTGCTCGATCAGGTTGGAATGATGCTGACTGGGGACATATAGTGTTCAGCGACGAAACCCGCTTCCCTGTGTCCTGACGATCATCGAAGTCATATCTGCAGACGCCCAGGACAGCGTGCCGATCTTGCTTTCACTATTGCACGCCACACAGGCCCTGAACCAAGAGTTATGGTCTGGGGTGCCATTTCTCTCGATAGGTGGACCCCTTTGGTCGTCATTAGAGACACTCTAAAGTACAACGGTACGTCGACGATATTCTGAGATCTGTTTTACTACCGCTCCTTTTGAAATACCTTGGCCTTATTTTTCAGCAAGATGAGGCCCAACCACATAAGGCACATGTTACTATGAACTGTTTTGCAGCTTGTAAAACACTTCCTCGGCCTGCCAGATTTGTCTCCAATCAAGCATGCCTGAGATATGATGAGAAGGCTACTGCATCTGCCAGAAAATGTTGATGATTTAACCAGACCATTGGAGCAAATTTGGCAAGAAATATCGTAGGAGACCATCAGAGAGTTTCAACAATCTATGCCATGTCGTGTGGCAGCTTGCATCCAGACTAGAAGTGGGCCATCATCTTATTTAAGCTTATACTTTGTAACTCTGAAATAAATCATTAATTTTTTCTGAAATTTTAATCTTTTTCTATTCTGTACATAAATTTCTTATCCACTAATTTTTGTTTCCATCGGATTGCTCTTTCTTGGTGCATCGTTTTTTTTTTGTTATATAGAGTATATATACACACACAATACACACATATATATATATATATATATATATATATATATATATATATATAACACATCGATCAATAACTCCCGAGTCTAACATTGAAAACAACATTTTTTTTGCAAAATTTTTTTTTATTCATCAACATAACACCTTTTGTTAATCACCTTTTAGGGTGATACAATCGTTCCAACGCTTTTCCAATTTTCCCACCCCCCCCAAATTTTTTCTTCTTTTTTTTTTTTTCGCAAGAAATCTTTTTTGTTGCGAGTAAATAGCGATAAACAGCTTTCTGAATCATCGACTCGTTGCTGTTTTTGTTCCATCGAAAGCAATCGCGGCACCCACTTGGAAAAAACCTTTTTCACTTCACTTCAAAAAACCTTTTTCAGTAAATACACTTCCATATGATATCTGTGTCCTCTCAGCAATCTCACGGAGCTTCACTTTACGATCTTTCATTATAATTTTTGTCACTTCTCTCACATTTTCCGGTGTAACGGCTTCCACAGGTCTACCCGAGCGTTCCGCGTCATTTGTGTCGGTACGACCACGTTTAAACTCGGCAAACCACCGACAAATCGTTGCTTTTGATGGATAAGAGTCCGGGTAACATTTTCAATCCATTGTTTCGCTTGCACGGTGTTTTTACCCATTAAAAAACAATGTTTTATGAGAACACGAAACTCGGTTTTTTCCATTTTTTAAACAAACTACAAAACGACTTTACTCCAACCTCGATAACAGCTGTTTCTGGTCCGATCGACTTAAAATTTTGACACGTTTCAAGCAAAGGTTAGTACTCTAGAAAGACCTGGTTACTGGTTTAGTACGAGCGCCATCTCTGGGTTAGTTTCGGGAGTTATTGATTGATGTGTTATATTATTTCACACTTGATTAAAAAAAACAATTAAAAATACTCCCTTTAAAATATTAATAACAATACAATAAAAGCATACATTAAAATTATACCTGTATGACCAGTCGTTTCTTTAAAAGTGTGCTTTAAACTTTATCCTTTTTTACATTACCGAAGTCGAGCAAATGATGCATGATGGATCCCTTGGATAAAATATGTTTGAATATTGATTATCATTAATGTTGCACTCAGAAAACGCGCGTACCATTGACAACGTACCTTATAGTTTTGGTTTGGTTTTATTAACGTCACACTAGAAGTAACACGTGGGCTATTGGCGACAGACCTCGCAATTTTGAGCCTCGTTCAAGTGACGAGGGCGACACCTGAGCTGGCACTCCCTCTCCTAACTTTCATACCACGTCAAGCCTTATAATTTTGGACCATGGTTAAGTTCTATTAATGATTCAACGTCGCACTGAGAAGCAACACGAGAGCTATTGGTAATGGACCACGTATTTTTGAATATCGAACTGGTGGCAGGGACGACACCTTATCTGGCCTCTCGTTCTCGAAACTTCCGCACCACGCCAATGGGAGGAGTTGAGACTTCGAGCATGGTCAGTGAAGGAGGACAACATCTTAGGTTTTGAGTGAGTGTAAATTTTATTGGCGCAAGAGTCAGATATGGCTATGCTGCGCGAAACAAGACTAAACTGTGGCCTAGACGTGAAGTTGAAAAAAAGATAAGAAGTGATCTTAGGTTTTGAACATTACTCTCAAAACTTCCACACAACATCTCTCCAATATAAAGGAATGGAGCTACAAAGTAAATGAATGACATATAGGTTTCAAGGTTTAAAATCCAAATATTGTAAAATACGCAAAACATTTGCTTAAACTGTAGTCTAGGGAGGAAAAGGAAGAAAAAACTGATTGACAAAGAGGGTCGAAAATAAATAAGGTTCGCTAGGGTATTCCATGTCCGCGTGACCCAAAGGCAGTTTGACCGTCCTTAGAGCCCCTCGGCTTCCTGATTCCTATATCCACCTAAAGTAGGCAAGCCCTGAAAACTTGAGCCTGTACAAATTTCCAAGTTCATCAATCTCCCTATACAGCAGTATAGGGAGATAGGGTTTAGTCTTGCACTAGGAGATTTTACTAAGTCTCGATTATTTATTAATGTTATATTTAGAAGCAACACGAGGACTATTTGTGACAAACCTAGTAATTTTAAACCTCAGTTCAAGTGACGAGGTCGACACTTGTGCTGGCAAATTTCTTTCCAATCTTCCACATACATCACCGCAGGTCTTGGAGCCTAGGCAGATTTAACGGGCATCAGCCTCACTACGCGGTGGATCTGAGTGGCATAAGGGCTTGAACTCATAGCCGGAGGGAAACAACTCCGGTCATGAGTTCACCACCATGTCCACTAGTTTTTCGCTGTGAGTCACACTAGGACTCGAGAGAGTGAGTGAGTGAAAGAATGAAAGTAAAGATTTTTTGACGCAAGAGCCAGATGTGGCTATGCTGCGCCAAACAAGATTTAATTGTGGTTCAGACATTAAGAAAATGAAAAAATAGACAAAATTGGAAGGGAAGATGGAGGGTCGAAAATAGAGAATGATCGCTAGAGTATCCCGGAAGTGCGTCACCCGTGCATGCCAAAGACAATAAACCCCCATGGGAAATAAAAAAAAAAAAAAAAAACCAGGGTGGCTCAGAGTTATTATGGCCGTATGTACCTAAAGAAGGCAAGACCCTGAGGTTGCACTAGGACTTGCCCCCTCGACTGAAACAACGTTGGTTTCAATCAGTTTCACATTTTCAACTTTTATGTGATGAAACAAGTTTTTTTTCTTCTGAAATAATATATAAATGGAATAATCGAATTAATTTGAAGTATTTGAGCTTTATATCCCTTTAATTGTATAACAATAAGTCAAGGTAATCTTTCGGGAAGATAGATTAATTTATCATTTTACGAGACTTTTCGGCATTTATGGAGCAATAAATTTTTCAATTAAATTTCAATTCTTCCAACACGGAAGTGCCGAAGAATAAAAGCCAGAACGTCGTCATCTTTTCTTCAGATTTTAACTGTCACCGTTAACCAGATTACCCTTAACAATATTAGCTGTATATGACAATAGCTCACATAACAAAAGAGGCATTTTCTTCTTAAAATATTTGTTTTTTTTCTTCTAAACTGGATCAGATAGATTCCGAGATGGAAATCCAGTCCATAGCGCTAAGATTTGAATTGACAGGTTTCATTGTGTCTAGCTTACAGCAATAATCTTACCACAAAGGTACTGTAGGATTTAGCAAAAAAATAATTTTTCGTATTTCTTTCATCACTGTATGCATTATATCACCTCTGGGTTTTTCGATGTTGCACGTCCAGGGAAACATTTCTGAAATTCTTTTGGTAATCAGGCTCGTACGAAATTGTTCATTTTCTCAGTCCTTGTGGTGTCATCTTACATTTTCGCTCGTATTCATTCTTACATTTTCTGAAGTAAGTCATATACAAGTTTAAGTATTCCTCTATTTGTTTTAATGGTCATCCTTTTAAATAGCTGTATGCAGTTATATTGTAAATTGTATTATTTACTGATGCTGGAACTGAAACCTATTTTTATATTTTGAAAAATAATTCGAGATAAAAACCAGCGTTTTTAAAAACAACGTTTTTATAAGGGGGTAAAGTTTATTTTTTAAAAAATTATTTCGTGGTATTTTGCCAAATATGGCTACCCTGGTGTGCTTCGCGGACTTAACGGTCAGCCAAAACAATCGCCAAGTTTGGCAATTTTTGAAATCGCGCCAAGTGATTGTGCTGAATTGCATTATTAAAAAAATTACTGAAATATTAGTTAAAATTTGTCGCAAATATCTAATTATTCATTGTTAGGCGAGTAAAATCGATTCCCAAAGTTTCAGAGCTCTAGCTTGATGGGAAGTTGGTTAAATTAACGATCGAAAATTTGATGACACACTGACAGACACAACAAGTGAAATACATAAAAATGCTGTAAAATATTAATTGCTTTTATTAACGGTGTCACATTTAGTTACCTACAAAGGTCTGTTGACGATTGCCCAAGAAGGTTTGAAAACTCTGTTAAGAAGGCACGTGTAATCTGATAATTTTTTAAAAATTAGTTATTTATAAGAAAAGATTTTATTCACCGTATCTAAACACGTAATATTTTTATTTCAGGATAAAATTTTCATTTTGTGGTTGTATGAAAATAAAACCCATTTGGTATCTAATTGCAGGTGCATTTTAGGTGACCGTTTACTTACAACTAAATTTAGATATATTAGTTCAAATAATAATATTTTTCTTGTACACTTCTTTTAGGGTTACATATATCTATGCATGGGGGTGGCAAAAATTCTTGGCACATTTTAAAATATACGAGTAGCATAAAAGTAACTAATTGGTTTTGTTTGGATTTATTAACGTCGCACTAGAAGGAACGCGAGGGCTATTGAAGATGGATTTCATAATTTTGAACCTCGGTTAAATAACGAGATGACACTTGAGCTGGCACACCTCTCCTAACTTCCAAACACGCCACGGGAATACTTTGGGCCTTGACAGATTTAGCGTCCACCAGCCCTGGCTTCACGGCGGGTCTCAGTGGCATCAAGGCTGGAACCAACGACTCGATGGAAACAGCCGGCCACGAGTCAGCCGTCATAACCATTAGGCTACCGCGGCCTACGAGTAACCTAAAAACAACTACAGGGCTTACGAGAGTACGACTTGACCCAAACATTCTTCCCCAAAATATAATGTTTCGTTTCGGAAAACGAAAAAACATAGTTTTGAATTTGAATTTAGTTTGATATACGCATTTCCTTTGAAAATATTCGTTCTTTTTTAACACTGTCAATAAAAAATGACAACTCCTTTTCTAGTAGTACTTTGAAGTAAAATCCATTATTAGATTGTAAAGAAAAGTTCGAATCCTGTACAAAAATATTTTTAACAATTTTTTTAAAAAAAACAACCAATACTTTATGTAGTAAAAGAGGAAAAATGAACTAAATAATAATAAAAAAAAAAATTCAGCCAGTATTGAATTAAATGAAAAGTCACTGAAAATGACAGCTTATCATTATAAACAAGCAAAAACATGAATATTTTTCTATCCTCAAAATTTCTGACTTAACTCAAGTGGGAACAATCATAATTTATATAGACCAGTTGGATTACAAACAACAGAAAATCAACGCGAGGAAGTTTAGTTTAGTATTAACATCGCACTAGAAGCAACACGAGGGCTATTGGAGACAGACCTCGTAATTTTAAACGACGGTCAAGTGACGAGGATGACACCTGAGCTGGTACCCCTCTCTCCTAACATCCACACCACGCCAACGGGAGGACTTTGGGCCCCCTACAGATTTAACGTGCATCAGCCCCGGCTACACGGCGAATCTTTGGCGGCCAAGGATCGAACCCGCCGCCGAACGAAAACCGGTCATGAATACGAAACCATGACCTCTAGGCTACCGCGGCACCTTCAAAGTGAAGAAAATATTAACCTCGTTCAAGCGCGAGGACGACATCTGAGTTCGAATCTCTCTCTCCAAACTTCCACACCATACTACGGGAATTCTTATGATTTCGACAAGAGTGAATGTGTATCAGTCTTGCTACGCAGCAGCTCCTTAGTTGGATCAAGGCTCGAATCCATGACTCGATGAAACAACGCCAACAGTAAGTATATGACCATAACCTTTAGGCTACAGAAACTACTATAAATCCCCCCTTCCAACCAAAGATTTTAATTGACCCATCGATGGAAAAATGGAAAATTTCTAATATTTATAATTTTTTATTTATAACAATTATTTGATGTATAAATTATGCACAATTTATAGATACGTAAGTATAAATAGGTGCTTTTATTGACCCTATATAATAATCTAAACACGAAACAGTCACACATTATGAGTCGCATTTATCTTCTGAAAGATAATTATAGAATTGTGTTACATTTCTATAATTAAATATTATTTTAGCATAGCATTTCGCATATCTATCATTTCCATCAGATATTCTGACGGAAGCTTTTTAATTATACTACCCAAACATTAGTATATATCAATGATTGCAGCGCGTAATTTGATTTATAATTTTTTTTACGTAAATTTTTTTATATCCACGTGTCTTAATTTGCCTTAATTAGATTCTACACCTTATTGATCTTCTATGCACATAGATTATGAAGATCATTAAAATATGAATTTTTTTTTAAAAAAATTATATTGTACATACCTAAAAAGGACGAACTCTCTATCTTTTTTCTCTCCATATTTCTATATTTTTCAGAAACACATTTCTATCGGGATTTCAGTGTAAATATTTTCCCCATTTGCGAACTATGTTCGGAATGTTGCCAAATGAGACAGAAAAATTCCAACATTTTTCTCCTGCTAAAAAAACGATGTAAAGAAATTTCATCGATTTACCAGTTTAATAGTTGCAGTTAAGGATGTAATCTAGAAATTTCGCAATAGACAAATCATGACAATTTCGAACTCAGCTCTGTTGACAAAAAAAAAAAAAAAAAAAAAAAAAAAACATTTGCTCCGATATCCCTCGCACAGAACTTGAGCAACATTCCATCAAAGGAATTTCACGCCCAAATCAATTTACGGTGAGAAAATATCGATTATTTCATCTTGCATATTGTGTCTTCCAATGGAAATTAAGTTGAGGTTGCCAGTAATCATAGGAACAAATTCGCGTCAGGCGTTGTTTTGTCAGGCGTTGTTTTTTGGTGTTGTTTTGTTGTTTTTGTTGTTTTAGGGTTCAAGCCCTGACTCTATTTAAAGTTCACCATGTAGCGAGGGTGAAGCACATTCAATCTGGTCGTGGTCTCAAGTCCTCCCGTAAGGTGTGGTGTGGAAATTTGTAAATGCAGGTGTTGGTTCAGGCATTGTCCTCGTCACAAATACTGAGGTTCAAAATTACGAGGCATGTCGTCAATAGTCTTCTTGTTGTTTCTAAATAGACGTTAATAAACAATCAACCAATCAATGACGCAAGCCACAAATCTAGCTATGCAGCGTCAAACATAAATTTCTGTCTGCGATCTAAGCGCTTGAAAAAATGGATTGGTTTGATTAGTTTTATTAACGTCGCACTAGAAGCAGCACTAGGGCAATTGATGACATTCATCGCAACTGGGAATATAGGTCAGGTGACGAGGACGACACCTGAGCTGACTGCCTCCTCTCCTGATCTCCACACCACGACAAGGGGAGGACTTTGAACCTCGAGAAATTTAATGTGCATTAGTGTTGGTTTCTCATTGGGTCTTTAGTGGCTACAAGGCTCGAACCCCTGACTCGGCGAAAAGCACTAACCGCAAGTCCGCGACCATGATCACTAGGCTACGTAAACCACTGAAGGAATGGGAGAAAAAGCTAACAATATTAGAAGAATTAGGGTCAAAAATAAACCAGGATCACTAGGATACCCCAGAAGCGCGTTCCCCCGTGTTTATCCAAGACAGTAAACCTTATCACGAAGAAAGGTATCACCCGGGTACATCGGGATCATGATTCTCGTATTTACCTGGAAAAGGTAAGACCTAGATGAGTAAGATATTTCTCGTGTACGTAATGATAACGTGTACTTTATCATGGATGGATTGTTAATTAATATCGCAAGCAGAAGTAACATGAGAGTTATTTGTGTGGAAACCGGGAATAACAGAATAGTCTCACTGTAGCTCATGCATGTCGTAAAAGGCGACTAAAATGAGTACCCAGCGTCTGGGGGTATAGCCGGGCCCCCTTCCCCTGGGGATTATATCAGAGGACCTCGGGGACTTGCCTTCTTTAGGTAAGTACGGACATCATGACCTCGAGGCATCCTAGTGATTTTTTTCTTTCCCATGGGGCTTACTGTTTTTGTTAAACACGGGTGATGCACCCCCGGGTTACACCAGCGATCCTTCCCTATTTTCGACCCTCCTTCTTGTCAACCAATATCTATCTTTTCTTCAATTTTTTCACGTCTAGACCACAGTTAAATCTTGTTTGGCGCAGCATAGCCACATATGGCTCTTGCGCCAATAACCTTCACATTCCCTCATTTGCGACGGACGGCATAGTTTTGAGCCTCGGTTAAGTAACTAGAGATGGTCACTGACACCTAAGCTGGAACTTCTTTTCCAGTCTTCCACACCGCGACAAAGGAGGACTTGGAACCCCTACCGATTTATCGTGTATCTTTCCCATTACACTGCGGGTCTCCAGTAGAATATGGCTCGAACCCACGACTCGTAGGTAACAACTCCGGTCGCGACATCGCGATCATTACCACTAGGCTACCGGGGCCGCGGTAGCCTAGTGGTCAAGGTCGTGGATAGCGGCTGGCGGTTTTCGTTCAGTCGCGGGTTCGATCCTTGGCCACCAAAGACCCGCCGTGTAGCCGGGGCTGATGCACGTTAAATCTGTTCGGGGCCCAAAGTCCTCCCGTTGGCGTGGTGTGGATGTTAGGAGAGGGGGGTGCCAGCTCAGGTGTCGTCCTCGTCACTTGACCGTGGTTCAAAATTACGAGGTCCGTCGCCAATAGCCCTCGTGTTGCTTCTAGTGCGACGTTAATAAAAACTAAACTAAAAAAAACTAAACCACTAGGCTACCAACTACACGTAAATTAACAATAAACGCTGTAAATAGCTATTAAAAATTTTCCATTGTGTTTTACGGGTGCCAATTGGGACGATAAAAACTCCATGTAGTCACTGATGCGTGTTTGTCTCCGTATTCCATTTGGCGATTGTCTGGCGCCATTATGCGGTTGACGAGTTTCCTGACCAAGACATAATGAGGTTTGCAATTGTAAGGATGAATAGATGAGCAACCAAGAGCAAATTTTCTCAATTAAGGGGTGTTCTGAGCTGACAGTCATCTCCCTTCCTTCCTTCCTACATTTCATTGCGTTGTATGAAATCCCTAGCAAGCATTTATTTACTGATTTTGCTCGATTGTTCGAGAAATAAGTTTTTAATATGTGAAGTCCGAAATTTAAACATCAGTTTTTAGAAGTTTAGTTGATGTTAAACTGCCGTTTTTTGGGGCGATATGGCATATGATGGATTTTGAGGTAAGTGAAAATAAATTCTTAATTCCAAAAATTAGCAGTTTATTTGTTAGAACTTTAGAATACAAAAAGAACGGGATAAATAAACAAACAAAAAATTTAAAATTACTATAAGCACTTAATTATATGCAATCAGGAACAAAAAGTATTCAAATCAGGTTATGTTTCAGTCGTCTAAAGTTTTTTTTTTTTTTGAATAAAGAGATTTTTTTAAAGTTTTCCTTGTTTTATATTCAGTTTTGAATTCAGATTTGAACTTATATACTTAAATGTGCTTGAAATGCATAATTTTTAAAAGCTGCAATATTTATTTGTATTATAAGTAGAATAAAACGTGGATTTTTAATTTATTATTTTGTTAATTTATTTCAAAATTTTGGTATTGAAAAAGCATAATTTTTTCTTAATTTCTTGGAAAATTTCGAGCATTTTTTCATCTTTCTCTATTAACAATGCAAATTAAAAATCAAAGTATTAAAAACTTTATTTAATGCTTATTTTTAATGGAAACCTCAAATCTGTTTTAAATTAGAAATCGAAAGTGAAAGTAAAGCATTTGAAATTGAAACTTGTGCAAGGTGATTGGAATTATTCTACTTCAGATTCGGCTATTATTATCTTATTCTCTCTCTTTTCTTGGGGCCGCGGTAGCCTAGTGGTCAAGGTCGTGGACTAGCGACCGACGGTTTTCGTCGAGTCGCGGGTTCGAACTTTGATGCCACTAAAGACCCACCGTGTAGCCGGGGCTGATGCACGTTAAATCTGTTCGGGGCCCAAAGTCCTCCCGTTGGCGTGGTGTGGATGAGAGGGGGATGCCAGCTCAGGTGTCGTCCTCAGGTTGACCGTGGTTCAAAATTACTAGGTCCGTCTCCAATAGCCCTCGTGTTGCTTCTAGTGCGACGTTAATAATAAAAACTAAAACTAAACTAAACTCTCTTTTCTTTCCAAAGTATATTCGTGACATTCAGTAAAAATTTTGTGTCTAGAATTTGTAGTAGGCTCTCTAGCGCTTTTCTATCTAACCAACCTCTTAGGTTATTTCATGCCGTTATTTAAATCGAGAACCTTACCTTGTGAAAGAACCATGATTTATTAAAATTAGCATAAGTATTCGGTTAATAAAAATATTCGGCGTTAGTAAAAAAACGAAACTAAACTAAATCGAAGTGAAGTCCCGCCGTGTAGCCGGGACTGATGCACGTTAAATCGTGTTGCTTTTAGTGCGACGTTTATAAAAAAAAAGTAAACTAAACTGGGTGGATAATAAGAGCAAACAGATGAAAATCGTCTGAAATTACCATCAACTGATTACTTGTCTCAGTTACATTAAATTACATCACAACCAATACTATTGGCGACAGACCTCGTAATTCTGTGACCCGTGGTGACTGGGAATGACAGAATAGTCTCACTGTAGCTCATACAAGTCGTAAAAAGCGACTAAAATGGGTACCCAGCGTCTGGGGGTATAGCCGGGCACCCTGCCCCTGGGGATTATATCAGGGGACCTCAGGGACTTGCCTTCTTCAAGTAAGTACGGGCCTCATGACCACGAGGCACCATAGTGATCTTTTTCTTTTCCATGGGGTTTACTGTCTTTGGTTAACACGGATGACACACTCCCGGGATAGCCTAGCGATCCTGCTCTATTTTCGACCCTCTTTCTTGTCAACCATTTTTTCTTTTTTTCAACTTCATGTCTAGAAAACAGTTTAATCTTGTTTGGCGCAGCATAGCCATATCTGGCTCTTGCGCCAATAAACTTCACATTCACTCACTCACTCACTCACTCACTCGTAATTCTGTACCTCGATCAAGTGACGAGGACGACACCTGAGCTGACAACCCCCTCTACTAACATCCACACCACGCCACGGGAGGACTTGGTACATCGACAGATTTAACGTTCATCAGCCCCGGCTGAACTTTTTTGGCATCAGCGCTCCACCCCAAGATTCAACGAAGTGACGCCGGCCGCGAGTCCCCGACTATGTCCACATGACTTTAGCGCCATCAGCACTAGATTTTGACCATCAGCAGAGTAGATTTTGACCATCAGCAGAGTAGATTTTGAGGAAAGTGTATCAGATTTCTAAGAAAACACATTTTGGGCCAAAACGTATATGCAGATATTTTTCTCAGCTGCAAGAAATAATTTTATTTTGTTTTTTTTTTCGTACAATTTTTAAGCTTACCTTTTTAAATCGTTTTATTTATCAAATTCACTCAAATAATGCATTTATGGGTTCAATAAAGAGCCCACTATTTAATTGCAAAACAAAAATGAGGAAATTTTGAAGCATTTTATCTTCACCTTAAGATATATAATACAAATTATACTTTAGAAGAATGAAATTATGCCTTTAACAAATGGTTATGAAAATAATGTTTATTAAAATAATCTTCATTTCATAGCTAATCGCTTTTATCTTGCAGAATTTTTGGTGAGATGGTTCGATATTTAATTTTGAAAATCATCCAATAAGTAGGATTATTAAATAATTTTTTATAATTTTTATTCAATTTTTAATAAGGTTTTGCAAAGTTATATTTATTTTTGTTGTTCGATAATAATAATAAGAAGAAATTGTATGCAAGTACGCTTGATTTGATTCGTAAGTATCAAGTTTAAATGCGAAAAATATTGACAGGAACATTCATCCTCAGAATAGCACAATGATCAATATTTTTCATTACCCCTTCAAGAATTGGATCCGTGCCCTCCTTTATGATTCGAATATTCGAATTTTTATCCACGTATTCATAATTTTCGTAAGCACTCGGCCAAACTGTATCCTGCCACGCAAAGGGAATACCAAATAACATTTTGAAGGGAAAAAAATTAGTTTTTGGTTGGCACCTAAAACAAGGTCAAAGTAACGCAGGTGATTAATACTACGAGATCATAACTGCTGACATTCTATATACTCGGAGAATCCAAGGTTTCTGATTTTACCATTTATTACGTGGAATTTTTGGGCTAGTCCGTTTTATTCCCTCAAGGACTTACCTTTTTTTACGATTAAGGTTCAAAAAGTATCTATTTTTGACGACAGATGGCACTGGTAAGGCAAGTTGGTTTTCGCGTGTTGAATATTAATCGACTCGGGGAATCTAATCCTGATCCTACCATATGTTATGTGTATTATGGGGCTAACCCATTTTATTCCCTCAAGGTTTAACCTTAACGATTGGGGCTCGAAAATAACCTTTTTTCACGACAGATGGCACTGCTAAGGCAAGTTGGTGATATCATTGTGTCTCGGCATCTATTATGTAGCACCAAAACAAATTAGAGCTGATTCATATATATTTTTTCGATATTTGATTTCGTTGCCGTATGCTACAAAATCAAAAATTCGATTGCTACGGTGTCGAGTAGTCAAAGTCAATAAGTTTAGTTTATATTAACGTCGTACTAGAAGCAACACGAGGGCTAAAACTATCAATGGGCAACGCTCCACTGAATGACCCTAATCTCATTTCCCGTTCCAAACATGGGTACTTTTTAAGCAACCCCCGCACTTTATATACTTTTAAAATTCAGGCCCTGAAAAATATCTTTACAATATAGGTTATATGCATTGGATTTTAATAACTATGTGAGACATAAATTACAATTTGATATGCATCGAATGCCCTTTTAAATTTCATTTCTTTAAAAAAAAAAAATAGGGAAAACCAATGGACAATACTGTAGTGGATTACTCATTCCCATTTTTATTTTTAACGCGAGTAATTTTCAAACCTCTCTCGTAACGATAACTTTAAGTTTGTTTAAAATGCAATACGATTAAGATATGGGAGGATTTGTGTAACTACTATCAAATTTATCTGGCTGCTTTCCTATCTTCGCGATAGTGTTAAAAGTTCTCAGCACGGAAAATCTCAAAGCTCGAAAAATAAGTATTAGTTCGAAAATGACTTAAAAATTGAATTTTGAAAAACTATTTTTCTTCACATCAAACTTATAAAACGATATTATGAATTTCGGTACTTTTTTTACTTACTATTATTTTCGATAATTTTCTTGTAAAAATAAATTATACTCATAAATAGTTGAAGAATAAATTGTAATTATAATTCCTACAGAAAAGTTCACTGACGATCACTACTATCTTCTTTTAAACTTTGAACTTCAACCTAATTTTATTTGGCAGCTGCAGTGAAAGCTTTTCAGAAACGAGAGAGAGATTATCAAAGCTTTCTCTAATCATACTAAGTTATCTACTATCAAGAACTCGTGGTTTTAAATGTGAAATTTTGGTTTAGTGAGTGTAACAATGAATAAATTATTAGATTAAGATAATGAATCGGAGCATATAAGTATTTAATAACAATTTAATATTTGAAAAATAAATGAACTTTTTCTCATTTTTAGATTACAAGGAATGATCCTTTTAGATTTAAGAAAAAAAATATATCGTTTGCAAATATTTTGGTATATCAGTATTTTTATACTCTACTTCCAATGTTTCGGCGTGATTAGATATTTCAGTTGAAAACGATAACTTTCATGCATTTTTGAGACTTTGGGATAAAATATTTTTCTTCATTTAAGACTGTCTGAACCTAGTATCAAAAAACCTAATCTAATTGAAAAAAACTTGTAGCTTACTCATATTTGCAATAGAAAAGTTAAACGCGTGTAAATTCATCATAAATTCGTAAATTTATAAAATCTTGTAAATTCATTATAAATTCAGAGTGAATTCGTAAATTTGTATAAATTCCTTATAAATGCGTAAATTCATTTAAATATTCATCATGAATTCTCTATGAATTTGTATATTCATTATAAATTCCTTAACTTATAATAACCTCGTAAATTCAAGGTAGTTATAGTTGTAAATTCACTATGAGTTCGTAAATTATATAAATTCCTTATTAAATTCGAAGATTTATTCAAAAATTTATTATAAATTCATTAAAATTCGCAAATTAGTATAATCTCATGAATTCATTATAAATTCGTAATTTCCTTTTAAATCCGTTGTGAATTCATTTAAATTTTATATCCAAATAAGTTCGTGACTTCGTAACACATTTGTACGTTTGTGAAACTGCATCTTTAAAATACATAAAAATTCCACACAAAAGAGTTCCCTGTAGCATATACAGTTTATGCCCATTAAGCATAACAGTAAGAGTATAGGAGAAAAAACACAGAACATATCTTATATCAGAAAAAAGTATATTAATTCAGTCGAAATTTGAAGTAAATCAAAATTATCTACTTTCTACAATGCCCCGGTATCCCATGTACAAGGGCCGCTGTAGCCTAGTGGTCAAGGTCGTGGACTAGCGGCCGGCGGTTTTCGTTCAGTCGCGGGTTCGATCCTTGGCCGCCAAAGACCCGCCGTGTAGCCGGGGCTGATGCACGTTAAAACTGTTCGGGGCCCAAAGTCCTCCCGTTGGCGTGGTGTGGATGTTAGGAGAGGGGGTGGGAGCTCATGTGTCGTCCTCGTCACTTGACCGTGGTTCAAAGTTACGAGGTTCGTCACCAATAGCCCTCGTGTTGCTTCTAGTGAAGGTTAATAAAATTGCATGTACGAAGACGATGGGGAGGTAAAGTACATCTTTAGGAATCATAATCACATGGGAAAGCATGATCGCAAATACCACTCTGAAGTGATAAAGAGACCTCAAAACACAGTAAGGACACAATGCAGAAAGTAGTAGGAAGCACTTTATTACCACCAAAAGGAGTAGAGAGTGAATGAATGGCGCAAAGGTAAAGGTTATTGGCGCAAGAGCCAGATGTGGCTATGCTGCGCCAAACAAGATTTAACTGTGGTCTGGAGGTGAAAAAATTGAAAAAAAAAGGCAAAAATTGGTTGACAAGAAGGAGGGTCGAAAATAGAGAAGGATCCCTAGGGTATCCCTGGAGTGCATCACCCATTTTTACCAAAGACAGTAAACTCCATGGGAAAGGAAAAGGTTACTAGGGTACCAAAAAGAGTACAGATATAGTTGCAACGACCACAGGAGGTGTTTAATATTTCGCCTATTGTCGTCGATGCACGTATGACATCTACGTCACGAGGATTGCTGAACATTCCCAAAGACCACTAAACTTAAGAACTGCAGATCGGCCACACTTTCTTGATGAAACCACTGAGAATATGCAACACGTCTGGGCTTATCACCCGCTGCAAATAATTGAGTTATTTGAAGATGAATGTGTGGTGATGAAGTTTAATGGCGCAAGAGCCAAATATGGCTATGCTGTGCCAAATAAGCTGTAACTGTGATTCAATTGATAATTAACCTCTCACTGAAAAGCAACACGAGGGCTATTGGTGACGGAACTCGTAATTTTGAACCTCGCTCAAGTGACGGATGACACTTCAGCTGGCACCTCCATCTCAAAACTTTCTTCACTACGTCAGTGGGATCATTTAAGTCCTTGATCAGATTTAACACGTTATCAATCCAACTAGGATAACAAATTTGTATGTTGCTGTTTATTTCTCTGAAGCAAATCAATTCCCGAAATAGATTTTTAGCTCGCATTTGACAAAGTGTTAGTGTTCATTGCAGGACATGACTTATGCTTGCTGTGATTGGTTGAAACGAAGAGGGGGCAAGTGTTTTCAGAGAGAAATAATAATCAGTATAGATGAATCTAAAATTTATTGAATAGCTTCTCGAACAATTGAGATTCTTTTATTCGTTTGATAGAGATTATTGGGTTGGAGTACAGTTTTTCTCTTTTAAAACGATTTAAAAACGAGTTTTTTATCAAACGATTTCCTTGTTGGTGAAAGATTTCTTACGTCATGTTGGAAAACTTAGGGGAAATTAACATTCTCTAGATCAGGTATCATTCTCATTTCGTGAAAGGTTATTCACACTCCCCTCCGAAAACCTAATCAAAAGCTTTTTGTACGGCTCTCAATCAATAACACTAATTAAATCATATTCAGAAAATATCTAGGAATGGAATTATATTGTAAGAAAAATTAATATATTCCTAAATGGTTTATTTCATACAATTTGAGATCAGTTTTTAAGTATTCGATTACAAATATTTATATATATAACCGTAAGCATTAAATATTCGAAAAAATAAAAACAATAAATCTATCAATCATGGACATTCATACCGGTACACGATAGCACGTCATTTCCTTTGATAAATTAAAGTGACAATTATTCTTTTATGAGTAACCTTCGCCTCTATTGTCAACTCAAATTACGTAGTGTATCATTTCTTTCCCCCTTCACAGCATAGCGTGGGATTTATCAATAATTAAATAACTGTTATCAAGAACTGTTGAAAGCTGTAATTTTTTTTATTTATGATTATTAATGTTTCATAAAATGGAATGAGGAAATGACGAAAGTAAAGAACAGTAAAAAAGAAATTAAATTTAATAACTACAATCGCAATTTGATGATCTTTAAGAAAAAGTAACTGCACATAACTTATTTTGATAATGCTCGCATGAAACATTTCATAATATTGAAACTAAATATATAGTGAAACAGGTGGTGATTATCTGACTGAAGATTCGATGTAGCAGATTAGTGGTTATATGGTCGCGGACTCTAGGCTGGTGCTTTTCGTCGAGTCGAGGGTTTGAGCCCTTCATGTCACTATAGACCCCCTGTGTAGCCGGGGCTGATGCATGTTAAATTTCTCGAAACACATAAAGTCCTCCCGTTGACGCAGTGTTGAAGTTAGGAGAGGTAGATGCCAGCCCAAATATCGTTCTCGTTGCTTGATAGAGGTTCAAAATTGCAAGCGACCGCAGTAGCCTTGTGGTTAAGGTATCGGACTGCCGGCCTGCGGTTTCGTCGAGTCGCGGATTCGAACTTTGATGCCATTAAAGACCCGTCATGTAGACAGAGATGATGCACGTTAAATCAGTCACGGCCCAAAGTTCTCCCTTGGCGTGGTGTGGAAGTTAGGAGAGGGGTGTGCCATCTTAGGTGTCCTCCTCGTCACTTGACCGAGGTTCAAAATTGCGAGTTCCGTCGCCAATAGCCCTCATGTTGCTTCTAGTGCGAAGTTACTAAATATTTCAATCACCGGGATTCAGAGATCTTTGTGTTCTCTTTTCACAAAGAACACAAAGATCTCTGAATCCCGGTGATTTTCTCTTTCTGGTCCATTTCATCTCCGAAATAGAAGTTATATGCTAACAAAATCGTGCACAGATAGCTAAAACTATTCTTTTAACCCATCGTTTTATATAGCTGACTCTGTGTACACGACCAAAAAGAGTTCTTTTACCAATATCTATAGTGTTGTTTTAGTATGACGTTGATTCTAGATCCGCAAATTTTAAGCCATATTTTTAATCTTTGAACTCCTTTTTTTCATTTTATTTTAAATTTGGATTCCAAAATTCCTGTGAGTTATATCTTAAATCAGACTTTAAAAATGTATTAGATTTAAATAAACAGTTCTAGATAATAATTAAACAGACAAATAAAATAAGATACAATTTATTTCGAGCAGACGATTGTTGAAATATTTACAAAAATAATTAAATTAATCATGTAAAATCTAAAAGATTCCGTAAGGAATTCTAAGAAATGTGATGAATTCACAAAAGAAACTATTTTTGTCTTAATAATAATGTTCACAATATTTGAATATCGTATCCTAAGTGTTACACTAAACCACATATATTATTTTTATTAATGTACATGCATTTCTATGACAACGGAAATACAATTGAATTTATGTTACAACTTCCCAGACGTGATAAAAAGGAAACCGACATTTGCTTGATTTTTTTATAGTTAAAATCTGGTTATGAATAATATAGTGATTTTTCTTTTATTGAATATAGATAGATACTGAGAATCATAGGTCTCGAAAGAAGTACCTAACTCTAAGTTTGAAAGTTATTTACGCACAGTTAAAAATACCTTTTTAAAATTTCAAAATGCAAAAAGATGTTAAAAAAGTACACTATACACTGTCAAACTTAGAAATACAGATTGTTTTCAGTAAGACGTTAAAACTGATTATATATATATATATATATATATATATATATATATATATATATATATATATATATAATACAATGAAACAACAATTCTTGCTTAAATGGATTAAAAATAAATTATATTGATGTTTCATTTCAATTTTTTATCTCCTGGATAATATTCGAAGTAATGAATTTGAATATATATACAAAGTAACTTTTCGGATTGTAGCAGTTACATCTGTTTCCTGCTCCATAATAATTCTTTTTTTTCTATTGTATTCCCTTGAAATAATAATGCAATTATCTTATAGAACATCTTTTTTTTAGCTCAAATGGAATTAAAAGCTGGTAAGTGTTATCTAAATTGTATACATTGTAGCTAGACCCTAACACGTGAATAAAATATTTTGAGTTGAAGAATTCGCATGACTTGTTTTCGTAAGCATCACGCAACTCTCTCTCTCTCTCTCTTTCTCTCTCTCTCTCGTGTTCTTTAATGTCTCATGACTTGTTTAATCATTTTTTGTGGCAATGACGTTTCTTTAAAATATTTTAACTGGATTTTCTACATTTCTGGAAATAGTTTCCCAATTTTTTACTATATTTTGACTTAAAATCGTACTTAGCAAGTAACATTTCGAGAGAGTGAGATTTATTTGAAATTTATTTACCTGTGCGATGAAAAAACTTAGTTATATAGTTTATAATTTTTTTTCGCATTGCTTCTATAATACACAGGATGCAAATATTTATCGAATTTATTTTATTTGCATTGTGGCATGGTCTAGAATTTTCCAACACATATATTTTCCCTGAATAACGTATAAATTCTTCAGAAATTTGATATATGTTAGTCAACTTTTTCCCAAACAAGAAAATATTTGTAACATACGTAGTATTATATGAAAAATATTAATACTTTTGTCTGGGATATTGAATGTATTACAGAAAAATAAAGAATCCAAATATTTTACAAACATCAATTTATTTCATTCCTACGCTAAATTAATTCTTCAAAAAATACAAAACATCCATACGTACATGTACAATTTTAATTTTTCACTGAAGAAAGTATCAAAACAAACGATAAAATATAAACGTTGATTATAAATAACAGTTACCGATAATACTTTTTTCAGACGATAATTTATGAAATGAAATATATCTCTAGAAAAACGTAACAATATTTTGTGCTGCATTAAAATAAGAAAAGAAAATAAATTTTAACGTAGATATTAAACAATAAATCAATTTCCTTTGTGATAAATTCTGCCGTTTAGAAAGTCGAAGAATTTTTTTGCCCTCTATCTTTATGTATAATTTATTAGAAAAAGTGATTCATAGTCGAAATTATTTTTATCTTATTGAATGGCAACAAGCGGCTTAATTCATTTAAATGCAGTACACTTGTGAATAGGATAATAGCATTTGCTGATCCACATCTCTCATAAATCAATCAATCACTACAAAAGTTAACAAATATTTTCTATCAAATTAGCTGAATGGAAACTAAGTCCTTTGGTATCGCACTTGCCTTAGAAGATTATTCAAATTAAATAAACAAGACATTCCCAAAAAATAAAGTTTGCGATAAGGTCTCGATTGCGATAATTTCATGTCATCATAATAAAAATTATTCTAAGATATTGTTTTGATAATCTGAGTACTTAAAATGGTTCAAGTAAAATATATCTTAAAAGACATAACTGGCGATTTTTCAAATAGGTCGCCAAGCTCTCTTACAAGTTACTATGGATTTAATATTGTAAGGGTGAGCACAGAAGGTGTGCCATAATTAAATAATTATCGAACAGAAAAATCACTAAATTTGGTGTACACCCTATACTTTATTTTAAATCTAACTAAATAATTCAGAAACAAATACATTTAAAAATCGTAGAAAATAATAAAACACTTCCCTTTACATTTCTGTGGGGAACATTTTATTATAATCAAATATAAATACCTCAATTTTTATATCTAAAGAGTTTCACTTCAAAACAACTAGAATAACCTTTACGGAATTCTAGACTGTGAATAAAAAAGCTAAATTGGCTGTAAATCAGTTATTATTGTTCTTTTAAGTGTGACTAAAACTGGAATAACCTCCTTACAAACATTTCCAAGAAAATAAATTACTAAACCTTTTTATTTATAAGTCTTTTGGTCGTAATGAAGTAAATACCAGAACTTCTGGTTAAAAAAATTAATTTCAACGTTCCCCTACAATCAACATTTTAGAATTCGAAACAGTGAATGAAATAAGTCTAAAGTGGTGGCAAATGAATTATAAATTCTTAAAATTTGGACTAAAATTTCAATTACCTCATAACAAATGTTTCCTCAAAATGATGATGAAAACGATGAATAAATTATGATTCCATTTATTATTTTTATATGTAATCGAAAGAGAGAATAAATATAAAATTATAGATTGTTTCATTACTCCGGATAGAGAGGTTCCGGACAGATAAACATTCACGCAAACTCCGGATGAAGAGGTTCATTTCAAAATACCTACAATCAACGTTCAGAAATTCAAAAATGTGAATTTCAAAATGGCTTAATAAGTCACAAATGAGTTAGAATGTTCTAAAAATTAAAACTAAAATTTCTGTTACCTCAAAACAAACATTTCCAAAAAGAAGTAAATAAGTAAATATTTCTATTTATCAGTTTTAGGATATGCAATGAAGTAAATACCAGAACGTCTAGATAAAAAAAACTCAATTCAATATTTTTACAATCAACATTTTAGAATTCAAAACAGTGAATTAAATAAGGCTTAACTGGCGGCAAATGAGTTATACTGTTCTTAAAATTGGGACTAAAATTTCAATCACCTCAGTTCAAAGGTTTCCACAAAATGATAAACTATTATACTCTCAACTTTTTGCATGCAGTCGAATAAATGTAACACTGTAGATAGCGAAAGTAGTAGATAATAGAATTAGAAACTGTAAATTTAAAAAGACTTTACTTGTTTGTGCTGCAAATGAATTATACTGTTCATAAAGTTGGAACAGAATAAGTTTTAAAAAGCTCAGTATAAAGAATTGCTCAAAATAAATGAATGAATCTTTCTATTTATTATTCTTCTGGTGAAATCGAATAAATTCTAAGCCCTAGAGCAAGAATATTCGTTTCAATAGTCATGGAATTTGAAATAACAAATTTTAAAAAGGCTTAATTAGATGCTAATGAGTTATACTGTTCTTATAAGTGTGATTAAAATTCAAACAATCTCGCTACAAACACTTCCAATATTGAAATTTTTAAAATAAATCTTCAGAGTTTTATCACTTACACAGCGTGCAATTCTATAAAACGCACGAGATATTAAACACGGAATGATTTAAACCTCCTCTACCTATCGTTCATCATGATTTGCGACACTTTTTTCGACACATCATGCTACAGATACGCACCGCATGTCATGCTGATACATGCGACAACAACAAGCTATCTCGTGTCTGGAAAACTACGACCGGATAGAATCCAAGATTTCAAGTCGAGGAAATCCGGCCCAGCGCTCTCTACCTTTTCATTGCAATTAGTTCCGGCGATAAAAGCGTGTTGTTAAAGACGTGACGCTCGTCGAGTTTTTGTTTTTATCAGCGATAGCGATAATAATAAAAAGAGAATGCTGTTGAGAGATAGAGGGAGTTAGTTGGGCTTCTTTTCTTTTTTTGTAGCGTCTATTGAATACCGGGAAACAGCTGGTTTGTTGGTGGTTCTTAAGAAAGGGCAGGTGAAATTTGTAAGTATGAATTATTTTTATTCTTGTTTTCATACTTCGGTGCGCTCTTCAAAAAAATGATTAAATTAAATTGATACAATTCAATCATACTAGTTTTGAATAAATTTGTTGATTAACAGGAATTTTCGATTAATTTTTTTATAATATTTTGAAATTCGTTTGATGAATAATTTGTACTTCGAAGCAACATTCATTGAGTGTGAATTATATTCTTAGAATGCGAAACAGAACGTATTTCTTACTGAGAAATGAATAAAGACATTGTGCGGTACGTATAGTTTCGAAATAATACTATACCCTTTACATTGCTCGTCATGATCGTAACAAGTAAGTTTTGTACTAAGATTTTATCGTGATTGATTTGTTGGATCAAACATGAGTGGCTTATGGTAAGCAAATATAAATATTTCAGAGTTAATGATTAATTTTTATTTTAAAATTTTTTAAAGCAATTCGTTGATAACAGTTTAAAATATCTACTTTTCATGAATATTTAAATTGGTAGCATGAAATGTTAAGCTTATTGTTTCTATTGCTGCCATTTTATTCTAAATTTTTTAGTAAAATAATTAAATAAGTAATAAAAAATTTTAAAAAAATTAATGAGTTAAAATGAAATGAATTAAGCATACTTTCTTAAAAGAAAAAATAATTTTACTCTAATTTTTAATAAAATTAAAACCACCATATTATTTGTCTGTTAAGTGATGCTTTATATACATCATGAATATTTTTATTTTTAGTAAAACAAGTACACGAGAAATAACTTCTTTTCTTTAAGATGCCTGTGGTTCGATCTGAATTTTTTTTTGCTTTATAAATATGTTTATTACATGCAATAGATCCTACGTCTTCCAGACAGTCTAAATTCATTTCCTTGAATTAGTTGATGCGAACAGATTACAAAATTAAAAGAGCTGCATTTTATGGTTTTAAATACCAGGCTCTTGTCGAAAATAGCTGAAAAAATAGATTAGAGAGGAGAATATAAATAAGCTTATTCTTTGAGCAGGATATTTATTAGTTATCCTTACATTGTAGTTTATGCAAGATTAAATTAGTGTACGTCGGGTCTCTTGATTTAGATTTAGCCTTTTGTTCGTGAATTTAATTTGTTACTTCTCCTTATCTATTTATTGGAATGTTGTTTTCCTGCATTTGATACTTTCTTCTTCGCACCGTTCAAGCTGAGAATGTGTATATAGATTGTTCATTTTATAAGATGGAGACAGTATTTATTTTACAGTCAGACTTATGAGTGCTCCCCCTTCGAATTCTGGACCTACCAGAATTAATAAAATATCTAGAAAGTAAGAATTTCTTAATTTTCTTACTTAAAAATAAAATACTATAAAATACAGAAAACATCTGTAAGATAATAAACTTCGGAATCGAAGAAATTATGGATGATTAAATACATTTTTCATAAAATAAGTATTTTAAAATTAATTAAAGAAAAAACTACGAGCTTGAATTATTTCTATGAATTCTAAAAATTAAACTATATTATACTTCTAATTTGTGTCATATCAGATAGAAATTTTAGAATGTCATAACATAATTGATTTGAATTCCAACATATATAGACCATTAATTTGAAATATCTGTATTTTTTTAATTAAAACGTAAGTGTAATATTTTTCTTAAAAAAATCTCAAATTCGTTTCTTGTATTCGTTTTAAAAATATTTAAAATACTGATGTAAAATATATATAATTTAATGAAATAAAAATAATAAATTATGAATATATCCCTTCTTCCCCGTGAAATGTATTCTTTAAGTCATTTTTCACATGAATCTTTACCTCTGGCAAAAGCACATAAACTACAGATTACCATTCGCTCCATTTCCTTTACAAGAGGAACTATAAGCCAAGTTCCCGCCAAATCTGCGATTTCGGGGGTGCCAAATCGATTTAAAAAACAATACTGTTCTCTGGTCCATGGAATATGTTGAAGATAAATGATAAAGAAATTTTGGCGAGGAACCATATCTCCACCCCAAAAAAAGATTAATGATGGTCTTTTGTACTAGTAAAACCTAGCTTAAAATAGATGAAAATAATGAAGGTTTGGTAGTTAAAGAGAAGCGAAAAAACGCTTTACTACACGGTCAAGGATAAACTTGTAATGTACATACTAAGTAAAACTTGGCATGCAAATATTTATGCAAATATTTTGTGGATGTATGTATTTGAAAAGCAACCATGTGAACAATTATCACTAATGAATTGTGAAATCGACATATACAAAATGTTTCTGGTATTTTCTATAGTTTTGAGACAATTGAAAAGAATTTAAATAAATGTTTTGTGACGGAATCCTACTACCTGTCTCAACTGTCCTCTTAAATGTTATTCTAACTACAAGATCTAAAATTCAACTTTTCAAGCACAGATAAAGTAATTAAAACACTCAATTAAATTCAAAATATAATTTTACTGATACTCTATTAGGGGGATGTGCTCTCAAATAGTTTAATGTCACTATCCGCGAATACTAACAACTTCTATAATCTATCAAAGAATACTATTACCGCAATATGATGCGAATACCTCCTTCCATTATTTCGACAGCATTGAGTCCTAATCTCACCAAATCCTCTATAAATGCCAGCAGATTTTCGTGCACGGCACACTAACATATTTTCTATTACTGTTTCATTATTAATATTATTTAATTCAATTATCTGTTGTTTTTACGGCTTGATTATCTTTCTTATTCCAATTTCAAAGTCATTTGCATCAGGTTTCATTTTGTTGGGAAAAAACTTAAGTATGAAATCAAAAATAAATCACAGATTTTAGTTGAAGGGAAAATTCATAAAAGCCAAAATTACATTTTATCTACTTTAGAACAAAATTTAAACTTTGCTAACAGCTTGATCTTATCTTACAAGATCAATAATTTCTTACACAAAAATATAGTTCTAAATTTCCCCATTAATATGCGAAAATAGGTATAAAATATTTGAAACGAGAGTACGAAAAATTAATATAAATTATATTTTCTTGAAATAAATCGATTTTCAAAACCCATGTTAAAAGTACGGTATCGTCTGGGGGAAAAAACGCTGGAAATATTCTTGAATATAATAAATGCGTCTAAAAACTCTATCCAGAATAACATTATCTGAATTCAAAATCAGAGAATGCCATAAATATACTTTCCCGTTATATTAAATGTAACTTTTTTTTATTGATGATTTGACGGATATTTATTTAAGATTCGATATTGTAGATGAAATTTATTTTACCAGTGTTTCATAAAATGTTCTAAATACATAGAATAAATATAAATAAATTACGTTTTTGCATATTAAATTATTATAAGGAATACAATTCGAGATCTTTTCTGAAAAAATAATGCTTAAATCGGAAAAAAATTTCTCTAAGAGTATATAAGTTTTGTATTTGAAATAAGTAATCTTAACTCCCTTCTTTCTGTATTAAAAGTAATACATGAAGAAAAAAGAAAGTGCAAATTAATAGATTAAGCCATATGAAAAATATCTATCATAAAAATATTTTAAAAACAAAGCCTCGTTTTAAACCTTTGAAAAAAATGAAATAAAATTAAAAATATAGATGTATAAAAGACAAAAGTTAATTAAATAAATTAAACACATAAATGTTAAAAAATAGTTTAGTTAAATATATTAAATAATTAATAGATGAATAGTTAAATAGATCAAAAGTATAAATGAAAAAAGTAACGAAAAAAATCATTAAATAAATGAAATATCAATTGAAAAATAAAATACCATAAAACTTTATTAAATATTTAATAAATAAAATAAAATTATAATTAAAAAATGAAATATTAATAAATAAACTAAGCTAATTATTTTAGGAATTTCTTATATGAGTGGTGTAAATTATTCTACAAATTATTTGTTTTTTAAAAAAGTAATGTGTGTGCGTGTGTGTGTAAGAGAGAAAAAAAGAAACTTTTTCAAAATGATCATAATAATTTAATGTTAAGGAATAATGAGTTCCATTATTATTCTGTAACAATATATCGTAAAACTCTCACCTTAAAATTTTTCTGTTTTAAAAAATTCTTGTCAGTTTTTTCTGCTATGCGTAAAATATAAAAAAAAACAGTTCTCTAAATTGAATTAAAAAAAATTTAATATTCAGAAAAATTCTTGAAACATTTACTATATAACGTTATTTTTAATGACGTTTGCTTAAAATTGTATGACAAATTGAGTAAAATATAAAACATATAACTATTAATAAAACAAAAGATATGAATAATTTAGTAATACATCTAACAAAATAAAACTATACATAATTCCAAATATATATTATATTAAAATATATAATTATTTTTGATGATTATTTTTTAAAACATGAAAGAAATAAAAAAAATTTAGGGATCAAATTAAAGACAAGTAATTAAAAGTGCATAACTACTGAAATATGTATTTATTGCAAATTATATAATTAATGCAAGTGAGTATAATTAATACAAAAATAATTTTTAAGAAATATTCTTAAAACTCTGTAAATAAAAAAGAATTTCATTAAATTCTACGAAATATTTTTTTTTTATTTCTTTTTATAATACTCTCTCCCATTCTCCGACATACAAGAGACTAAAAGTCCCACCATCATACTTTCCAATCCACATCTTAAATACCACAAATACTTCCTGAAACACTCGAATACTTCGAAAAGAAAAAGAATTTTAAGGTGCCATAAAACATTTTTGTCTATATCTAAAGATGAACCATTCACACTCCCCGATATCCATAAAACGCAAAAATTGAAAGGAGCAACATAATGCTTTAGCATTTAGCACGCCGGGGAGAAAGAGAGAATGCCATTGAACGTTGCCATGGAAACGGGATTAACTATCTGATGCTCATGATGTCCGGCGCACATTGGACAGTTTCCAAAAAAGCCACGCTTTCAGTTGATGCAGTGCGGACAAACTATCTCTCTAACTATACCGTCATCTATTAGTTTGATTCTGGTTCGGCGTAAAGTTTCTTTTAGGGAACTTGGAGACATATTTTTGTTACAGTGTAGTACCAGTAAGTGTATTTTTTTTTTTTTTTAGTTGAAATAATGATGTCTGTTGACTGTTCGTTTTGTGATCAATTATTTCTTATTTTGTGTCTTGAAAACAGAATTTTAAAATTATTTTATATTCATAAGTTTAATTTGATTCGAAAGTTTAGTTATAAATCAATTCATAATTTTTTAAGTATAATTTAATTCATAAATTTAATAATTATAATTTAAATTTCCCAAATTTAATATTTGCATCAAAAAATAAATTTATAAAATTTCCATATTTTAAAGTATTAGTTAATATCAATTGACTACGGTTAAGTTTTTTAAAAGTTTTAAAATTATTGTTGCGATAGTTGTCATATGCCATCAACAATATGTTGTTTAATAATTTGATGTAATAAATGTTTGATATCAGATATTTTACTGTCAAAGCTACTATTTCTTATTTTCATTGATTAAATTCAGTTTAGATCTATATACTTCTTTCTGCATCGTTTCCTTTTGTATTTTATAGATTGTTAATCTACATATTACAAGAATTTTTTTTTTTTTTTGCTTTTGTTTGTAGTAGTAGTTATTCGTATTAAGTACTCTTTTTGATAAAAATATTTATCTTTTAATTTTAAAATTTAAGCTGAAAATTTTGATTACGCTACCTATACTTATATCTTAAGACATAAATAATGAAGCTTATGCATCGAAAAAAGTTCATATAATAATTGTAAAGTAGTTGAAATCTAGTATATGATAGTTCAATCAAATTATGTCATTTTATAATTTATTTATTATGTAATTTTCTCTTGTAATAAGAAAAATGTAATTAATATGTGACATTTAATATGCTATTATTCGATCCAAATTTAGTTTACTTCGGTTTATAAAATTTGTTTTGAATTGTGTTTCAGCACAATAAGGAGACAACAAATGATTGATAAGCGTATACCACGATTTTGTTTTTAAGTTTTAATACCTTGCTAATCTATCCTTGCAATTATCAGCCAAAAACATTCGAATTTTAGAACGAATAGTTCAACAATAATGATATATATGTGATTTTTTTATCGGTTCAGATCAGCAGAGTCATAGAAATTTATGAAGCTTTGCAAGATCTTTTTTGACTAGATGGGAGTTTTTTAGAACAATTATTTAAAAATTCATGGTTTTTTAAGAATAAAATAAGAATGTTTAGAGAAAAATAAAAATCTAAAAAAAATGTAGAATAAAAATAAAAACGTTGAAAATAAGAATGTTTTTATGAGTTAATCGCTTTTTAGAACGGTGATTAATATTATGAATAATATTACCGTCATATAGTATCAAATAGTTAGCTAGGTATATTTATAAAGCAAATTTTTGGGATTATTTGTTTAAATTGAATGAATTTATTTATCTCAATAATACTTAGTTTTCATTTTAAAAAACACTAACTTTTTTACTACGTCTCACAATTCTTGATTTATATAACAGATAAATTTTCTTGGGACATAAATATGCTCCCGTCTACCGGCCATTTTGATTTCGTGAGCGTAATGTTAATCCTATGGAATTTCTACTACCGTTCTCAAAGTTTTATTATTTTATCATTAAAGTGTACCGGTAAGAGCAAAATATAATGAAAGAACAACCACAGCTGGTTTAATTCTGTTCTTCAGATATCTGACACGAAATGATGTTTCTCTCGAATATGTAATATTATTTGCAGACAAAAGATGGAATAATTTTCAGTTCGATCAAAATTAAAAGAAAAAGAATGAGGTTGAATAATCGCGAATCAGCTGCTCTCCTCTAATAAAAATAGTGGCCGCTGTAGCTTGGTTGGTGAAGTGACAAGCATAAATAATCAATGGATAGCTAGTTCATATTTTGTAATTCTAAACAAAACCATAGTGAAACTGCAAGCTGCGGCACATTAAATTTGTCGTGAATCAAAATGCACAAAGTGGGGCACTAACTCAAACGTCGACTTCGTCGTTTGACCAAGTTTCAAAATTTCCTGGTCCGCTTCTAAAGCCCTCGTTCCACTCAATGTCCATCTGTCATCATCCACAAATACTCTTTAATATGACCAGGTTTTGAAGACATACAAATAAATGTTAAAAAAGTGCTTATGGCCTTGAAAATTTTATATATCTAGAAAACACACTTAATATGTTAGTCAAATTAAAAGTAAAAATCTGCTGAACGTATTAGTTTTACTAAAAAGGATTTAGTTCAATCATAGTTAGGTTCTTGATTTCTACAGCAAGGAAATGATACATTTTACAGCTTCAGGCGATAGAAATAACTTAGCGAAAGCATTACAAAATGAAGAGTAGAATAGAAAGTAAATAAATAGTTTATATGTATTTATCAATATGATCAGCAATTAAATTTGGTGTTGAAAGAATATACTCTTTCTTGATTTTCCCCTTACATAAGTGCATTTGATATTTTCCTTAAGGCATGGGAACTATGACTCGTGCAACTACGATATTCAAAACTTATTCAAATGTGTTTCATTAAGTTTCATTATCAATTTCAAATATTAAGGCTCCCGTCTACCCACCATTTTGATTTCATCAGCTTAACGTTAATCCTATGGAATTTCGACTTGAATTCTCCCATCTTTATTATTTGATCTATTTGAATGTAATAAAGTACATCTGAAAGAGCAAAAAATAATGAATGCTTTTGTGGAATTACTTTTTTCCTCCGATTTTTAAAGATATTTAAAAATATTCTTTAAAGACCGGAAAACTAAAAAACGAATCATTAAAATAAAAATAAAAATATTTTTAAAAATCGGAGGAAAAAAGTAATTCCACAGACGCATTCATTATTTTTTTGCACTTTCGGATGCACTTTATTGCGTTCAAATAGATCATATAGTAATGAAATGTGTGAGAATTAAAGTTGAAATTCCATAAGATTAACATTAAGTCCATGGAATCAAAATGGCGGCTAGACGGAGCCTTAAGTCTTGAATTTCAAAAGCAAAAATCGTCTGCATCACGAATGAAAAAACTATGCGTAAAAATAGTTTCACTTTAAAAGTGAAATGTATTAATAAAAATTAATATTATAAAACGTGAAGAATAAGGCATTTTCTTTTATTGAGTAAGACGATTAAAATAAAAATAGCAATTCATTATTTAAGCATAAACAATGATTATTTCTTTTTGTTTCACATTTATTAGTTGTATTTTGTCGAAAAAAATGCTGACAGCCCTCCGGATGCTATTTGTTGTTTATTTTACTTACACAGAATTTACATTCTTCACATTTTTCTGCGATTTAAGCTTTCAAACATAAATAAAGAAAAACAAAACATTTATATGTTTATTATTTTTGTCATAAAAATTCTAGAAAATATTATATGTTCAACTTTAATGAACATATATGCTTGATAATATTTAATTTAAGTATCTTTTAGTTAGAAAAGAATTCTTGAAATAGAGAGATTGTTTGTGGTAGAAAATTTACACTGAAAACTTTTATCAGTAAGAGGAACGCAATAAGTTAAATGATTTATAATTGGGAACACACACACACATATATTATTATTTCCTTCTACGCAAATTTCAGACACCCGACGTGAAAATATTTCAAAACATAATTCTTTTGTTATTTTAATTAAATTAAATAAAAATATTTGATTGGTTACAAAGGTGATGGAATGTAAAATTGCTTTCAATTTTTTGTCATTAAAAATTTCTTTCATTTAAATAATAATTTATAAACATTTGAAGTTATGAAACTCTTTACTTGAATTCCAGTTCCCTTGATAATTCTAAAAGAATTGCAAATTCTTTGTCACTAAAAATTCTCTTTCACAATACATGATGCATTTGCAAATATTTTAAATTTTGGAAGCTCTTTTGAAATTCATTTGTGAATTCGGAAATGATTGCATACTATTTAACTCTAAAATTTTCTTTCGTTAACATAATAAACATTTATAAGTACTTCAAATATTGAAATCTACTTCGGATTTATTTGGGAATTCCAAAAATAGTTACTAGTCAATTTATTACAGAAACATTTATGGAAATACTTGGCGACAAGAAGATTTTCTTTCAAATAAGTCTTGGGCGTCTTATTAAATTATCCCCAAATGATTAGAAAGCATATTTAACAAGGAACGTAAGCCATTACGTAGTATTCCTGCTATTTTATTCAGTGAAAATATATTAATATTCAAATCTGAAGAATTCTTAAAATGGCAGCTATACATATTGTTTTCACGCCTGAAACGAAATGTTTATTACGTTTAGTATTGCTATGCGGTAATTTATATAAGTTTATTGAAAATCAAATTATTTAATTTATTAATAGTTAATTGAGTTATGATTTATTAAGAGTTAACAAAATTCTGAATTTAAGTTTATGAGTCAAATTACTCAATTTATTAATAATAAAAATTTCCTAATTGATTTACAGTTAAAGGAATTGTGATTTAATACGAGTTAATAGAATTATTTTATTTGTTAAAAATGAAAAGGGGAATTATGATTTATTAAATCAGTTAATATGGTTGCGAATTTAATTTGAGTTTATTTTAAGGCTTAAGTTATTTAATTTATTAAGAGTCAAAAGAATTACGATTTACGATGGAACTGATAGAATTACGATTTATTATGAAACTGATAGAGTTACGATTTATTATAAATCGATGGAATTACGATTTATAAGTCAATCTAACAGAGTTCCAAATTTAATTTACTTAAGTGTATTAAAAAAAAGAGAGTTAAACTAATTTATTAAGAATTAAGTGAATTATAATTTATTACGTGTGAATAGAATCACTTTATTAAGAGAGGGAACAGAATAATTTGATTTGTTGTGAATGAATAAAAATTACGATTTTAATTTATTTAAATTTATTCTGAGTAATTTATCAAAAGTTTCAGAATTACGATTAGACTTTTCAATATACCTGCATAGTACACGAGATGAAAATTTAAAGACACTGAAGGAATAACAAACATCAATGACGAGTTAACAAAGTTTTGAGGCATTTCGGGCATATGAAGCCCAAAAAAAATATGGGATCACCTACAAACTATTAGATATTAACTATTAGTATTCAAAAAGTACATCGGGGAATTTCTAGTTGAACTCCTTTAATAGACATCAAACACTTATAAATATGTGACTGAAAACGAACAACTAAAACAGAAAATTCTCATATACATAAACTCTTTATAACATAATTTCCATAATCGTGATATATTCCGCGAGTAAAGATGCATTTATCAAACGAAAACGCCAATCATAATTTGATTAATCGTGGTTTTTGCAGAGAGTATAAAGATCTTCATCTGAGGGCCCCTTATGTTTAGGGGGGGGGGAACCAAGGATTCATGTCTAACTGAAACACTTGCAAGCACAATTTACACAGTGAAAATTCAATTGTTGCTATTTGTTTTGAATGAGATATGCGAAGTGTAGATGAGTCTCCAATGTTAGCTTGAATATCGCTCAGGGCGGTATCACGTGATCTTTCTGGGCGTAAGAATTTGGATGTTTTTTTTCAACGTTTTTATGTATTTCACTTGGTGTGTGAGTATCAGTGTGTCATCAAATTTTCAATCGTTAATTTAACTTACTTCCCATCATGCTAGAGCTCTGAAACTTGGGAATTTTTCTTACTCGCCTAACAATGCAATAGTCAATTATTTACGAGATGTTTTAACTAATATTTCAATTCACAAGTATTATAGCTGAAAATAAATCAGTTATTTTGCATATTTCAATTTGATGTTGTGATTGGTATGTAAGTGTTTTATCGATCTTTCTGGTTGGTTTGTCAGAATTTTCACATTTTAATCTCCATTTGTTACATAACTATTATAATTAAATTGTCAATGATTAATATCCAGTTATTTTTAGTAATGGTAGGTATGATATAAATTGTATAAAATAGTGATATATTGTTAGTGAGAAAGTATCAAAAATGAAAACTGGTTTTAAAAAGTCAAAAGACATAATAGATTGAAATTATTCATAACACAATATAATAAATTTTACAAGTAAAGTGATCAGATAAAATGTCATTGTAACTTATCCTACTTAATTACAGTTTATATTATAGCTTAATTTAGTACAAGATAAATACTATTATTCCATTAAAAATTAAGTATAAACGTTTCATATATTATTAAAAATTACATGAATTTAGTTCTGTTACAGAACTCCTTGTTTAATAAAATTATTTTTATTTTAGTATATCTAGTACAAATCAAGTAATTAAAGACAAAAATGTCGAAGAAGCTAGTTCAAGAGTTTCCCGATTTAAAAGACAATGAAAAGGTAATATTTTCCTTTCTTTGTTTTGAAAAAATATTAATCTGTTTAAATCAGTGTTTCAAATTTCTTTATATTTTCATTTAATAGATGATATCTAATAACCCTTAGATAGTGTGTAATACCAGGTTGAAACTCTTTTTTTTTTTAATCATGTTTACTACGATTTGAAGGTCTAATTTTTTGTAGTTTATACCCATTTTATTCAATGTTGGTATCAATAAATTCTTAGTGTTTAAGGGGACTTGGCACCTTTCAAATGCCGAAAATCGATGAAAATATGGATTTTTCAATTTTTAGCTCAAAATGTACCTTGATACCTCTGGTATAACTGCGCGAAGTTTTGAAACGATCTGATTGAAAAAATAGTACAATTTAGATTAAACATGTTTTACTTTATTTTATATTAGGTATTGAAATTAAGTAGCAAAATAAATTTTACAAAATATTTTAAATTTTCTATTGTACATTTCATATACTTTTACTTTATTTACTTTTACTTTATCTTATATATTTCATTTTTTTTTAAATATATTTAATATATGTTTCTTTCAAAGAGCAGTCAGATGAAGATTTTCAAATTTTTCAAAATTTCGGGCTCAGACAAACTTTTTATAAAAGCTTATATTTTTGTTAAATGCTTTCAAATTGAACTGTATTATGCTTTATTTTAAAGGTATATATTTATACATTATATTGATAAATTACTACAGATATTTATTAAACAACTTGAATTTTGGTTTGTTTGTTTGTTTGTTGTAATGTGCGTAATAAAATTAGGGATCTATTTTTCAATATTTTGAATAGAAAAAATATTATAATAGAAAATGTAGCAGAAATCATGTTTTTTTTTACCTATTTTCCATAGATGTATGCTTTTTAATTTTTTTCTCAAAAACAAATTTGTTTATTGCAAAATCGATAACTAAAGTTGTTACAGATATTCTTATGAGCCTGAAAAAAAATTTAGTGTCAAAATAATGATAATTGTGAAAGAAAGAATTTTAAAATCAATGAAATTTCTTAAAAAAATTTAATTTTCAAATTTTTTATCAAATTAAGCCCTTTTTTTCATGGTAAAATTACTTTGTTTAATAGTAAAACTGTTAATAATATACACAAAAGATAAGTTTAAACACTTAAATAAAAAAAAATTGGTCAAAAGGTGCCGAGTCCCCATAACCAACAATGTAAAGAAAATAGTAGGAACTGTTTCCGATTTACAACTTAAAATTTAAAGTTATGATGTTTTATGCATATTTCATAGTTTTACCAAATATTTGCAACTTTGTCTCGATATAAAGAACTAAATGGATACGAAGTTGTGGGAATGAATGCATTATCTATCGAATCAATATTGCTACGTAATTATTATCTCTCTACTCTCGACTTTATTCTGTATGATTTAAACATTTAATTTTTAATTTTTTTTAAGAAATTAAGCATTTTTGTTAGGAACATCCTTTCAACCTTAAACATCGAAAAATTACTAATAAAATTATCCATGTATAACTTCTCGAATTCCTTGAAATATGTATGATGCATATCTGTTCGATAAATTCAGAACATTGTAAAACAAAACGAACCACTCACGAATATTTAAAATCCTACAAAATCCTCACTTTCATTACCTAAGGTAGGGGTATTCAACCTTTTACATTTTGGGGAACCCTTTGAGCTTTCCTTTTCCTTGAAGGGACCTCTTGATCTAAGAGAAGAAACAAATAGGATATCAAAGCTTTATTCTACTCAAATTTACAAAATTATTACTGCATCTTTATTTTAACACAATACAAACATCTTAATAAGATGGATAAATAATGGAAAGATAGCTAGTTGTGTTTTTTAGTTTTTTAAAATGTATTCTATCAATAATAAATAAAAGCAATATTTTAAGAGATAGCAAATTCATAAAAAGGAAGAAAAAAATAATGACTTGGCTGTGATTTATTTTTATTGAATTGTATTTTAACGTCTGCAATAATTGGTGAAATCAGCATCCTAATGGCTTCTTTAGCTTACAATTTGTTTCTGTATTTTGTTTTTGTCGTAGCGTACAAAAAAGAAATCTTTTTCGCATACTAAGGTTGAAACAAATGCTATTAGATGTTTCACAGCTATTTTAGCAGTTGCAAGATATTCTTCTCTAATGGCAATCCAAAAATGAATTACATCAACTTGACTAAATTTTAGTTTGAACTGAGTATCGGTCAATATATCAATTTGGGATATATCGACTGGGTCAAAGAACGGAGACTAATATATGTGACCTAAAGCGTCTGACTTAATGTATTTGAAGAGCGTGACTTTTACGAAATTTAAGATTTTATTTTATCTACAAAGTATTTTTGTTCATTTTTACAAGCAAACTGCCTGAAAGAATTCGATCTTTTATAAAAATTAAGTCAAAGTTCCAGGGAAGCCAGTTTGAAGACTTCTGATCTAAGTCAAATACTTTTCAAGAACATTCTCTCTATTTTTGTTGAGATGCTCTTCAAATGATTTGTTTTTGTCACTAGCGAGTCGATTTCTTCTTCATTATTAGTATCCTATAACAGAGCGTCTTCAACTTCCTCCATAGTATTAGAAATTCCAATCTTTTTGAAGATTTAATCACGATATAACACAGCATATGAAGTGACGCATCCTGCATATCTCCAACTTTCGTATACGAATTTTCGACACTCATCGTGATGTTATTTCATTGTTCACACGTGTGATATTTGATTAGTTTATTCAGAAAGGTGTCTAAAGGTTGTACTCGTAGCATCGAAGTTAAACCCTCCTGTATCACAATGGAGCTGGAGCAATCTTAGTATTGACCCATTATAAGCGATTTTTAGTGAGTGTTCTCTTTCTTTAATCTCATACCGTCTTCTGTGTTACATCGAAAATCCTTGCTGCAGCATAATCGTTCGATTCTTTAGCCATTCTTTTCATGGTTTTTAACTTGAAACTGCCTTCATATTTCCTTTCCGTTAGTTCCATGATTAAATCCGCATATAGTAAATTATACATTAAGAGTACAAATTGTTTGAATGAACTGCACAATCTGCAATGAAACTTGTTTGAGGTTCATATTAGTTTGTGATTCGGCACGTCCTTCTACAGGCAATACTGCCAAGTGCAATAAAGTAAATTTTGTTCCTGATAATGATGGCTGATCTAATAAATCCATTGGCTACTGATAACTGGAAAAGGGATATGGCGGAAGAGTATTCCTATTAGCCTCTTGTGCCATAATTCAATCAAATGTACTAACACTAAAAACTCAGTAAGTTATACAAGAAGACGTCAGACAAATCTCACGCACAATGTTTATTCCACAGACTTGCACTATAACGACAAATGAACACCGGGTCTCCAAGGTAACACCCTAGATATATTCACCCTTCTCACTAATACCCAATTAATAGTGTTACCACAACACCAAGCTAGAGGTGGACTTGCTTTCTTAACTCCACCACTGCTACTGTAGATAGTAGCAGTTTTCGATCTCGTCTACCACCTGTACGGCATATACTCAACGCTAGAATCACTCGACCTCTATCGTGAGAATCTCGCTTTGCTTATATGCTTTCCTATCTACAGCACTTCACTTTACTTCTACCTGCCTCTAATTTATCTAATCATGTTTCATTTGGGTTGGGAAGAAATTGCTTGATTCTTGCAATCAATCTTAATTAAAGTCCCCAAGGTTAGTGAAGAGAAAACCGCGAATAGACCAACGTCACAGGGTTCGTCTTATATAATAGATATATGCTACAACTATGAAACTTTAATGAAAATTTAAATCTCGTTTAATATGCGGAAATATACGGTTAGTTAATATTCCTTAAAAAAGACGCAAATCTAACGACACAAGAAATACTCACGTACATCTAATGGTACACGAATTTTTCTCTCACGAGTGATTAGCGAAACCCTCACACACACTCAATGATGTATGGGGCTATATCAAATGATATATCGCCATGATTCATTAAACTACTATATGACTTCAGACTTTTTAAGCTTCTGTAAAGGATATCTATGCATATAGTAAATAAAAAATATTTTTAATACCTAAGGTTTAAGAAATATTTTTATATGGTAAAAAGAAAAAAATATTACAAAATTACAAAGCTCTATAATTATTTCAGAGGAAATACACGATGATAATAATTAAAATGTTAGTTCACTATTTTGTGCTTATTTTTTGATATATTAGGAGTAAAATGTTTTATATATTTAAGGAATTCTTTTTTCAGAATGGTCCTTAAAACAAATATGTCTCAAAAATGATGTCAAACTAAGAAGATAGCTACAATGAGATCAGCTCAACCTACTGGAGAAGAAAAAAAACCTTTTTGACTAATAAATTACTTTAAAAGTTCTATAAAGTGATTAAAATACCATAATTAGGAACACACGAAATCTAAGCTCTTCTAATAATTTTAAAACATACATATCGTAAAAAAGGAGTGTTAAATTCGTTATTTTCCTATTCCTCTCATGCCGCAATATCTGTAACACTACAACGCCACTGATTGTTCATTTTCAAGAGTAATGACATATCGTGTCCATTAACACATTTTTTCGCACCGTAATTCTATATCTACGAAAATATTCTGCTACATTCTATTCTGTGATTTTATCATTTATTCAGGAAATTTTATAACTATTTTCCCACGATATAAGGTAGAAAAAATAGATCATGGCTGAGAAAACTCTCGTTTAAAACAATGGTTAAACAAGTTACATAAAACCACGTCGCGTCGCCATAACGACGCGACGCGACGTGACGAACGGAAAATATTTGATTTCCCGTTTTATATTACTTGCGGAATATCGCATCGTTTGGCGACATTTTATGGTTTAATGAAATAATTCGACGAAAAGTTAGAGGTACAAGCTGTTGTTCTAAAAACTGTATAATACAAGATGTAATTAAAATGTAAACGGATCGATCGACCTACAGACAAACAGAGAGTGTAACAAGGGGAGGCATTACATGGTCGAGTCGCGTGACATCTCTTTTCATTCCTGCCACTTTGTCGACTGCGGATCCCTCAGTTGTGCTGTTGCCTTCTTTCGTATCGAACCTTGCATCTATAGCCCAATTGATAAATTTTAAGTGTTTTAAAAGGGTAACAAGTTGAAGTGAAATTATTTTGATATTTGGAAAAATCCTGACAGAACAAACTCCTCTCTTTGTTGAAAGAAGCATACATGATAGTAACGTTTATCACGCACTAAAGCTTTTGAGTGGTTTAAACGGCTCAAAGGGGGACGAAAAGATATTGAAAGTGGCAGACATTCAGAAAGACCATTCCCATCTACGACGAACAAAAACGTAGAAAAAAAGTATTTTGATCCTAAAACAGTACCGAATGAGAGATTGCTGAAACCTGGGGATTACGAAAGAATCTGCTAGGTTCGTTTTCAGAGACTTGTTGAAAAACATGTCATGGATTTTCCCTCTCAGGACACCAGTCCGTCCCATACTGTATAGTTCTTCAAGACGGTTTTAAGTAAGCATAAGATCACTATGTTGGAACATTCTCTCAGTTCCGTCGATCTTACCCCGTAGGACATTTTTCTGTTCCGTGAAAATCAGAATTAAAAGATCTGAGATAGTTCAATCTGTAAAAGAAAATGCAGCGGAGATCATGAATATGCTTCAGAAAATACCTTCCAATATTGCTTTGATCAATGGAAACTTCGCATGGAAGTGGCGTGATGTCCGCTGACGGGTCGTATTGAAGAGAATGATGTTGGATTTGTGAAGAATTAAAAATTAAGGTTTTTATAATATTGATCCGGTTTATTTTAGCTACATCTGAATATTCATACTTTATGAAAAAAATGTACATATATTTTGAACAACAAAAACGTAATCTTTATTTTAATGTCGTATGAAAGAATAAAGACTTATTTTTGTCTGTTATTTCCTTTAAGAGCTTTATTTCAGTTTAATAACTACTAGAGTATTATCTTCTGTAAAAATACTGTTTTTTAGTCTCTGTTTTATCTAAAATTGCTCTGAAAGTGTTGTTGCAAAGTGGATCAATCTTGAGTATAATACCACACACTACTTCTATGAAAAGTATTTTCTGAAGGCTAACAGAATATATTTCAGATAATTTAAACGGTTACAGGAGCCACATATTACATTATCTATAAATGAAATTTGTGTAAAGGTCTAAATTTTTAATTATGATCATTTTGATGATAGTCCCAGTTGCCCGGTCTCTTTTTTTCTTCATTTTGTCTAATGAGATTAATTAATTGATTGTTATTAGGAAAGGTATATGGAATAAAGCTATTATGTGAAACAATACCTTCTTTTAATGTAGAATTGTCTAGTTTAAAAGACATTTTGTACTGTTTTCTGAAATATTTATTCAATGATTTCTAGTATTCATCAAGCTTTTCATAGTATTCTTATGAGTATTTCCCGGAGGGGGGGGGGAGGACAGTTGGTTTTCAGAGTCCTCTTAGATATATTCACTGCCTACCAGGGAGCGGTACTAACTCCGACGGAAACCACTGTCCTAGGGACTGGAGTTTACAAATAATTTCCCTTCCTATCAAATTTAATAAAAGCAAACAAAATATTCGCCGTTGCCTCATTTACATGGAATTCATACTAATTCCCTATTACAGGTAACTAAAAAGGTAGTTACGGAAACTGTGGAGAAGAAAGGGGGTGTCCAGACCACCACCACTACCATCACATGTACCAAAGACGACTTCGACTCCGCCTTCAAGAAACTCAATGTCGATCCAGAAAAATTCAAGTCTGGGGGGACCACAGTCACCCGACAGATCATCTACACCAACAGCGCCGGTGTGAAGGAAGTCATGGAAGAGACGGTCGAATCGTTCGACAAACCTGGAATAAGCACGAAGGTAATAAAGACCGAAACATCTCCCAAGAAGATTGTATTAGGTTCGGATGCATCTGCTAAACCTACCTCCGCTCCCGCTCCCACGAGTAAAGGGAAGCCTCAAAAAGCTGGACAATTCGAAGACGAGTGTTTGAAGAAACACAATGAGTATCGAGCGAAACATGGTGTGCCGAAATTGGAGCTATCAGACGAGGTAAGGAAAAAAATCTATTATAACACGTTTACGTCGGTGTATACTACAGTTGCTCGCACCCAGATGTTTCATTTAGATGTCCTATAAAACGGTGCGTACAAACAGTCACTCGCTTTTATATACCCTATCAGACAGCTTGTGCTACGGCTGGCTCGCATTTACGTGTCTCACCAGGCTGCCCCTGTCACCAATTATTTGGAATCATGTGTCCCCTCAAGTGGCACATGGCTTCGGTGACTCCAACTTTGATGTCCCATTAGTTGCCATGTGTCAACGGTGACTCACACTGATGTGTTCCATCAGGCAGTGAGTACCCGCGGTGGCTCACTCTTGAATGTTTCATTAGTTAGCTTTGGTTATCATCGCAGCAAATTTCTTTTTTCACTTTAGTTCGCTCACCTAATTAAACAAAACACTAATAGAGTAGGCACTCGTGCTAGAGAAGCATGAACTGCAGTGCCGTAGTAATCGTGTTAATGAACATTTCTTAAAAACCATGGTGACGTAATCTGTGACTCCCCATGTTCGCTAATAGTTATGTTTTGATCCATAATTGTCATTTGCAGCTCAATCGCAAGATAAATAGTCAATTGAACAGATATTCCTATGTAATTTAAATTTTGCTATATTCTTGATATAATACTCAACATTGAAGAAAGTATTATAGTTGCTGGAGCAAATTCTCGCTTTTCCTCTACATATATTATTTATTAACAAAAATACAGTATTATCTAGTTAATCTGGTAGAGATAGTAGACCAGAACACCACCGGATTATTTTAAATTTTCTAATAATGACTCATTTAAACAATAGAAGATCAGAATTACTGTATAAACTTAATTCAGCAAACTCAGATAGTGTTTCAAATATAATAACTAAAACTACAAAAAAAAATTGTTTTTTACTGATATCATTCATTCTTTTATCAGAGTATAAGGCATAAAGTAATTTTTTTGCGTGTCATAATTTTTCAGTGTAAAAACGCTGGATTACTTGCAAGACCCGATAGGTCAATTACCGTATTATAGACCAATTATAGTACTGTATATAACTATTTAATCAGTTCCAAGTAAAGATCGAATACGTTTTCAGCTGCATATCTATCTCATAATCTTTCTTTATCTTTACAACTTCTACATTTCGTCCATCCTTGCTATTACTGCTTCGCAGATTTCTCCTATGTGTTGTCCGTTAACTCATCCAACATTCTATCAATTTCCCTTTTCATTCTGTTATCTTCTATAATCTTCCACTGGTTTCTTTTGTCCCATTTTCATTCTTTCCCCCTACACATTAATTTATAGTAATACGTATTTGCACAATTTGTTGATAATTTGAGTAGTTAGAATAAATCAAAATCTTAGAATTGTTCATTAGAATAGATAAAAGGAATTCGGTGTTCTAATCTCTACAGCCCTTAATAACTTAACAATTCTTATGGTAGCTAGGTAAAATTGATATCAATCATAATGACTAAAAGAGAACTAGATTATGGTGTTAACGGATTAATCAGTTGACATAGTGAATTGACTCTTTTGAAAGAGGTATTATGGATAGCTTTGATGTCACCGTTTTTTCTGAAATAAACAGGAGATTGTCTAAATAATTTAGGTTTAAATTTCTTCAGAATTTGATTATAAGAGCTTAAGATATAGTGAAATATCGTTAGGGGCTATATATACTAAATTACTTTAGCGGAAACCATTATATTTCCTCGTATTCGTAATATTTCTTATGGACGAGAGTCAAAGCAGCAGTAACTGCTGTCTTCGTCACATATCAAATATCCGATCGAAACTTCGAATACATTTCCGGGCAGAAAATTGATGTGATTTTATAGAAGTTTATGACATTGTAACATATACATCCTTTTATGATGCAGAATTCTTAAAATTTGGGAATGATCCAAAAACATGCCATTTTTCTCGTGAGTACGCAAAATATGAAAATCATTCAGCATTACACAATAAGAGACGAAATATGGAACACATTTCAAACAGAAAAAAAGAAAGATTGATTCCGATAGAAGTCACTCATATTATAAAATACGATGTCCTCTAAAGGATAACGAAGTCATTTCATTCGAATCTGATCATTAAATTCTTGAATTCTCCGAGATATTCGGCAAAAATCGTTACGGGCTATATACTAGATAACTTTAGCGGAAACTGTTCGTTATATTTTCTGACCCGTGTGGTGACCGGGGATGACAGAATAGTCTCACTGTAGCTCATGCATGTCGTAAGAGGCGACTAAAATGGGTACCCAGCGTCTGGGGGTATAGCCAGGCACCCTGCCCCTGGGGATTATATCAGGGGACCTCAGGGACTTGCCTTCTTCAGGTAAGTACGGGCATCATGACCCCGAGGCACCTTAGTGATCTTTTTCTTTCCCATGGGGTTTACTGTCTTTGGTAAACACGGGTGACGCACTCCCGGGATACCCTAGCGATCCTTCCCTATTTTCGACCCTCTTTCTTGTCAACCATTTTTATCTTTTTTTCAACTTCACGTCTAGACCACAGTTTAATCATGTTTGGCGCAGCATAGCCATATCTGGCTCTTGCGCCAATAAACTTTACATTCACTCACTCACTCACGTTATATTTTCTTGTATTCGTAATATTTCTTACAGACGAGAGCCTAAGCTGCAGCGGCGACTTGTCTTCGTCAGATATCAAAGAATCCTATCGAACCTTCCGAACACATTTCCAGATATAAAACTGTTCTAATTTTCATATAAGTTTTTGATATTGTGACACATATATCCATTTAAGATGCAATGTTCTTAAAATTTCTGAGCATTCCAAAAATACCTCATTTTTCTCGCGAATACGCAAAATATGAAAGTCGTTTACTATTACACCATAAGAGAAAAAACGTGGAATACATTTTACGCAGAAAGAAAGGAATTATTCCAAAATAAATCAGTAATATTATAAAATACTCTATTCTTTAAGCGATAGTTAAGTCAGAATATTGTCAGAATAACGTGATTTATTAACAGGCTAAGAGCAGCTACATTTGGCTGAGAACACATAGGTTTATATATTACATGAAAATATTCCAGAACACTGCTATAGAAAGAATATTCTGGATGGTTTTGGAATTTTAGAAGAAAACAGATGAACAATTGATTAAAAGCTTAACGTAAATTTTTAATTTTTGTCATGACTGGGTTTTGAATCTGGGAACTCTCGTTCTGCAGACGAGCCCTTAACATCTGTGCCATTGTTGCTCGAAAACCTTGTGTTCTTTATAAAAAGTAAAAGTTTTCCGATTTTGGCTCTGTTATTTAACGTTACGCAAAAAGAGCTTTAATATCTACATACGAATGTAGTCCTTCTTACCATAAGGTCCTTATATTACGGATCAATGTTATGAAATTTATCAAATTTCACCAGGATTATCTTTTGTAGTTATGTGCCTATGCTAGAGAATGGGCGAACAACTTGGCAGCAACCGACAGCTTCAAGCACCGGACCGAAAGAAAGTATGGAGAAAATATTTTTATGAAGTGGAGCTCGGATCCTAATCACGTGATCAATGGTGAGTACACGGTAATCTGTTTCTATCAGTTTTTCCATTTCTAATAAAATTCCACATATTTAAATTTTACACCAATACGTTATCATTTTCTCCAATTGAAGGAACAATTGTGTGAACTTTTGATAACAAAATCAAATATACGGATCATAATGCAAAAAAGAAAAAAAAAGTTTCTTGCTTGTCGAAATCGCCAAAGTAATAAAGTGAGCCAAATTCTGATAATTAGGCGCCATTTCTTCAGAACAGTATCACGCTCGTGATTTCTGGTTTGGTTCTGACAAACGGCGTCGTCATTTTCGGCAGTGTTAGCTTCCAGTATTTCGATACATATATTTTTTATTGTCTTTTTTTCGGCCATAATCTGAATCTCAACAAATCAGAATATTAAATAAGAAAGAAATCAGTATGGAAGGAAAGTATAATCTGTTCTGACTGTTAGTTTGCTTATTAAAAGGATGACTTCGAGCATGGACCCGTCAATAATAGTTACTATTATTTCATAAATGCATTGACTATTATTTACACGCAACACGTCAAAAGAATATGGTGATTTTAAAAATGGCACAGTAAAACGTTCAAGGAACGATCCCAACACCAACTTAATCATATCTAGCGGAATTCATATAGCACCAAACCCAAGAAGCTCACAGGAACAGTAGTTTTGAATTTATTTTTAAGAATATAGAGATGAATTCCTACCATCCTCTTGCAAATAAAAAATACCCAGAAACCGGCTTAAAAGCTTAAAATTCTTAAATATACAATCAAGAAATAATTAAATCTAATTTTCAGATAGTTATAAAGACTGCAATTATTGCTAATTTGATTCATTAGATGAAGAATTAGATTCCCAAAAGAGCTATTAGGAAAGGAAGATAATTTAACCTAAATTAGGGAGTTAATTATTTCACTCAATATTAAACCCAAAGGGAGATAATGTTTTACCTGGTGACATCGCCTTGTATCATGAACAGCTCTTTCTATGGTAAAATAAATGATAAATTTCATGGATATTCCATGAAGGCAGAACAACTACAATTGCATAATATTATTCAATTATATTAATTATTTAATTGTATATGATATAATTACTTTATTATTAAGTCAAAGTTTATCTCTTTATTTATGTCCACGGATCTTTCGTTGATTGCGCTAAATAAAAGGATTCTGTGCGAGATTGTGTGTCAAGAGCATCCTGCGCGTTCCGTTTGCATTTTTCATAGATTTATGTCTGAAAGCAGTATCAATATTTAATAAATGGGCCTCTAATGTGGGTGTTTTCCTTTTTCCAGGTGATGCAGCCGTCGAGAGCTGGTATAGCGAAATAAAGGATCACACTTTTGGTCAGGAGCCAAGATCGCTGAAATCAGGTTTGCAAAATTTAGTGGCTCTAATACAGAACGTTCTTGAATTTAGACTCTTATATTAAATATTAAATATTAATTTAATATTGCGTGTTAATCGTCGCTTATTAGCTATCACACTTTCAACATCAAAAGATGACGCCTTCTCTTTTTATTTCTTACATACAATTGCTAATTAATGGAAAATGAAAAGTTCTCCAGCTTGAATTCTAGACTTTTAATTAATTTATTATTTTAAAAGAACTGCTGAAAATATTCCGATCAAAAATACAAAATAATGAAAGTGTTGATTGGTTTTATAACGTTGTGACGCCGACCCATTTCGGGCTGCCTCTTGTGCCATAGCTAACTCAATTATTAAACACTAAGACACAATAAGTCAATCAAAGAGACACTAGTACAATATTTACGGAATTTATTAACTTCTATTTACTATAACAACAATTATTTATGCTCTCCCGGTCAAGGATACTACTACTACCCTAATTCAACCCACCAATAGTAATCTAACAGACTCTTACCACTAAGCCTTCCTCGACTGCAACTCAGACTCTGGAACAAATGTAGCACTCTGGAATAACTAAATCTCTTGAATCACACCTTTAATCCAACTGCCTATTTCAACCTCTCTTTCCACTTCTCCTTCAGCCTCTCTATCGCGACTTTCAGTCGGAGTTCATATATTTCCTAACTCTCCCGCTTCACTTCATTTTTACCTGCTTTCTATCTACATATTCACGTTTCATTTTTGGTTGGGCAAAGGTTGTTTAGCCAAAGCAATCAATCTTAATTAAAAGTCCCCAAGGTTAGTGAAGAGAAACCGCGAATAGCCCAATATCACAACGTCACCCTTAGAAGCTCGAAAGATATTAGACGAATCTCATAGTTTTAAATCACGATCAAATGATAACCTCAATTGACACCCTAAATTCCCTAATTTTCACACCATGCTAGTGTGAGGGCATTGAGCCTCGACTGATTTTCACTAAATTTACGGTTGTTTGATCGATTATAAATTAACGTTGCTCTAGAAGCAACATGTGAGCTATTGGCGACGGATCTCGTATTTTTGAACCATGGTCAAGTGATGAGGGCGACGCCTCAGATTTACGGACTGCGCCGATTTTACTCATTCAAACTTTCATTGCTGTATATATACCATATTTAATCGATTCTAATCTGCACCCCCAAATTCTCAACCCATTTTTATGAAAAACTGAAAAACAGTGGAACCAAGTGTATCGATATCTTATATTTACGAAATCTTAAAATTAAAATAAGAACTTATAAAAAGCCAGAATAATTAATTTTAGCAATATTGAAAACGTTTTAAATTCATACACGAACCTATAATTACTCAAACCATCAGTATCGGGTTCCGAAAATGATTCGCCAGTCCCATTGTCACAGCTTACTTCGGAACTGGTGCAGGCGTCACCATCTTCCTCACACGGGGTGGTGTCTTCCGCCATCTTGTGCCATCCAATGCAATTGTCAGGCAACATTTTTTAAAAGAATACATTATAGTCTCCCTGGAAACTTTTTTTTTCCAGGCAGCAGGCACCCATTCTTCAATATTTGAAGAAATTGCCTTCTCGATTTTCTCGGAAGTAATTAAATGGTAATTTTCCAAATGCAATTAATTTCCTTACTCTCTTTTTACGTAGTCCTTAAAAGGCTTATTAAAGCTTACTCTCAAGGGGCTTCTTCTGCATATAAAATTGTCTTCGTTTTCATACTAGTGTCATAGTGAATTTGTCTTGATACCATTACCGATATCTTTGATGATTAGGTGATAAAAAAAACATATACAAAATAGTTCGCAAATATGTGCAGAGAGTGATCTTTACGATAGATTGAATACGAAGGATAAGCTATTGAATGTTATAAGTCATCGCTGTAGGTGGCCATAATGGATGGTTACATTTTTCCATTTGAAAAGTGTGTAAGTTCAATTTCCTCCATCCTACAAATTTTTCCGCCTTCGATTCTAAGCCACACTTACTTTTTAGAAGCATTTACATTGGAAAAAATTGTGGCATAAATTCGAATAAATACGGAATAAACCTTAAATTTTTTTTTTAAGGAAACACATGTCGGTTTTTAGTGCAGTAATATGAAATATACGTAAATATTAATTCCACTAACTCCTACATTCTTCATTTTCAAAGTGGTATATCTATAAGCCAATTTTACTCATAAAATTATTTCACCGTTAATCGGCGATACGTGCATAAAATTCTAAGAATGAGTCAGTATGGAATCCCATTGATCTGCAAAGTCGTAATTCGTTTCGGGCTCATATGATTATTCTTCGTGCACACGAACTATCTGTAAGCTGAAAAAGTAGAAAATTTTAAAGATCCTGCTTGAAGTTTAAACGTTGTAACAATGGGAATCCTACTCCCTTCTACTGTCTTTTTGGAATCTTCCTGGATGTTGTTAATTACAACAACTCAACTTTTAATTTATACAGAACAGTGGTAATATACAGTGTGTTTTCGAAACAAATGGGCAAAAATTTAATGGGTGATAGAAGACATCTACGCAGTTTTTACAATGTATATGTGGAGAGCAAGCGGTGAAACCTCGTGACGACTCTCTAATAGAAAGCATAAAACGCGAACTTTTCTCACACTGCCACGAATTTCAGGAGGCATAATCGTTTTCCTGATTACAGTACGTCTCCGTGCATCCTGAAATCCGCGGTAGAAATGACGATGTGTAAGAAGCCTCGCGCTTTATATTTTTCATCACTGCACCGTTTAGCAGTTTACCGCTTGTTCTCCACCTATTTAAAAAAAATTACGATACGGAATAAATAGAGCTAAATTGAATTAAAATTAAAGGAAACGATACATTGTTAAACCGAATATATTTCAAGCTAAATGTAATTAAAATTACACATAATTGAATATAATCTGCATGTAATTAAAATGAAAGGAAACGGTTAATCATTAAACTGAATATATTTTAAGCTAAATGTACATGAATTGAAATGGTAAATTGTTAAATGAAATATAAAAGAATATAGAAAAATTTAGCATTAAGCCTATGGATAGAAGCCTAAAATTGAGATATTTATTTAATATCCTAGTTAATAGTTAAAATTGTCCATTGCTTACATTTAACATTACAGTCAAAACCATTAAGTATAATTTAAAAAAAATATCGAAAAATTTCAAATTAAGTCCATGGATAGAACCGTATAATAACGAAACAGAACATGATTAGAAAAAAAATCTCTAATTTAAATACTAAAAAATTGAAAAGTGATCTGGTACACCAATTTTTATAGCCTACCGAAAACAATATCCCCTTGGGTGGCTAATTAAAAAAAATGTATTATGGGTCATTATAATAATTCCTCAAATACCAAAGATTCATGAAAAACCTTTTTCACCCTTCTATAGGATGTGAATAAATAACTGTTGAGTAAGATAATGTAACTTTTGGTATGTGAAAATGTAAGAATAAAATACAAAAATATACGAAAGTTGTATAAAAATGTAAATATTAACTTGAAACTAATCACTAATATATATAAGAGTCACTATAAAAATGATATTCAAAATTGCAATAATATTTAAATGAAACAATTTTTTCAGTAATTTAGTTTATCTAGAATTCCACCAAAGTTCTTTATTTTTATCAAAATTCGGAAAACTGATCCTAATATATATATCGAAAACATTACAAGAGTGTAAACGTAAAATTTTCGAAAAGAAATTCTACTAAACTCATTATAAAGGCAAAATCAAGTTGATACTTATTTTTTTAAGTATAGAGTTTAAAATATGTCCAATATTAAAAATATTTTGCATACAATGTAACACCATATGCAATATACTGTATCAACACGCGTAATCCTCATCAATTGTTAATACTCTAACAAACGTGACATTTTACACGAAACAAAATCAACTTTTTTATATAATACAAAATATTCATTCAATATCAAATTTGTATCTACTTTTTAATAATATTTTTATAATTAAAAATAAGTATTTTCTTAAATTCGTAATTTTTAATACATATTTCGTATATATTACGTTTTATGTGGGGGAAAACTTAAGATTATTTTATACAAATGAATATAAATTCAGCAGTTCTTCATAGGTACGTTCAATGTAATCATTTTAATATTCCTCTCAATAATATAGTAATGTTATTCTATTTTCGATGATCAAAATATACAATCTAGTTTCAGAATTTTCCCATTTTTGCAGTACGAGTGTCATAAGAAAAGGAAATTTCTGCATCTGTTCTGGAAAAATAATTTTCTCAATTTTTTTAATCTATAACTACTTTGCATACATTGAATTGAAATTATATTTCGTATGTATCAAATGTTATTTAACAAACCTATTAGAATCTAATTGCATTTTAAGGATCATTAATTTGTAAAAATATGTATGCTTGCATTTTTATTCGTATACATACGTATATCATTTGATTACTTATATTTAAATAGAAATATTGCTACAGGATCTGTTATTAAACTAAACTTATCAAAAATGGAGAGAAAAAAATAGTTGAATCTTACTTTTTAATAATTATAAAAATTCTACTCCAAAGCTAAATTATCCTGTGAACTATAGTTATTAATATCAAAAAGCCAAAAAAAATTTCTTAATTCAAAAGACAAACTTACGCAGCCGATGTTTTATTCTGCAATTAACTGTTTTTCTTTTTCTTTTGAAATCCAGCATTGAATTTATTTTATGCATTTTCCCACTCGTCAATAAATTTTGCAATTCCGCTTTGTTCTATCTCTGAATTAAATTTCGTTACACCATTATGCCACTGCTGATATGAAATTCTTTAGTTCCGTTTTGCCACTCATGGAATGAAGTTCTTTACTTCCTCTTTGCCACTCATAGAAATAAATTTTGCTCTTCCGTTTTGCCACTCATATAAATAAATTTTGCTCTTCCGTTTTGCCACTCATGAAATAAAGTTTTTTACTTCCTCTTTGCCACTCATACAAATAAATTTTGCACTTCCGTTTTGCCACTCTTGGAATAAAGTTCTTTACTTCCTCTTTGCCACTCATATAAATAAATTTCACACTTCTATTTTGCCCCTCATAGCATAAAATTCTTCAGTTCCGGTCTCCATCATAAAACAAATTCCTTTCCATTTTTTATTTTTTTTTTAATTCTAACAACTTCAATTATTCTGCTTGGCTATCATTAATATAACTTTACTACAGCTGTTTTGAGTGAGAGTAAAGAATTTCTTTTTACTTTTCTAGTTGGAAATAATTTTAAATTCGTGCATATTAATGAGAAGTGAAATTAAAATGCAAATTCTTAATTTTTTTTATTTCAGTTTGTTCCATCTTATTAGTTCAAATCCCGAAGTGCTATTGAAATATTTAAAAAGATAAATTATTAATCGTCGAAAATTTTAGGACATCAAACTAAAATCATTTGACGATGCAATCTGCCGCTTTCAAATCAAATAATGTTTTAAATGGCATTCATCGAGATGTTACTAGAATGTAAATATATAAATTACTAGAAAGTATGAATTACATTTTTATGGTTTTGTTAAGCAAAAAAAAAAAAAAATCAAAGTAATTTCGCAAAATCAAATGAATATTGTACAGACTTTATTATAATTTATTCTTTTTATGAGATCGAATTTATTGTAGTTAACTTAATCTTTTATCAAATGTATTGCAGTTTAATTTTTTTAGAATTCAATAATTATGGTTTCTGAGTCTCTCTGCATATTTTTATTTGGGCGAACATCAAATTTCCATTCACATATAATTATTTAAACCATTTGATACCTAGATTCATTTCTAAGTTACAAATTCGAAAAGTTAAACTTGATTTTAAAAGAATTTTTGAATTAATTTTTACTTTTGTTTTGCGCAATTCTGTGCAATAAATGTTTAATATATTGAAAGTACTCTGAATATTTGAAATATATGGATGTTTAAAATTATTTATGGCACTTAATTTTCTGAGAATTTTTATTTAATAGATTACGTGTCGTAAACATACCACTTAATTACAAATAATTCATAGCATGCGTAAACAAATTGGAAAATATATATCTTTAATTAGTAATCAATAAAACTTTAATATTTAGTTATTATTAAATGTAAGTATCTTTTAATATCTAATGTAATCTATTTCATGCACGCAATTATAAGAGCAAAAATGCAAATGATAAATAATACGGCAGACCGCCAAAATGTCAATGTCTTAAATTTCAGAAATAAACACGAGATATTTTTATTCACTTTATGTGGAGATGTCTAACTGAAAAATAATTAGATGAATTATAAGAAATGCTATTGTTCAAAATTTTCTGGTATTGAGTATGAAAATAGCTTTTTTTTTTATTTTACTAACACATTGATTTTAAAATATACTGCTGTTTGTAGAAAATGCAACACCATGAAAGAATCATCAGAATCAAATGAAATTTAATACAGAAACGACTTGTACTGATACAAATAAATGATGAAATTTTCAAAACAATAGAAACAAATTAAGCGTCCGAAATCAGTATTTGGTGCAGCCACCATGCGCTGCAATAAGTGCTGCTATACGACGTGGCATGGAGTCAAACAGATGTTGAATATCTGCTTGAGGAAGAGAATTCCATATCGCTTGTATGCGCAACCAAAGTTCGTCTTTGGAAACTGCAGGACGCGGATCACGAGCGAGACGCCGACCAACCATATCCCACACGTGCTCAATAGGCGACATATCCGGTGAATAAGCAGGCCAAGGAAGAAGTTGCATGCGTTGTGCTGAACAGAAGTCTCGAACAGTCCGCGCAACATGTGGGCGTGCATTATCCTGCTGAAAGATAGCTCCAGGGATGCCTTGAAGGAAAGGAACGACTTCGGGCTGTAGCACTTCACGGACGTACCTGTTGCTATTGAGATTACCCTCAATTCGTATCAAATTGGATCGTCCATGATACGAAATCGCACCCCAGACCATAACTCCGGGTGTTCGACCACTATGTCGTTCAATAATACACTCAGGAAGGCAGCGTTGACCGGCATAACGTCTAACACGAACACGGCCATCATGGGTCCACAAATTGAAGCGTGATTCATCTGAAAAGACAACTTGGTGCCAATCAGCTCGCCTGTCTCTGTGCTCAAGAGCCCACTGCCGACGCAGCCGTCGATGATTCGCCGTGAGGGGAATCCTGTATAAAGGCACCCTTGCACGCAATCCACGGCGCAGCAGACGACGACGAATTGACGAAGCCGACAATTGTACACCTGTAGCAGTAGACCAACGTGCTGCCAGCTGCCTGGAGGAAGCTGTGCGATCATTCACCGCCATGCGGAGCAGGTGTCGATCATCGCGCTCTGACGTCACCTTCTGTCGTCCAGTGCCTGTTTTTCGAGTTGTTCGGTGCTCGACGGTCCACTGCTTCCAAACTCGCATCACTGTGGAACTGTTCCGCTGCATACGAGCTGCTATTGCGCGATAGGAAAATCCTCCTTCTCGAAGGCCGATTATCCTCCCTCGTTCAAACTCCGTAAGTTGCTTGAATTTCTTATTCTTCCATCGTGGAGGCATACTCAGGTCTCACTAAACGTTTGCCACTAACAAATAATCATAGACTTTTTTCAACGTCCCGCTACAGCACTTTATTTATACGCTTTCAGCATCAATTCAGAGGGCGCTGCCCGCGCCGCGCACGCGCGATGGCTCTGAAACTTTATTAATTTGCATAATATCCTATAATTGACATTTGCTGCGAATTTCATTTGATTCTGATGATTCCTTCATGGTGTTGCATTTTCTACAAACAGCAGTTTACGTTGTTAGTCCCATATTTTATACCGGTGAATATCAATCAAATATATAACTCCCCCCCCCCCATTTATACTAGGGTTATTACTTTTGCTGTTCACTGTTAAGTACCCAGCGTGAATAAGGGAGGGGGGGAGGCTAGGTACTCTTACAAATTAAAAAGGGTCATTTGAAGAGAACATATATATATACCCAACTCTTATATTTATAAAACAAAAATAACTCATTTTTATTACAAAAAAATTAAAATTAGTATACATTGAAAATTCATTCTATAGGTACAAACAATATATAAGGATTCAAATTGAAATACGGAACAAAACTACTAACTATCAACTAATCATCACTACTTGTTAACAAGCGAGCATGATTCTTACGAACTGGATCAAAAATTCTATCATCAGATGTGTGTCAGATATGTCTAGCACAACTGTTGGCTTTCATATAAACAAAGAATTTCGTTCCTTATTAACGGCTTCTATAGTTTTTTTTTATTGTTGTTGTTGTTGATTTAAAGTGTGTTACTAGCGAATGTTGGGCCACGGTACCCTAGCGGTCATGATCCTTGGCCGGCGGTTTTCGTTCCGTCGCGGGCTCGATCCTTGGCCGCCAAAGACCCGCCGTCTAGCCGGGTATGATGCACATTAAATCTCTGCCCAAAGTCCTCCCGTTGGCGTGGTGTGGATGTTAGGAGAGGGGGTGCCAGCTCAGATGTAGTCCTCGTCACTTGACCGTGGCTCAAAATTACGAGGCCGTCACCAATAGCCCTCGTGTTGCTTCTAGTGCGACGTTAATAAAAACTAGACTAAACTACTAGCGAGTGTTATTTTGGTTACTAAAGTTGTTTACATAATTGTTGATGTCCTGCTACACAAAACTTAAGATCATGTTTAAATTTTAATTCACGCTCTATGTCAGGATCATGAGTAAGAAAATGTTCCATGCTTATAGAAAATTTCAAGCTCTCGCAAATTTAATCAGATGTTACAAGTTGAACTTCATCTTCGACTTCGTCATTATGGACTTCTTTGTTATCATAAATTGTCATAAATTCGATCGAATCGTCCTCATTCAAAGGGCTTTCTAGCATCAATTCCTTGATATCAGCTGTTCGCATGTTGTTAAAACCTTCAACACCAATTTAATTTGATAGAGTTATAATTTCAGAACACACAGCTGATTTCTGTACTACGAAACTTCCACTTTTGATGCAAGTTGGCAAAAAAGTTTTCCAACAAGCATTTAAGATCGATTGACTCAACTGTTTGATGGCAAAAGGAGCATGTGTAATACAATCCATAATCGTAAGCTTTCTCCATGCTTCCACAACACTCAAATGTCTTTCTTCTACTCATTCTCAAATATATTTAAACGTTTATTTCATGTAGTATATTTTAAATGCTGCTTTAACACCCTGATCGAGTGGCTGAATCAAAGAGATGGTATTCTGCGGTAATAAAACCGTTTGAATATTTGGAAAAAAATTGGAGGATTCGTGTTAGAACAAAAAATTCGTGTAAAAAAATTATATTGGTGAACCGTGTAATTTCAAAATCGTGTAAAAAATGAGTTGGATATATATGTCCATGTGAAACAATTAGATGCTCATGTAATTTAAATGAACAACAGTATTTACATATACTTCTTGAGGATTTCCCTTTCTTATTCATGATTTCACAAAGTACAGCTTTAATTATCTACTAGTATCGAATCATTTAACCCCCCCCCACACACACAAAGTGGCTATTGTTTTAGGTGGGGCGTTTTGGAATATCAGATCACTTTTGGTGTACCAGATCACTTTCAATTTTGTATCGTTTGCTTCAATTTTAATCATATTTAGCTTAAATATATTCAATTTAATAATTTATCGTTTGCTTTCATTTTAATATCGGAAAAGTTTACTCTTATCCATTTCTCGATATTTCATGGTTTACTTTAATTCTTATATTTAATTGAGTAATTTAGCAATAATTATTAAAACAAAAAAAAGCACATTGAATGGCTAAACTTGATCTTTGCAAAAGTTTCCTTTAAACTTTTTTTTTTGTTTTTCTGAAAAAAAAAATTATTATAAAGATCGTAACACAGGCCTCAACTTTTTTTGTAGTCTATATGTATGTGTAAAAAATATATATAGCTATAGTTTTGTCTACTTTTTTCCAGTACTTATATTCTTTACTATTTAATACTTTTATTCTGTTGAAAAATATTATTTAATTTTTAAATTTTTGGCCAACGGAAATTTTTAGAACATTTACGTTTATGAATTTCATGTTTTCGCTGTTTTAAGTAAATTTATTTACTGTTTATTTTGTTAAATTAAAAAAAGATTACTTGGAGTTGGTTTTTAAATAATTTTCAAAGAAATTTTAAATGTTTTTCTTAGAATATTCTTTATTTTTGTACATTCAGTCAACAGATTAGCGATTATACTATTTTTACAATGTCAAATGGGATACAGATGAGCACAACAATATTGTAAGAGATAAAAATTATAACTTCTTAATTTTTAAAACGATTTTACAGTATACCTTAATTGATAGTTACTGAAATGTGGTGTGAAATTAGTTAAAACATATAGCACCCATTCAAAAGTGTTTTGAATCCAATTGATTGACTCTAAAATTTCTACGAAGTTTCGATACAGAACAAATTAAACATGCATTTAGTGCTGGATATTGATCTTGTTTATCGAATTATCCAGATACTGAATAACGGTTCAGCATATAAATTTTGTTTATTATAACGTAGATTTATATTTTTTTCAAAATTCTTATAAATGCCTGAAAGATGGCCCTTAATTAAAATTTTAAATTGTTTCGTAACATTTTTGGAATATTTTGGCTAAAAAGCTTGGATTATTTAAGTCATTCAAACCCCCTGCAGGAATTTAAAATAACTAAAAAAGGATTCAAAAAATATTATTTCTTCGCGTCATGTAGACGAAGCGTGCCGCCATCTATCTATCTTTTTAAGCATTAAAAATATAAATAAAGTTAAGCCATTCAGTTATGGTGAATATTTTGATGCAGTTAAGTGAATGGATTTAATTATAGGATAGGAATAAAAATTTAGGAACAAAATTATTTGAATCATGTTAGGTTAATAATTATTAATATCATATTAAATTAAATATATGAATGCCTTAAATGAGGGGAAGAAAATGTGATAAAATAAAAAAAAAAATGTTAAAATTAATTATTATTGCTAGAATTATTAAATCATAATAAATTTAATCCGAGACCGTAATAAAAAACTCTCAGGCTTATGATTTTCTTTCGCTTGGTATTATTTTTCTATTAAAAGACAAACTGGTCTTTCATGATATTCAGCTTTAATAATCTTTTATATGAGTGAAATTTTAAGTCATTTTTAAGCAATAATAATAAAGCGTAACTTTTTGAATTATTATAACTTTGCGACTTTTTTCTAGTATTTTTAAGCAATTCCTTGCAAATTAAGACATCCTTGTAAAAGACCCGCCGAGTAGTCGGGGCCGATGCACATTAAATCTGTCGGGGCCCAAAGTCCTCCCGTTGGCATGGTGTGGAAGCTAGGAGAGGGGGGGCAGCTCAGGTGTCATCCTTGTCACTTAACCGTGGCTCAAAATTACGAGGTTCGTTGCCAAATAGCCCTTGTGTCGCTTCTTGTGCGACGCTAATAAAAACTGAACAGAGCTGCGGATTAAAGACAAATTGATATATTTTCATAGAGTTCCTATTCAGTTTTAAACATAAATATTTTGAATCTAGGTTTTAAATTGAATCATTGCTAGAGAAGTAATGAAAAATAAACTTAATATTCCATTTTTTTTTTCTTTTTGAAAAATACTTCAAATATTTTAAAGGCGTGATATTATCAACAAATTATAAAATTAATCAAAAATTCATGCACGATTCCTTTTTCTGTACAATAAACGGTACAATATTAAAGTTTTGTGCCTTCAAACAATACATTTATTGAATGCACATGTTGATGCAAAAAATAATTTTGAAGAAAATTAATAAAGGAAAAGTGAGGGGCCAATGATAAAAGGACAAAATTCCTTAACAGGGGGGGAAAAAGACTGTAGCTGAAGGGAAAAGGATCCTGTTTGAATAATAATAAAATATTTTTAAGATAAAAAAAATTTTAAAATATATTTTGACTAAAAATAAGTTTAATAATCAAAATTTCTTTCTTATCGAAGCTCTCTTAATAAGAATATATCAATATACAAAGGTTTATTTTATGTTTACATTTTACAGCAACAATAATTAAAGTTATGTTTAATTTTATAATTTATCGTTTGCCTGAATTTTATTGCCGCAAAAGTATATTATTGTCTCATTTAATATTTTTATCGTATGCTTTAATTTTATGATTTGATTTATTTTACTAACAAAAGTTGGCGTTGTTTTTATTCAGACTACAAGATGACGATGAAATAAACAATTAAGTGATATTTGTGAAAATAGCCAATTTATTTTAGAAATTTCGAGTTAATCATTCGAGGCAAAATTATTTCTTTTAGGTAATGGCACCATCATATATATAAAACTAACTGAAAGCTTCTTAAAATTCGACAAATGGTTATAAATTCTTATTTTAAAATAGGTAAAAAGATATATTGTACGCTCTTCTTTATTAATACTAATGAAAAAAGAGCGTACAATATTTGTCAAGCAACAATTATTAAAAGGTAGTGATTGGCGAGACATTAAATATTTAGATTCTATAGAAATAAAAATAATTTAACTATTGTATTTGTACTTCAGCTCCACGCTTTCGTGCAGGGTGATGTCTAGAAACGTCAATTTGAGCATGCGCGATCGGAGCCTGTCTTATATATTATACCTATTTTAAGATTTATAAGAACAACAACAACAACAAAAAAAAAATATTCGAATTTTCGCAACATCATGCGCGGGTGAAATAATTTTTTTATGTCTCGATTCTTACTTTCGTACTTTATTGTCGCGTAACGTTTCATCAGAATGCGGAAACAAAAATGAATTTATTATTATAACAACTTCTATCGAATGATGTTTACAAATCACTGGCTACGCCGAAAGCACGCACTACAAATAATAAGTTTTAGTTTATTTTTTATTAACGTCGCATTAGAAGCAACACGAGGGCTATTAGCGACGGACTTCGTAATTTTGAACCACGGTCAAGTGACGAGGACGACACCTGAGTTGGAAATATAGAATAATTTCTGACATCTTGCTAAAGTTTCTCAACTACTCATGTTAAAAGAGCTTTCTGTGTTCTCACCGATTGTTTTGTTCTAATTGTCGCTTTCTAATAAGTGTTGTGAATCCCGTAGCAAAAATCGTCTACATCTTTAGCAGTGGTTTTAGTCGTGATGATTCGATATGTGACAATTTTAGTTAATTGTCAATTAAGAGCAAAGCAGTTACACAATATCTACAAATGTCAAAACTGTTTTTTTTAAATTCTGGATTAACCAACTACACATAAACTTAAATTAACTTTTTTCCTTTATTTCAGGACACTTCACGCAAGTGATATGGAAAGAAAGCAAGCGTCTCGGCGTGGCATGGGCAAAAAGCAAGACGGGCAAAATATTGGTCGTCGCCAATTACGAACCTGCAGGGAACTTTGTGGGTAGATTTTCCGAAAATGTCCCTCCGCCCAAAAAATAATACCTCAGGCAGAAAACTGTCCTCTGATATTCCATATTATTTTATATTATACTTTAATTGACTTTATCACGGTAACTTTGCGGTCCAATATATGGAAATATATTATACTGTAAGGTATACGTATATATATGTGATAGTTTTAGATATTTAGTACCAAAAATATATTCCGAATTATACTATCGAATTTTTAAGGCAGGCAACCAAGTTTGTGATGGTAATACTAATTTTTAATGTAACGAATTAAAGTGGCTCTCAAACTATGTTTCGAGTAACTCTATGTGGTACGTGAAAGGTCTGGAGGCATATTACGAACTGTAAGGAAATGCCATGAATATATTCTCTTTAGAAATCTATCTGACAATGTAATTTCCATAGAGTACTTTAGATATTGAATTACAGTTGAGAATAAAGTTTGAGAGCCACAGAATGGGCTAAATTCATAACTGTAACGTGACATATCATCTGTTTTTAGTCTCTTACATGTACTTATAAATTCCAAATATGATAATTACGTAATAATATGCTATCCTTAATATTTTCCCAAAAATCTTTTTTAAAATATAAATTATTTTTTTCTGTTTTATTATACAATGCGGCTACTTTGACGAGGTTGGTTCATAAAGTACCTGTTTCTGACGAGATGCAAGTCGATGTCCTCATTTTGTAGTGCCGTCTGTTAAAAGGGCACCAAAACAAATTTCGTTCTTTTTTTAAATTTTAATTGCCACCTCGAAGAGTTGTCGTCGTTATTTTGCATTGATTTGTCTCGTTATTTTGCATCGACATACATGAGACCTGGATTCATCATTACACATCCGGAAACCAAGCAACAATCAAAACAATGAGTTGATTTATGTGAGCCTGCTTAGAAGAAAGCGAAGACAGTCGGTGTGATCGCATGACAAAGTTACTGTGAGTTATCTCATTTGCAATTTCCAGTTTCTAAGGGTACTTTTGGTCGCACCATTCGAAATAGAGTGGATTGCTTTTCCTGCTCACAATGAAATTGTTAATAATTATGCATTTTTTAAAGGAAGTTTCTACAAAAGCAAAATATGGCAACAGTTTTGTCCACAAACACTTCGGCTGAAAAACACGTGATTGTGACGTTACACGAATTAAGTCCATTAAATAATTTTAAGCGATTCTGTAATATATATGAGTTAATTAATTTTAAAATTTGACAAATTTCATTTTAAATTTAGGACCATAAAATGCTTATAATATGTCAATAACTTTATCCGAATGTATTTATTTAATAATAATTTATTCCACAGGTATAATTAATTAATAAATATACCAAGAGAAAATATTAAAAAGCTGAGACATATTTTACAAAACATAAAACATTTTTAAAACATTTAAAAAGACACACATGTAAAAATGTTTTAATATGAAACATGACACAAACGAACAACAAACGTGAACACAAAACATACTCAAAAATTAGACATATATTTCCCATTCATAGAAGTACGAACATATTTTATATAAATATGAATACGTAACTTTTATGGTCAAAAGACAAAAACAGTGCGCCTGTTTTGCTCAAAAATAAAATAACTCATAAACAATCTTCCCAAAATTTGAGACTTAGTTGTCTGCCTTCGGTAATAAATACTCAAGTGTTGTCAAATTTTATTTTTGAGTAAAAAAGAATATTATTCTCGTTTTCATTCGGAAAAAAATCTAGAAATTATACATTCCAGTTGGAAAGTGATACATTCCTAATTCATTTAGGTACAATCTTCTTCAAGTGCAATTAGATTTAGTGTAGTTGTGTGTGTTAGTAAATCATCTATGTATGTTTCCATTTTATGTGTACATATAGTAAAAGTGGAGTTTTATGTAATTATTTGATTAAAAATAGAACTTGGAATGATAAAATTATGGCCTGTGACAATGGAAACGGCACTCTTCCTTGTTAATGTGCGGGTATTTGCTATTTTTAAGCAAAGCTGTCAATAATTTCTAAAATTTGCATAATTTCATGTAAAATCCAACCAAAATAAGTTTTTTTTTTGGTCGCATCGGTAGTTTCAGCACCACTCCCCTTCACCTTTCTGAATAACTGAGCTGAAAGTAACATTTGAACCATGAGCTATATTTAAAAATAATCATCTCTTCTTGTTCAACATTTCCAAAGATTCAACTCTGTTACATTATTTCATACATCTGATTTTGTACATATCGGTGTAAGCTTTCATGTTTTCCCATTCTCTTTTGGGCTCGAGCTATTGTAGTCCAACTGTAAAAGAATTTTTTTTTT
>BMAW01129550.1:2071-13226 GCA_019974015.1 Nephila pilipes | reverse complement strand
GAAAGTTTTCAACTTCTTCCCTCTTGTTCAGTATTTACTGCTGAAATTTATGCCATTTTTAAAGCATTGGACGCTGTGTCGAATCGACATGGGAAAAACTTTATTTTATTTACGGATTCCATGAGTGCTTTACAATCATTTAGTCACCCAACATATTCATCTCATCCTTTGATCAATAAAACTGTAAAAATAATTGACAGCTTAAAATCCTTATATATAGAATTAGTTTTTTGTTGGATTCCTTCTCATGTAGGTATTAAGGGAAACAAAAAAGTTGATAACGCTGCAAAATTTGCTTCCGGTACTTTCTCTTCCACCATTCCATACTGTGATATGTTAAAATGCATTAAAACGACTATTTATGACCACTGGCAGGATCAATGGAAACTACAATAGATAACAAGTTGCATCATATAAAACCAATCATCTCTCCATGGAATCCATTTTCATGTAGAAAACATGATGTTATTATGACACGTCTACGAATTGGACACACAAGATTAACGCACAGACTCCTTTTTTTTAGGAGAGAGCCTCCCAATGTGCAATCATTGTGTCTGTCCTCTTACAGTGAAACATATTTTGATCGAATGTTCTGTTTTTAAGTCTGTCCATTTTCATATAATCTTTCTTTAACAGACTTGGTTGGGGGAAATCCCCAACCAAATATATTTAAATTTTTAAATGACATTGGTTTTATGTCATTTATATAATTTTACTTTTTATAATACTCTATCATAGATGAATTTTAATTCGTTTTTTTTTTAAAAAAAATAATATCTTACTCTTGTGTTTGGCACATTATATCCCAAGAGGATTCAGTGCCAGAAATTTAACCAACCAATCCACTAACAGCTGCGGACATTAATGGAAAGTTTAAATTTTTTTCTTTAATTGTAAAGCACCAAGTATGATCTTTCCGGATGGAAAGTATTGAAATTTGGTTATACAGATTTCAAAATTTAAACTTTTGTTAAAGTGTAACACTTGCTTACGCAATGACTTTTTTTTTAAGAGTAGCTATTTTGTTACTGACCGTGCATAAATTATGTATATAGTCATTTCATAATTGTATTTATATGTTATACATCTGGTCACTTTACGGCTTAGTTAGGGATCGCGACTACTATTAACTCTTAGCGCTGCGTTATGTTCGCCTTTTGCATTGTTCTGTCCATTGACCAGATCGCGTCATTCATCAATTTCTTGAATATTCTATGAAAAATGAGATGCATTTGTATGAATGATAATGTTTAGCAATGTTTAAAATTTTACAAAATGATGTACAATGCAATCCATTTCCGGGTACCAGACCCTGACCTCAACTTTGTACTGGAGTCGAAGAATCCGAGATTCTTCGTCTGAGGAAGAATAAGAAGTTCAGGAAGATTTTATGTATTAATAAATTATGTATACAATGTTGGCATTGCAGTTTTTTTTTGTAAGCTCTCCTTGGGTGGCACCTTAGACAAGCCATTTAGTAGCAGTTCTAACAGTATTGTTCAAAAAAAGCTTAGAGTTTTCAACTTATCTGATGAATTAAAGCTTTAAATTTAGATTTGCTTTATTAATTAAATTTAAAGTTAGGAAGTTAAGCAATTTTATATGATAGCATCCAATTAGACATTTAAAATTTAATCGTAATTTCACGCTGGGTTATTTTACCCAACGGTAAATCACGTTTCCTTTCTGGGGAGGGGTTGTGACGTTGGGCTATTCGCGGTTTCTCTTCATTAAACTTAGGGACTTTTAATTAAGATGGATTGCTTTTGCTAAACAAACTTTGTCCAATCAAAAATGAAATGTGATTATGTAAAGCAAGTAGAAATGAAATGAAGTAGGAGAGTTAGGAAATATATAAACTCAGACTGAGAGTCGCGATAGAGAGGTTGAAGTAGAATGGCTTGAGAAGTAGGGATTGAATGATTCCAGTGTTCAGCAATTATTCCAGAGTCGGAGTTGAAGTCGGAACCGAGAATTGCTATAAGTTATCGGCTGGTTAATGAAGGCTTGAAGTCAAGGAAGACTTATTGGTAAGAGTCAGTTAGATTATTACTGGTAGATTGAGTTAAGACAGTTAAGGCCCTTATTCGGGAGAGCATTTATAATTGTTGTTATATTAACAAGCAGTTAATAAATTGTGTAATTGTTGTTCTAACGTCTCTTTGATCGACTTATTGATTCTTAGTGTTTAAACATTGAGTTTAGCTATGACACAAGAGACAACCTGGAAAGGGAAGCAGTCACAAGGTGTTAGATTAAGATTTGCGAAAGGTGTTAGACAATATTTTGACGAATAAATGTATTCTTCTCTGCTTTCAATTATATATTTATTTCTCTGAACCTTGCTTTTATACTTATTACTAGACCCAATATATTGTGTCTCTTAAACTTAGGTTGGTCGGTTGGTTAAATTTACGGCACTAAATCCTCTAGGGATATATCTCTTAAGCTAAGAAACATTCCATAAACTTGCAGATTATCTCTATTATATAATGTGAAAACCTTATTTAGAATATTATACTAGACATGAAATAGGGGATATAAATTTACCCCAGGAAATATGGATTGATTAAGACAGAAATAAGTGGTAGAATAATATATGTTTTCTGTAAGATAGTGAAGTCAGAATGTTGTTAAATGTTACAATAATTTTTTATATGAAAACTATTTTTAATTTTGATCCTTATTCTTTGTTATTACACGAAGATATCGCCTTCAAAACATTCTTGAATATGTATGTTTTTAGATATAATACCTTTCAAAGAGATACCTTTTCTGATAAGATTTAAGTGCATTTATAGTTTATTTACTTCCCTACGAGAACCTTCTTTTAATATAATCATATATAAGGTAAATTGTATAGATAAGCCATCTTTTGCGATTTTTCTTTTTACTGTGGTATGTCATTCTGCAAGATAAGAAAAATAGTTTCTTTCTTTTAAATTTTAATAATATGTGCTTTAATTTAATAGATCCGGAAAATTGTGTACTGGCTTGCGTGTTGAGAGTGTATGAGTGCTAATTTTCACATATACTCACTCAATAGTTGCTAGTTTATATTCTGTTTGATAGTCTAGATCTCCCCCCCCCCCCCCCCTCTTTCCGCAATGTAAAAATAACTTAAAAATGTCAGCTTAATATTCCATGTCTAAGAATTTCGAAATGTAGTGGCGATTATCTGAAGAATTTTGTTGAAATGCCTTTAATATCTAGAATTTAATTTCTGAAATTTAATGAGAAAACTGTTTGAGAAATGTATTTAGATGAAAAACTTTCAAATATCGTTGATAACGAAAGCTGTACGAATGTTCAAAATACTGACTTTTTTTTTTTTATTTCAAATGCAACAGATTCCATTGACAGATTAAATTTTTTTAAATTAAATATTCCTTCCAAGTGACAGCTAAGAGTTACTTCAAAATCTTTTTTTAAATTGTTTTATGCACTTAGGAACGAAATCAAATAAGTTGAATTGACAAAAATTTCTGTCCGGAATTGATTTTTTTGGTTCCATTTTCACTTCTGCAATTTATCTTTCTTACTTTACGACTCTTTGCATCTCATCTTTGACCATCAGCAATTAATCAAAACGAAAAAGTTCAAAAATTCTGGTTTTAATTTCTTATTAAATATCATATGCAGTGTCATTGATATTTGGAAGACAGTATTTAACATTTGATGTTGAAATGGCGAGTTTAATTCATATATATTTCTAAATTTCATAGTGAAAAGAATAAAGTTTGATTCCATACTTTAATTTATAAGTCGCTGACTGAAATATACAATATTGTCATTTTTCATTAAATTAATTAAAACATATCAAGTACAAGCAGATATGAAGTTTTCCATCAAAATTATAAATTATTATTAAAAAGCAAATCGAAAATATTAGGGAAAAGAACGGAATTTCACTATTTGATTAGATTTGAAACAATGTTGCTCCATTGCACTCAAAAGCTACAACATGGTTTTTGAAGTAAGAAAAACGAATAATTTGCAAAAATCAGCCAAAAAATTTTTAAAAAAATATTTTTTAGACCAAATTACTCTCTTAATACGTTTTTGTATTATCCTGTAAACTTTCAGAGCTCTATGCTAAACATACTCGAAGCTTTAACTTTTGGTTCATTGGTATTCACATTCCGACGCCATTCATCTCTAGCAAACCTTTGTTTTCTTGTCTATTTAATTAATTCTAATTGATACAAGTTATTTTGAAATTATGTGTAGAGATTGCATTCCATTATCATTGCTTGTTTTTATCTACCCATATATTCCGCTCACTTTCTTTTGTGATAAATTTTAATGACATATTTTTGAAACTGTCTTTAGTTTCGGTTTTGGCATCAACCAGTCTTTTTAAAGACTACTTGCGTCATTTACTATTTAATTTTATATATAATCATTTGTGTGTATTATAATATAGTAATTTATAAGCTTATCGTCCCGTGTTCGAAGAAGCAAGTGACTGTAGGGTCTTATGGCTCAAGGGTCAACGTGTTCGAAGATGAGAAAAACAATTCTAGTACATTGAATATTCAAAACCGTTGGGGTTTTAAAAACAAAATTATTGATGATATGCAGATTTCAAAGTGCTGACCTGTCTGTGAAAAGAAAAATTTTCAATTTTGAAAGAAGGAAATATATTCAGTCCAGGATTATTTTAAATACTATGAACTAAACTGTACGTTTTTAAACATAAAAACATAAAATTTGAATAAATAAACTTTATTTACTCCATAACCTTTGCAAACTGTATTTCTGTGTTATTTCTTTTGCAACATTTTTTAAAAAAAATTAAAGTTGCGAAAATTTTAAATGTTAAATATACGAAGTTATGATATTCACTAAAATAACTTAATGAAACTTATCTAGCGCTTTCTTAACATACAGCAATATAATTTTCCAGTTTTATTGCTTTTATTTACCATTTATTGAAAATAAAATCTTTAGTGAGGGAGTGAATGACTGTAGGGTTTAACGGTAAAAGAGCCAAAGTAGGCTATGCTGAGCCAAACACTTGTTTAAATCGATTTAGATAGAAATGACCTTAAAAACACGAGACCAAAACAAAAGATAAAAAATTAAAATTCATATGTGGTGTAAAAGAAATGAAAACTTTAAATTCATTTATCTCAGAACCAAAAAATTGCCAGTTGTTTCTTTTAAAATGCTTAGGCTTTTTTCTATATTGCCAAATGCATCGATATTTTCCCTAGCTATGGCTATTAGTATGTAGATTAAGAGTTGTGGTATGTGTTTTTGATTCAAAGCAACAAGTAGTCTTAAAAAAATAATTGATACAAATAAGATATAGAGATAGTAATGTAGTAATGTGCGTAGATAATATAATGGATTTGAGATCCTCTAGTCTGGATCGTAAACCAAGGCGAGTGAGTGAGTGATATTGAAATTTTATGGCGCAAGAGCCAGATATGGCTATGCTGCGCCAAACCTTAAGTGAGTCATTTAAAAAACGGAATACAAGTTAAGCCAAAGTTACATTAAGTTAAAAGCGGGTGAAGTTAAAATCTTAAAAGTTTTAATCTGATAAGTATTTTTGTCAAATTTAAAAAAAATGTTAAAACATTTGATTAAAATCAATAATACAAAAAGGTAAGGAAATTAAAGCGTAACGCAAACAAAGACTAAGACCGATTCCGAGTTTTTTTCTGTTTCACGAACTTAGTATTTTCCATCTCGTCCATTGCATCCATTAGCCATGAATCATCAACATCATACAAGATACAATTATCGTCATCTCCAAGATCAGGCAAATTAGCACTTTTTTTGGGTTTATAAGCATTCAATTTAATATTAATTTTCGGTTTATTATTTGTAGAAGGATGAGAAATGCTTCGGTTTAGGCGATTTAATTTGTTTTTCGTTTTGGGTTTTGTTTTAAAACCAATAGATGCTGTGGAGGAAGGGATACTTCGAGATGCAGGGAGAACTGTATTATGAAGAATAGGAGTATTAATTGATGTAGCCGTTTTTAGAGGAACTATTGATGTCAAAATATCCGCCTGAGAAGATGTATTAACTGTAGGCGGTGTACCAGATGTAGAAAGTGGTGTGGATGGCAATGGTTTCAGATATTGTAGAGGAGGGCATATGACTTTTGTAAAAGTAGGATCCGTTTGGGTGAATATTGAAACGGAAGATTTTGCGACTTGAGCATAAGTTTGAGAAAGTTGTGGAACTATTAATTTTCGGGCATCTGTGTAAGAAATGTTACGCGAGGATTTTATTTCTTGAATCTGTTTTTCTAATTTCCATTTGGGGTATATAGTTGAATTTGAAGTGTGAGGTTGGGAACAATTAACACATTTGGGCTCCAGTTGGCAATCTGTGGAAGAGTGTCCAACAGATGCACACCTAGAGCACGTTAATTGTCCCCTGCAAGCAGTTTTGGAATGTCCGAACCTCTGACACTGGAAACAGCGCAGAGGATTCGGAATATAGGGCCGAATATTGCAATTTAAATATCCAGCTTTGATTGTTGAGGGTAATTTAGGACTATTGAATGTTAATATAATATGCTTTGTAGGGAAAGGGGAACCATCTTTTTTAAGAGTGATTCTTCTGACCTGGGTGACACCCTGATCGGAAAATCCATCGAGGATTTCCGCTTCGGATGCACGCAGCAGGTCAGATTCTGAAATAACGCCACGGCAGGAGTTGAGAGATTTGTGAGGAGACACATTAAGAGGAGAATTTAGAAAAAATTTGGCAGATAAAAATGACTTAGATTGTAACGCGTTGCGAGTTTCAATTAGTAAATCACCGGATTTTAATTTTTTTACCGATTTTGGTTCACCACCGATACCTAACAATGCTTTTTGTATTGCAAATGGAGATTGTAGAGCCATTTTATTGTTGGGTAATGTAAGGATAAAAAAACGGGAATGCTGAGCAATGTCATCGATTTTAGAAGATGTGGATAAAACAAGGCCCTTACCCAGGCACGAAAAATAAGGATCCATGGAATGAAGGAGTTGTTCATCCTGGCGTGCCTCCACCCACCATGGAGTCCAACGAGGGAGGCAGTTGCCGGTCAACTGACATTCGTCAGGCACGGCACTTACCTGGAGGTCAACCAGGATATAGCACTGCAGCATCAGGGCGAGGATCCACCGGGAAACCCGATGCACCCCTTATCTGCAGCACTAGCCCTACAGCAGTGTCTCTTCGCGGAGGAATCCACAAAGAGACTTACCACCAGCCGATTGACAGAAGCGGGCTCACTCCTGCCACCCGTCTACAGCGAAGCATGGGCCAAAGGGAACGCAAAAGGTATCCCCAGGATCCCACTTTCCTCCTTACGGGACGCCGCACACGGCAAATATGCGGGTTGGCAAAACCAACAGAGAAAAACGAAACAAAATGAAACAAATACAGACTATAATAAGAAATGAACAAACATTAATTCAAGACAGGGGAAACAATATTGAATGCAAACGAGTAGACAAGTACTTGGAACTGCTAGCTGTGATCTAGACGGAAAGGAAAATAAAAAAGGAGCAAAGTTGTGACAAGGAAGAGGGTCGAAAATAGAGAAGGATCGCTAGGGTATCCCGGGGTAGCGTCACCCGTGTTTACCAAAGACAGTAAACCCCATAGGAAAGGAAAAGATCACTCAGGTCCCTCGGGTTCGTGAAGCCCGTACTTACCTAAAGTAGGTAAGCCCCTGAGGGCTCGTAAACCAAGGCAGTTCCAGGAAACAAAGGCCATTAAAAGTTCGCACTTGAAGTAGAGGGTCCGGGTTCTAGGACCCCCATGGAGTCATAATCTTTGGATGATGGGTGTAAAACAACCGTATCCCCGTCAATGACTCGAGTTTTTTTGCGAGGAACGCTGCTCTTCGCGGATAGTTTAATTTTTGTCTCTGTAAAGCTTTCGACCTGGCCAATGGCCTAGTCTGATTAGCCTTAGCAGAGGAAGGTATTTTTTTCTATATTTAATTTTTTCTTTGATTCCAGAGTCTTAGTGTTAGGTTGTGGTGTCTTTTTAGTAGGTTGCGGTGTCATAGTGGTAGGAAGAGTTTCATGGCAGGAATGACACTCGGGAGCATCTTCTCCAAGCAAAAGATATTTGTGCGTAAATCGAGTATGTCCAATGCGAAGGCGAGTCAATCTGACATCAGCTCTTCGCATTGGAAAAAAAGGCCATTCTCTAATGATTGGCTTCACCGAATGTAATTTATTATTAGTCTGGAGACTCCAAGATTCCTGCCATGTCTGATGAATGAGATTTAAAATGTGATTTCGTATATCCTCAAGTGGGTCTGCGAGCTGCAGAGGAATCGTCGCCGATCTTGCAGCCGAGTCCGCTTGTTCATTTAATAAAATACCTACATGACTAGGTACCCAACAGAATTTTTAAATATAAGTCTTGTTATATAAACAACAAAACATGTCTGCAATCTCCATCACAATAAGGGCCCTCAAGGGCTTACATACTTCAGGTAAATACGGGCTGCACGAACCCGAGGGACTTGAGTGACCTTTTCCTTTCCTACGGGTTTACTGTTTTTGGTAAACACGGGTGACTCACCCCGGGATACCCTAGCGATCCTTCTCTTATTTTCGACCCTCCTTCTTGTCAAATTGGCATCTATTTTTCCTTTTTTCCTCTCAGGGGCTCATCTTCGGGTGAGTACGGGAGGCCACGTACCCGAGATACCCGAGTGGAAAAATACATAAAAGAAAGACAAAAAAAATCTTTGTTTGGTTAAAATATTATTTGCAGATTTCCCATGTAGTTCTTTTTATTATTGTTTGGGGTTGATTTTGCGGTTATTTTATGTTCGTTACTTTTTATCTTTACTTTCTGTATTTACTTTTGTATGTATTTAGTTGGAACTTAAAAATGAAAAGTTTATTTTGCAACATTAACGTTAGATCAAGGGTTTCTTTCTTGACCTTATTCGCATGTTTGCCGTGTGTGGCGACCCGTGCCGGGGGAAAGTGGAGTCTGGGGATCCTGTTGCGTTCCCTTTGGCCCATGCTTCTCCGTAGACGGGAGGCAGGAGTGAGCAAGCTCCTGCCAATCGGCTGGTGATCGCTTCTGAGGAGTTCTTCTCGAACCCCAACGACGTTGCTTTAGGGTTAGTATTGCAGTTAGGGGTGCCTCGGGTGAACCGACGAATCTACACCCAAAAACTGTAATACTATACTCCAGTGCACCTCTGGGGTAAGTGCTGCGCCTGGCAATTGCCAGATGACCGTCGGGCTGCCTCCCCTTATTGGACTCCTATGGTGAGTGGAGGCGCACTGGAATGAACGTTAACCTTCCCTTAAGGATCCAAAAAACCCTTCGTGCCTTGATGAAGGCCTAAATCCATCGTCCTTTCCATTCATTGAGTTGGAGCAACGTTTGAAAATTAATTCTAATAAACCTTTATTAAACAGTAATAAAAATGGATTTTTTATAATTAAAAAAACAGACGGATCACTTAAAAACACATCAGCAATACTTATACACAAAACAATAATAGGAATGGTTGGAGATGTTAAAACAATAAAAAAACAAAATATTGGAAATATATTAGTAGAAGTGAGTAACTATAAACAGGCGGAAATGATACTAAATTTAAAAAATATAGGCAATAACCCAGTTACAGTTTCACCTCATTATTCTTTAAATTCATCACGTGGCGTAATATCAGAACTGGAACCTCTGCATGACACAGAAAAGGACATTTTAGAATCCATAAAAGAACAAAATGTAAGTGCTGTCCGACGAATTATAATCCGTCGTGATGGTCAAGTTATAAAAACAAAACAGTTAATACTCACCTTTAATAGCCCTACACTCCCGAAATCCATCAAGATAGCATACTTGAACTGCCGAATCAGACCTTATATACCCTATCCTTTGCGCTGCTTTAAATGCCAAAGGTTTGGACATTCAGTATCAGCTTGCCGTGGTCAACAGACCTGTGCCCGTTGTTCCATCTTAGGGCAGGAAAGCAGAGAATGCAGTTCGGAACCTATGTGTCCGAATTGTAAAGGTGACCACCCAGCCAACTCTCGCAAATGCCCCGATGGATCACGGAGAAAGAAATTCAGACAATAAAAATAAACCAAAATTTATCATACCCAGAAGCTTTCAAAATAGTTAGTAAATGAACGCACCTGTTTAGTTGACATTTCATATGCAATTGCACTAAAACATAACTCTGTTCCACAGTTCTCTACCTCTCCAGGACCATAAACTGTAGATACTGCTACCCAAACAGTTACTATAGAAGAAGCTCACTGTCATGCAGTTAAGCTGACTGTGACTTCTATAACTAGATCCTCTACTAGCAAAATAAAATCTGCAAATAAAACCCAACCTTCCCCAGCTAAAATTATCCACCCGAATCGAACAGAAACAGTAAAATCAAAACCACAAATTAACACTAGAATTCCATCAACCAATCCATCTCCTAAAACTTCAGACACCCCTGCAAATAAACCATTAAATAGAATGAAAAAAAAATATTAGAGCAAGAAAATTACGCATTGCTAAAAATAATACACCAGCGACACTAAATGTAAGTTCTTTAAAAAAAATGAAAAATGTTATAGATGAATCTCAATTAGACGAAGATGCAATTAAAGTTTACTTATCAGACGAAGAAGACATGTTGACGGATGATTCTTCTAAATCATCTGTAACTTAGAGGGTGTTTTTTTTCTCTTTCTTATTTTTTCCATGGCCTCTCTAGTTTCGTGGAATTGCCGAGGATATTGAAATAAAGTTCCCGACTTAAAAGATATAATAAACAAACATAATCCCATTGCAGTTTCCCTTCAAGAGACATACTTAAACTCTCAAGACATAGCAAATATCTGTAATTATAAAGTTTTCAGAAGAGATAATCTTACCCAAAAAGCAAGTGGGGGTGTCGCTTTGTTGACATCCCACGCTTTACCGACCACTTTAGTCTTATTACAAACTCCAATTCAAGCCATAGCCATCAGAATTCATATCGATATTCTAATAACAATCTGTAAGCTATATCTGCCACCAAACACTCACATTGACACCAAACAACCTCATCAATCAACTCCCCGTGCCATTTATCTTGCTCGGGGATCTAAATGGACATAGCGATTCTTTGGGGTAACAAAAAAAAAAAAAAAAAAAAAAAAAAAAAAAA
>BMAW01129540.1:0-12761 GCA_019974015.1 Nephila pilipes | reverse complement strand
TATATATATATATATATATATATATATATATATATATATATATATATCTGTGTTTGTGTGTGTGATTCTAAGCATATTTTAAATAATCTTCCATTTACAATTTCTAAAAGGAAATAACACTTTAAATTTTGATTCCTTTTGCATTATGGGAAAAACTATTCAAAAGAACAGCGTTTTTGAAGTGTAGGATCTATTTTTAACTATTTTATATAGTTAAACAATCGTCTTGCATAAATATTGCATGTAATCAAGTAAAATTTCGAATAAATTGGTAGCATTGACATAGTTGCCGAAAATGGGTTTTTTCCTTATACCCATATTAAAATAATTTTACTGTATCAAGTAATACTCTAAAGATGACGATAATAAAAGTATTTAAGACGAATTAACCGAGGTCAAATTAATTAATCCGACTCACTTTAAACACAAAAATAAACTCCATCCGAAATCTCCAGCATTTAAATAATTTCATAATAAAAAGAAATATGCTTCATAAACCTCCAAGAACAGACATAACAATTCCCCCAAAACATACCATTCCCTCAATCCCACAGTTATTAAAAGCCAGACTTTTCTTTAATGCAAACATGCGCCAAGTTTATTTTACGGCAAATAATTCCGCCGTGGTAACAAACGTCGAATGAATAAGAAATGCACCGGGGTCCTACAAACAGCTTGCGGTTCTATTAGCATCACGAAGATCATAAAAGCCGGCGGGGAAGTAACAAAAAATCGTTGGAACAGAGACTTCCTTTCGACTCGTTCCACCAAGAAAGAAGGCTCGTTCCGGCACCCATTTTGAAGCCCAAAGATCGAGTGACGCGAGAAGGGTCCGGGAAACGGCTCGTTTGCTTTCTCCGGAATCTCCCGGACTTATTGTGGCCGACTTTTTGCTTTCCAGGACGAAAAAGAGAGCCATGGCTTCAAATATTTAATGGGGTGGAACCGGGGTCCTTTTCTCTGTGAGATTTTTACTGCGAGCGCAAAAGCGGACAATCTCACTTTCACTTCGGTATTTTTATTTTACTCCTCTTTTTCTTTCGTTCTTAAACTCTTCATATACGTGTGCAGGATGGAAATAGATATGGAAGAGCATTGACTGAAGATTTTGCTTAGATGCCCTTTTTCATGCGCTGCTTGGTTTGAAACTGCGGATGATTTATGCTATCGTTACTATTGGATTCGCTCTCTTCCTTTTTGCCTCTTTGTTTTCTTCCTTTTGCGTGGATGAACACTTCACAATGATACCAACAGGTACTTAAATGTAAATGATCCAGATAATCCAGAGTAATATTTCTCATATCAAACTTTGACGTAGCAATGCGAATGTATAAAGTAGAATGGCTATATGAGGATTATACAGAAATATCCGCTAGTCTACTTCGAACTCGTTTATTTTTAATTTATATTGATATATGAAGTTAATGTCTTATAGTATTTTCCTGCATAATTTTTCGCTATCGTTTAAGTACTTGTCCCATTTCAGAATAGGACATACATTTATCATAAAGAAGTGCTATCTAAGTGGTGTATTTGATCAATACAATTTATATCTCGGGAAAATGAAATGAAAAATTTAATTATATATTCATAAACCGAATATCTTTTCTTCATCCTTCTCTTGATCTACGTATACTAATTCATCATTATCATTTATTTCATTCGTCAAAAAAATTTACAAATACCTTCTCTTCGTTTTACAACCTACGCAACATACAACCATCTACACCGACGACCACAAAAATGGGTCGACTTGTCTAATGAAATAATAATTAGCATATGCATTTAAAAAAGATATACATTACTTAACTTAACTATCACATAAGAAGAAATAACTTTTTCATATAATGAATTTATATGTATGTAAGAGGAATTTCATTTGTGTTATTTACTGTTTTTATATTACATAATTGCAGGTTGTATTTTGTTTACAGTACGTACCATAAAGTACATATTAAGCATTTTTTCTCATTATGTACTGCAATTATACATACATAGACTGGAATTTTACATTTTATATACAATTTTTACATATATAAACATATTTATGTTCATGTAGAAACGGAATGAAAATAGAACTCCAACCTATGTGAGTTGATTTTTTGGAGTTAAAATAAGGCTGCAACTTTTGACCAGTTAAATTACAACTAATTATTTGGAACAGAACTCAATCATAAATCACGAAAAGCTTAACACACACATTCTTTATTTTACCGTCGTTGAACCATAAACCATTTATTATATGCTCTCTATAACAATCTCATATTTTCTAATTTATTATGTTTAATTTAAACTTCATGAATTTGTGAAATGATCATTGTGCCCAAATTATAACAATTTTTTAAAAAAATAAGTAAAGGAAATATTTTTATGTGTGTCATTGAAGTTATTACGGGTTCATTTTTGTATTTCTCTTCTATTAAACTTTGGTCTTTCATTCAACGTTAATTAATTTGATAACATCTTTATGTAAATAAACCATGACTTATGTAAATTGAGATTGATAATAAGAAGTGTGGCGAATAAGATTGATTAGACAGCATTTATAAAATTATAGAGAGTTTAATAGTAAGAGTTAGTGGTAGAGTGAGATTTGTACATAAGCAAAGAAAAAGGATAGGAATTGCACCTAAACTGATAAGAGTAAAAAGATCTAAAGTTAGTGGAAAGTGAGGAACTGAATATTGATAAAGAGTCGGGCCCACTGTGCAAATTATTTTACTGACTCGACCCCGGTCAGCCAGTAAAAGTTAAGTGTCTTTTCATGATATTTATCTTTAGGTTCTGACGTATGTAAGGATTAATCCACAGGCGAGGTAATAAGCATTTTGTGTGTGGGGATTATGTTAACATTTAAATACGCCAATTTTGAGTTCAAGATTAATTTGCCTGATTACTTAAACAGATTATTATTTTAGAGACTATTTAATTATTATAAATATCGGTTAATAACAATCAATTTAAAGAAACAATCCTGGGAGCATTATAGAATATCTGAAAATGGTATATTGATATTTTCAGGAATAAGCGTACTTGTCTCATTTGCATCACTTTATCTGAAACATTACAGTCAATATATTAGAAACAAAAACTTAAATTATGAATATATTTCATACACTATTAATTGTTTCAAAAAAGTACAAATTCACACTGAGGGCGGTATAAGTTACGTTCATGTAATTCATAACATAAGTCAGTGGTTAAGAAGAGTTTTTAATAGAAACTGCATTTTGCAAGAGTTTTTACTTCTGTTTGAATATAATATATAAGCTCTTAACAAAATATTTATTTGCAATTGATTTTTTTTTAAATAATATTTTCCATGGGAATATTGAATTTATAACATGCTAAATTTCAGCATATATGTGTTCAACAATATATCTATCATGTTATAACTACAAATGGGAACTTTTCAATTAGTCATCATTCGTTGATTTGCTTTTGGTTAATAACAAGTGTTTTACATTCTAAATCTATTCACAAATAATTAATTTGACCAAGAAAACGTGTGTAAAATAATAGTGACAAAATTTTAGTTTCTTTAAAAGACATATTGAGTTTCACTATTTAGAATAAAAAGTTCATATCCATTTATTTTAAAATATCTCGTCTTCCTAAGAGAGTTCTTCAAATCGCGCAACCGAGTTTTAATTTCTATGAATCTTACCCCAAAATCTTACACTTTCTGTTTCGATGGTACAAAAAATAAATAGAATTTTTTTTTCATTTATAGATCGAATCTAGCAATAGATAACGAAACAGCAATATTATAATTACAGACGAATTTTCTAACATGGAACCTGCCAAAAACATGTTAAAGTGTCATTAATCAAGATACTCTCCGATATTCAATACAAAAGAACCATTAAATCTATTGTTCAAAGTAGCTGCAGACTTAGTCATAAACAAGCCCTTTTATTTAAAGTATCGTATTTCCCATACCAACGATACATCTGATACAGACTAAAGAATTACACTCGCATAGAAAAATAACGAAAAATATGAACCGTCTGCTCGCATTGCAGAAGCTACTTATCTACAAATCCCTGTAAATCTATATGTTTCTTATAACACCGAAGCTCAATGTTTTGTCCCGAACAACCCGGGAATGCCTCTATGGTGATACCTATTAAAGGTGTTCCGCTTTCAGAATAAAGCGAAAAGAGATTAAAGTCCGTATCGATCCTTTTAATAGAAGAGCTATCGGTTTCCTATAATGGGGAGGCGGGATCCAAGCAAAACAAAAAAGAGAAAAAATGAGTCCTGACACTTTTCATCATTCACTTCTTCCCTTTCAGTACATGGACTGAAAACTCGAGAGGCACGAACGAAGAGAAAGTGGTAGTTCTATAACACCGTAGAAAACTTACTTCGAAATAAGAATTGGATATGAGGAATGGTATGAGTTTGTAGTAATTAGCAAGAGACCATACTCCCATTTTAGAGCAGTAACATAATGAAGTACCCTAATGGTCAATGACTGTTTTTGTTTAACGTTAACGTCGCTCCAGATTTCCTCATGTACTCTATTGATGACCATTTCCATAGATGGACACCTCAGAATAAATAAACTCATTTTCTATGTTTATTAAAGGAAGTGTATAAGAGTTCTTTTAGCATTTCATACTTGATAGTTACAGATTTATGAGAATACTCAGACGATACTAAGTCACCATTTTTTATTTGGAATATCGAATAATATTGAAAAAATGTATTACTATTTTTATAATTTGATTGAATAGCAAATACAAGAGGTTATACAAGAAATAATATAGGTAACGAGTTTCATAATTTTGAGACACGATTTGGTGACAAGAATATTGTAACCTCACTTTCAGACCACACTAAAGCTATTCATATGGTTTCCTAGAATTGAGGAGCCATCATCTGACGGCCGCAATTTAGAGGTGGATGGTGTCACTAAAATAATTTCTATGTAAGCCAGATGACGTGATTTCCTAAAGAATACTGAATGCTAACAGAATTTAAATCAGCGGGTAAGCTATGATTTCCGAGGAAAGACTTGACAAGGAAGATCAATGACGTCATCCAAGGCAATGTATAAGTCATCAGAATATGGCTTTTCTAGGAAACCATAAATTAAGCGAGGACTTTGAGCCCCGGTAGATTAGATGTGTAACAATTTTCGCAGTTATTTTTATCGTCAAGCTACGGCGAAGGCTGTCTTTCTGACAAATTTTATCTGAAGTATTTCGATTCCGTAATAATTCCACTCATAATACACCTTTAATAAAGCAGTTAAAGTTTGGCAGTAAAGTTGGAAGGGAAATCAGCCGTAAAATAGCCATAAAATTGGGAAATCAGCCGTTTTTTGAAATCGAATATCCGGTTTAGTTTGAATTCTAGAGCAGTGGTTTTCCAACTTGGATTGTGATTGTTTATCAACAATAAAACACAACTAAACGCACTAAGAAGCAACACAAGAGCTAATGGCGACGGACCTCGTAAATTTAAATCTGGGTCAAGTGATGTGGACGACACTTGAGCTGGTACTCCACTCTCCAAACTTTCACACCACTCCAACGTGAGGACTTTGAGGCTCGACCAGACTTAACGTGTATCAGCCCCACTACATTGCATGTCTTTGGAAGCATCAGGGCTCGAACCCACGATTCGATGAGAACAACGCCGGCTGCGAGTCCGCCACTATGACTACTAGGCTTCTGCTCCCACCTGCAGTTACATTATACGTACTACTAGGATCATTTAAGTAGTTTTTTTATTGACTGATTATTTATTATAGTCATATTTTGAAGCAATAGAAGGGCTGTTGACGATTAACCTTATAATTTTGATTGATTAATTGGTTACATAAACGTCGCACTAGAAGCAACACGAAGGCTATTGGCATATTGGTGATAAACCTCGTAATTTTGAACCTTGGTCAAGAAAGAAAACATTGGGGTGGGTACCTCTCTCTCCAAACTTCCACACCTCGCAAATGGGAGGACTTGGATCCTCGACGGATTTAACGTGCTTCGGCCCCATGGTACATGGGGCCGAAGTTCGAAGTTCGTTCGGTACATGGGCCAAATGGCAGGTGTTTAGTGGCATCAGAACTCAAACCAGCAACTGGGCAGAAACAACCTAAGCACGAGTTTGCGACCATGATCATTAGGCTATTGTGGCAGTATTTTTTTAAGGGATACGCAAGTAACTCTAGTAAAAAATTATTTTAGACGAGTAACTTCGGCAGAGCAAAATTTTCCTATCAAACAATAACGAAATCGCTTATGAGAAAATTTTGCAATTAACATAAGTAAATCCAAAAAATTCATTTTTTGGAAAAGTATATAAAAATAATACAACTAAGTTCCTCATTACAAAATCAGCAGCCATTGTACTAAAATTTAGGTTCAAGTAATATCGGAATTATTTTTGTTAGAATAGCGAAGAAACAGCATTAGGCATGCAACAATTGGTATTATTTGCACCATGCTAAAGGAACTACAATGGTTTAATGTCTTCAAATAGACCATCAGAAATCTATTTTCCTACGATACATATTCATACATATTTCGGTAATACATCAAGAAATACTTTAAGAACTGGAAATGCCTAAATTAATATAACCGATTCTGGAATTCAATTTATATAATTTCCAGTTATGAAAAATAAAATAGGCAGAAATTACTTTACGTTTATTAATAATTTTATTGGATTGGAAATGTTTTAATCATAAATATTAGCTTTCGTACTAGAATACCAGAAAGAAAGAATATTCGAAAACTATCCTTTTAATGGTTATTTTGCAACATATGGTGCTTATTATGAGGAGAACTTTTGAGCATTTAATCCTGACTAGGGATAAATCAGAAAATTATTTATGACCAAGAGATATATGGAAAAAAAGACAAAGAACCCTAGCTTTAAAACAACATGAAGGATGTTAGTGAATGACCATCATCCGAAATCCGAACTGGTACCCCACTTTTCAAACTTCCATTCTGTTTGAGAAATTTGAATCGAAGTTGCAGTAAGTCCCAATAGCCTCCATGCTGGTCTGTAGTTGAACTAGGATATAAACATTGCTGTTATTGGCTCCCGATCATGGTGTCGTAGTCTCCCTAAAATACCATAGACTTTCTTGAATTTTCAAATTTGGTATGAAATACAAAATTTTGAATAATCACTATTATTAATTAATTATTAATAACTTTCCGAAGTTAATTCTAAGAAAAGACCGTTAATGGGAAAATATTTCAGTAACTTTCAGGCTAATACTTCTATTATTATTATTATTTTCACTTTTCAAGTAAAATTCGCTAGTACGTGAATCTGTCACGCGTCAGATTATTTTCATTTCCAAGTTGAAAAGACGTTAGATAGCAAATGAAAATTTTGGGAAATACTTTATTGTTATAAATTGATTCACTATCTATATATATGTTACGCAATAACAGTTAAATATGTAATTTTCGTAAGGCACTAAATGTTTGTATAAAGGAAAACTTCATAATGCAACTTTCAGATGTGTTGAAAATCATTGTTATAAAAATATGAATAAAATTATTTTCAATTATAAATAATATTATTTATATAAGTAATTTTCATTAAATTAGACACTATGTGCTTATGAAACTATTACAAATGTTAATTTTTTGGGATTGTTTTCCAATGGAAAAAATTATGCATTTAAAAACAATCGAAATACAATTTAATCATTCCCTATCGTTACACTCTCTTGACCTAATATCTTAATAATTAATTCTGTTTTATATCTCTGTTAAACTATTTAGAAAAATGCGAGTATAAAATTTTAACAGAAAAGAGAATCAACAATGAATATCAAGCTATTTAAATCTCTCTCTCATTACAATATATTTATTTAAATATTAAATACCTAACCAGGTGTTTAACGTATATTTATACTTGTTTAAATTATACACATTTGAATCATTTAACTGAAAAATCGCAAATAAGAAAAATAACTTTTTCTGACTAAGCTAATATAACTTCAGAATTACGCGGTAATAAATTATTCATCTATAATTTTTCAAACATGAAATGAAAAAAAAAAGTTCTATGACTGGTTTATTATCGCGAATTAAACATTAAAGGGAAAAGATTTGACGGAACGTTAACGTTTTTTTCCTTCACGATTTACATACTCTCAAATATTTTTCTTCATCAATTCCAATATTTGTAATATGTATTCGAAAATAATCATTCTATATAAACATAATAAAGCTAATAATGTAGTTATCTCGCAGTTTTATTGTGTATTATGAAGACAGATACTTTATTGTCAAGGTTATTTATCTCGATTAGTTTTATGTAAAAAACAGAGCCGTATTTAACGATTAAATGCAAAAGAATAAAAGTTTTTTTTTCCTATTGGTTTTAAATGTTATTTATCTATTATTAAGAATGAATGCAAAGTTTATGACTTATTCGATAAAAAGTAAGTTATCTAATTTAAACATTAAATGTTTTGTGATTATAGCACTGTCTAAATTTGTGGGCGTGGGAGCGAAATTTAACACAAATTCTGTTAAACTTTTTATTTTTTGTGCTATTGTGTATCTTTAAAAATAGTACTTATTTGAAAGACCAATATTTCTGTTTACATTTTGTAATGAAATCCGAAATGTATTCTTGATTTATTCATGTTAAGCAGTTCATTGTATTAGATATAACAAAAAATATTTTTTTAAAAAAGAAGTAATAAAATTTGTTTCTTGTTTTATTTGAAGAAAACTGTATATCACAAAAATATAGGCCTCTGGATCAGGGGTATCAAATTTATTTCTAGCCACAGGCGAATTTCAAACAAATAAAAGTCCCGTGGACTATCTATAGATAAGATGCTAGTTTTTCCTTGGTTTAGCTTAATTTTCAATAGGTATATTGTTAAACATGATTTGTTTCGCATTACTTACGGTAGTCATAACGAGGTTTTATATTCTATAATTTTGCTATACATTAATAGCATTCTAATATATCAATTTTTTTCTTATCTTTAATGTAACAACAAAAATTACCACTTATTTTGGATATATTGATGTTTGTCAACAATGTTTTGTTTATTTTTTCCACTATCTAGTTTAGTTAAAGGCATACTAAAAATAAGAGCCTAAAATAAGTAAATAATCATTAACACAAAACAATGAAAATTTGTAACAAAAATCAGTATTTTTTTTCTTGAAGATTAACTTACCAGGCACATAATAACTGCCCTGACTAATAAACTTGTTCCCTCATCTGAAAACGGAATGTATAGTAATAATAGGCACACACCAAGCTAGACAATCGAAGACTAATGGCATGTAAGGTGTTATTTTACAATCTGCTTCTAAAATATTGTCCATACTACTGATGTAGGAAAGGGTACGTCGATTCAATACAACTAGTAATAGTTCATTGTCGAAAGCTGTAGTTGGTTATCAATAATTATGTATAATTGGAAATCTCAAAAACGTAGCTATATAATATTTTTTAAATTTTTTTTGTTGTATTTATGTTTTTTGGGCAGCAAATGTATTCTTTGTGCGTCACGAGTTTGATATGCTTTCTCTAGATACTAAACTCCAAATCAACTGGACACGGTCACGGTAACCGAATGGTCAAAGTAGCGAGTTTGGGGTTGGCGATGTTTTGGTGGAGTCCAGGAGTTGAGTCCTCATTCCAATAAAATCCAGTCGTGTAGAAGGTCTAATACTCGATAAATATGTCGATACTCAAAGTTTTTACATTGGTATAGTGTTGAAGTTGGGAGAGTGGAGCGTCAGCTCTGGTGTCACCCTCTCACCAATAGTCCTTAATCATCCAATTAAATTATGTCTACAATTTATCAGTAGTGATTGTACAGATATCTTCTGAAATTCACATAACAATCAACTTTAACAATTTTAATGTAAATTGTAAATAAATAATTTTAAGTGCTCGTATGAATAAATGTGAAATCTGCAATGTTTTCGTAAGAATACTTCAAGATTCCTTGACGAATTACTCTAAAATTTCTATTAGTTTTTTCCATCTTTTCTCTTTCTTATCCTTTAAAATGTTGTTGCTATAAAATAAAATTAGGGACAGTGAATTCTGAAGTTAAAAGAATCGCAATCGCTTTATTGTAATTGGAGATATTCATTTCCTACATTTCTGTCAAAATAACGAATTAAAAATTTAGAAAAACGCGAAACTGATTTTTTTTTTTATGAATAAACGAATAAATTTGAGGGTGCAATGTTTCTGAATGAACTGTTTAAGAAAAGTCACAGTTGAAGAGTTTCATGATTAATTTCCCTCGCAAAGGGGAAATAATTGCCATTTATGAAAAAAATACCTAAAGTTATCCATTGAATAAATATTTTAATTCGCTTTATTAAAGAAGTAGAGATAAGGTTTGCAAAAAACAGAATATTACCTCCTTTGTATCTGAAATTTATAGAATTTGCAATCAATGACTTTCCCCTTGTAAATTATAAGAGACTTCTTAGTTATAAATTCATCCTATCTTATTCATTTTATCGGTTTATTCATTTCATTTCACTCACGCTCATGAATAAACCGAGACAACATTAAATCTCACTATATCGATGCTACACTAAAAAATCGCCAGGCGTCGCTTTCCTGTTTAAATATGAAGGAGCTTTATGTTTTCGCATACATTTGTTCACGGAGGTGTTGATGAACGAGGCACTACCGGACAAACATTTATAAACTCATTGGGTCGCACTGCAAAGCAGAACACCGCATCAAGCGTGACCACTGGTCACCGATCAATGACCAGTTTCCCTATCCCCGAAGTCTTAATTATTTCGTTTCCTGTCCGAACATTATATGCGAAACCGACATGTACACGCTGTCCGCCGACACGCACATGGTCAACCCACCCCCTTTCCCTCTGACCAACCGATAATGGCGGGCTTGCGTGACGTCACGTTCGAAAGTCCCGTTACAGCTTGGACCTCCCCTCTCCACCCCATGTCCAGAGCGATTTCTCTCCGCCGCCTATTCCAGGTATTGTTGGGAAGTTTTCGAGGAAAGTGACCGGCGATGACCAAACGGTTTTCACTGCTGACCGGAAGTCTGTGCTAAGGAGGGAAAGCTACATTTATAGGGTTTGGTGATCATTTTGGAAAAGAAAGTACGGTTTACGTGGTCATTATCGTTGTGTATATAGAGAGCATTTGGTCACTTAGTTTCAAGAGATCTTTCGGTTACAAAATTGAATTCTATTTTCTTATATTATTAATATATCAATGTATTATTGAAGAATTGTTAATTTGAAATAGAAATTATTTCATGATGATCACATACCAGAAATTGTGAACAAAATCGGAAAAAAAAATGTATTTCGAAAGAAATTGCCAAATAATTCGATTAAATGAATTAGAAAGGATATTTCTGGAAGGGAATTTTTTTTTTTTTTTTTTCCACTGTTGACTCTCATTTCAGAATTAATATTATATATATATATATATATATATATATATATATATATATATATTTTACTTCAGTTTTATATCTGTATTTGAATTAATCTCTTAAAATAAGCAAAAACCCAGTGTTATTTTCTTCATGCGAGGGTTTGAGTTTTAATCCCACTAAAGATCCGCCATGTAGTGAGACTGGTACTCGTTAAATCTGTCGAGGCTACAAATCCTCATGTTATCGTGGTGTGTAAATTTGGAGATTGTGTTGCCAACTCAGGTGTTATCCTCGTCACTTCACCGAGGCTTGGATATCCGAAATCTGTCGCAAACAGCTTTCATGCTGCTTCTAAGTGCAATGTTAATAAATAATCAATAAAAAAAAGTTCTTATAGAAAAGGATGGTTAGTTAGTTTTATTAAAGTTGTGCACTAGAAGCAACAAGAGGGCTATTGGCGGCGGACCTCGTAATTTTCAGCCTCGGTCTAGTGACGAGGATTATACCTGAGCTGGCACCCCTTTTCTAACTGCCACAACACGCCGACGAGGATTTTGAGCCACGACAGATTTAGCGTACATCAGCCTCGGCTTATCGAAAAGTAAGTTGCATTGGCATTGAAGATAGTTTAGACAAGTAAGCAAATAAATTGAAGCTTCAGATTTGATTTTAAAATGCATCGATAAGTGACACTGTTTCTGACTAAAAATGAAATCTTTTAGACGAAATTTTTATTCAGTTAAAGTAATTTAATTTTTATTAAAGTAAAAAGCTAAAAAATAGTGAGGATTATTCTTCGTATGTATAATAGGCAATTACTGCATATTTTATTTAAAATTCACCATTTCTGATTTTTTTTAACTTCAAAAGCAACAGAGAAGCAAAATTCAGGAACAAATTTAACTGCTTATCACCTCCTGTCTTTAATTTTTCTGCTAGTCATTAGGGTCAGTTATCATTCGTAAAGAATTACGCAAAGGATTAATTTATTTAAAAAGTAACAGACACTATATACACTCGAAGTTGTGACTTTAAGCCTAAAAAGATTTTACGTTTCAAGATGAAGTAATCAATGAGACCTGAGATGTCCTACAATTTCTCGCTCTTTCTAAGTGAGGCGGGGGAGAGACCGATTGTTTCCTAACAAATCTTAACTAACTTGAGATGTTTCTACAAAATTGTACTATTAGAAATATATCTAAATATCGAAATCCTTTTTATGACAAAAATCATTGTTCTAAGAAAGAATAATTGAAATATTAACTTAAATTTTTATAAAACATTATAAAAATGTACATTATAAAATTATACTATTAATATTTATTTATTATTATTATAAAATTATACTTTTAAAACATTATAAAATT
>BMAW01129529.1:30931-45508 GCA_019974015.1 Nephila pilipes | reverse complement strand
TTATTCAAAGGTTCTTGGTATTTGTTTCAAGATAGAAGTATATTTTCTATTTGCAATTCCCCCCCCCCTCTAATTATGCTTAGGGGAAAAAAGAAAAGAAATCTGACAGTTATTTGTTTTTTGCAACTTTTTCTGTTTCTATTAGACTAAACTTCAAAAGGGACAAATAGTCTTTATAATTCCAGATTTTTCTGTTGCTAAACATTTTCTAATAGGTTGATTCAACTGAACTAATCGAATATTTTAAAATAAAAGCAACAAGCGAAAAATACCGTACATGAAACCTTGTCTATCGGACAGGGGTAACACAGGGCATCCACATATTTTCTATCATCACTTTCCAAAATAAATTTCCCAATTGGGTTGTATATAATGGTACGAAAGCACGGGAAAAATAATATGAATAGTAATTGTTTCTTGCTAATAGACCAACGTTCGAAAAGAGCAAACTTTAAAATTCCAGAATTTTTCTGCCACTAAACATATTTTAATAATTTGATGCAATAAAGCTAATAGTATTATAGAAGCAACAAGCCCAAATTGGCACATTTTAAGCCTTGTATTTCGGAAAGAGGTAACATATGGGGTTATTTAGGTGAGAATACACATATTTTCTACCTCTACTTTTCAAAATAAATTTCCATATCGGGTTGTAGATAAAATATAGAATGGTAAGAAAATATGGGGAAAATAATAAGAATAATAATTGTTTCTTGCAATTGTTTCCATTTCTAACAAAGCAAATTTCAAAAAGGGCAAATAGTTTTTATAATTCCAGAATTTTTTGGTTGTTAACATAATCCAAAATTTTGATTCAATGAATCTAATCGAATGTTCCATAACAGGAACAACAAGCGGGGACATGGAGTATTTAGGTGAAAATCCACGTATTTTTTAGAATCACTTACCAAAATAAATTTCCTAATCAGGTTGTGTATAAGATATGGATGGTTAGAAAATACGAGATATAATAAGAATAGTAATTGTGTCTTACTACTGTTTCTATTCTTATAGCCCAAAGTTCAAAAAAGGCAAATAGTCTTTATAATTTCAGAATTTCCTATAGTTAAGCATATTCCAATATTTTTAAATATTAGATCCGATCGAATATTTTATTATAGATGCAACAAGCGAGAGCAGGGAATATTTCGGCGAAAATCTACATATTTTCTATCATCACTTTCCAAAATAAATTTACCAATCGGGAGGTGCATAAAATACAGAATGGTTAGAAAATATAGGAAATAATAAATGGCGAAAAACACGAATAGTTAACATTTTTATTTATAATACATCAAGCTTCAAAAACGGCAAATAGTTCTTATAATTCCAAAAATTTTCTATAGCTAAACGTACTCAAATATTTTGATATGATAAAGCTAATATCGGATATTTTATAATAGCAAAGAAACAAGGAAAACTGCTATATATAAAACCTTGTCTATCGGACATAGGTATCATCTTGTATTTAGGTGAAGATCTAAATTTTCGATCGGGTTGTGTATAAAATATAGAATGGGAAGATAATACGTATAATAATAAGTAGAAAAAAAGCTGGACTAGTAATTGCTTCTAGAAATTGTTTTTATTTGAATTGAAACAATTGAAGGGCAAACAGTCTGTATTATTTCAGAATTTTTTTCGTTGCTAAATATATTCCAATATTTTGATACATTAGAGCTAATAAAATTCTATTATAGAAACGACAAGCAAAAAACGGAATACATAAAACTTGTCTATCGGACAGTGGTATTTAGGTGAAAATCCACATATTTTCTGTCACCACTTTCCAAAATAAATTTCCCAATCGGGTTGTGTATAAAATATGGAATGGTAAGAAAGTGCGGGAAATAATAAGCGAAAAAAAAGCAGCCGTCTCTTCTCTTTCTTCATATTTTGGTATCATTTTCGAAAATGATGAATAACACACCTTGACATGAAAGTGGTTATTGAACAATCTTACGACAAATTCGCCGTCTCTTCCGTTGGTTCTTTAGAAAAGCAGTCGCTCTAGTCGGTCTTGATGTATACTTTTTTTTTATTTAAGGAATGCCCGAAAAAAAAAAAGAAAGAAAGAATAATAAAAAAAATTACACACACATAGCAGCAGCCACATTTCTTTCCCTACGTCTCCCTAACGCTCGATCGCTCGTTTTCTATCTTTAATAATGGTAAAAGCAAAATGTGGAAGAAAAATAATGAAAAAGAGTTAAAAAAGAGGAAAAAATGATGAGAAAATATGAAGCTTCAGGCTGTAAAAATCCTTTTGAAGAAAACTTGTGGACTCTTCCCGCAATGTTAAAAATGTTTTTTTTTAATACATCCTTTTCATCTTTTCCGATTCTACAAGCTTCTGTTCAGTTTGTATATATCTATATATTTTACTATTTTCTGCGAGGCTTTTATGGCAACACATAAGAGATGAAAAGGAGGGATGCGCAGAATCGATGCAGAAAGAGGGAGGGGGGAGGAATCGATATTTGCAAAAGAGAGGTGGTTTTTATTTACTTTTGGTTTTTAGAGAGACGCGTGTTTTCTTTTTCTTTGTTTCTTTTCTTTTCTTCCTCCTTCTTTCGCTTTTTTTTTTTTTTTTTTTTTTTTTTTTTTTTTTTCTCATCCATTAATATTATTAGCGTTTTCAAAGGGATAATCTTTCTACTTTTAAGAGAGGAACGTTTGACGTATCTGAAGTGAAGGGAAAACAAGATACGCATAAATTTTACACGAGGATGAGTAAATAATTTGGAGAAAAGTTGCGTAAAATTTAGCCATGCGGTAATATGCAGGGTGATTATAACGAAAGAAACACTTTTTTTTTTCCTACCCGGCCTAAATTTAAGAAAATGCAAAAAAAATTTAGTGCTAAGATTATATGCAGTAATCAACACATGTTAATACTTCATTTACATATGATGTTTTTTTTCTCTTTCTTATAGCGAAAAGCACATTCTTGTTAAAAGTAACTCGGTAAAGTTTCACTATAATGTTCGTTTTCGAGTAAAACGTTTTGCCTACAAAATAAATTCTTGTAATAAATAATTGTTCTTGTAATAAATAATTGTTCAAAATAAATAATTGTTCTTGGAGAGTTTTTGGTATAAATTAGGGGAAATGTTGGAAGAATATATGCAACACATATTGATACTTCACAAACATATGATTTTTTTCCCCTGTCTTTTAACGAGAAGCACTTTCTTGTTGAAAGCAACATCATAAAGTTTCACTATAATGTTGCGTTTTCGAATAAAACATTTTGCTGTCGAAATAAATGTCGAGTTTTTGGTGTAAATTGGTGGGAAAAGATAGATTTTATATGTGTTTTTACCCATTAAAATGCTCTGTCATGGTTAAAGTATCATTAGAAACTCTTAAGATAAACAAATAAAAGTATGAAAAATAAGTAAATAAGATAAAAATTATACATTCATATTAATAAAATAAATTAAATAAAAATTGTTCTGTGAAATACGTTGCAAAGAACAAATTTCACCAAAAAAAGGGACTTTGTTCTTTACAACGTACTACACAGTATTTTTAAATTCCTTATATTATACAATAACTTTTAAAAAATATTTAGGACAAAACCATACCAAAAAGAAACAAACTTAGAAGTTATTTAAATGGTATTCTGGATACTATTATTCAATATTTATTTGGAGGAATTATTTCGACAGAGAGAATTCTTAAAGTTAGAATTTCTTTCAAAAAGAATTAAGTAATTTAAGTAAATATAAGCCATTTGAAAGAAATAAGGTTTTGAATAGTTCCTTAATAGATTTTACAACTGATGCTATATTTTGTATTAATAGAGGAGTTCAAAATCACTTGTATTTGAAGACAGATGGCATGATTTAGGTAAATTGTTGTTACCATTGGGTGCTGCCACCTGTTAAACGAAGCCGAAACAAATCTGACATTGATTCATAAGTTAGTTTTGATTTGATAATCATTTGCTGCCAAATCAAAATTTGATAGTTGCCGCGTCGAGTGATCACTGTCTGTGATACCTGGATTCACCATTATTCATTGGAAATCAAGCAGAAATCAAATCATTGGGATGCTTCCGGAAAATTGTTTTCAAAGAAGGCGAAGATGGTCTCATCGACCAGAAAAATTGTGACGAAAAACGTTTGAGATACGAAAGGCGTCATGATCACAAAAACGAGAAACTGTCACTTTGACAGTTGTCTAGTGAGTCATGATGCTTACTAAAAACAAACCATTTCCAATTCTACGAGCGTCATCACTCGGATTTTATTAGAACACTATTTTAATTAATAATTATTAAAACTCCTGGTTATAGGGATAACATTCCTACTATCAAGAATTATTCTTTAGAGTAATAGAATTTCTTGAGAAATTACTCGAAGTTGGATACTTGGAAAAACATTTTCTGGTTAACCTTAAAATAGTCATTTCAATTGAGCTTATACGTTTGTACTAGCAATGGCGGCTAAACATCAATATTAGATAATATTTTAATTAATCAGGAATAAAAAATCAGGGTTATATGGATAATATTCTCACAACCAAGAATCGTTCTATAATTAAATAAGATTTTTTAAAATTATTAATGAAAATGAGAACTTAAAAAAAAAAACTTTCTGTAGATAACTTCAAACTAGTATTGGTTCACACTTTGCAGCAAACATGAATCAATAGAGAAACCATTTTGTATTCTGATTTCATATAAAAAATACCAAGAATCCCGAATTTAAAAAATATTTATGTAGAATTAAGATAAAATTTTCTTTAATGACATTCTAATCAAGCAATATCCATGACCAAGACTGCTTGCACTAAGTCAGAGTGTGGATTTACACTCAAAATTTTATGTTTTACTTAATATACTGTAAAAAATGTAATATAAAAATTTGTATAAAATTTTTTCCATATTGTGATCGAGGAAAGAACCGTAAAATAGCAATCGGGAGCATTTGTATACGTTCTGAAATTAGAGTCATATTACGATTCTTTTATTCTTCTAATTATTAATTTTATTTAATTGCTCGTTGTTTAGATCTAAACTTGAGAAAAGAAGGCAATTTTTTCCGGTTGAAGTTCAGAGTTTGCTGAATTCTATACAGCTTTCTGTTAACTTTATATGTCTGGTAATAATACCCTGAAAAATATAGCTGTATCTTGAATGAGGAATTTAAAAGTTTTAAAATGAATCGACTATTTCCTCGATTATCACTTGATTGTTTATTCCATCGCCATCTTGTCATTATACTCAAAAACATACCAGATTCTCAAATACAAAGCGAATGACAACAAAAAGAATGAAAGCAGACGATTATGCGATAAAAGCCAGATTATTAAATGAAATATTAACGTTAAAGCAGACGATTAAGTACACATTAATATTCTGTTTATACATTGAAATCAAAGTAAGTGATAAATTGTAAAATGATATATACCTGTAATTATTGTAGTCGTAAAATGAAGAAAAATTAACAATTTGAATGTGTCCTTGCATATTAATCTATTATCAACAGAGTAAATAAATTAATAATTGCTTGCTAATATTAGAGTTAGTAGAGTTCATATTTAAGGCTCTCGTCTGCCTGATTTCGTGAACGTTACATTCATTATGTAGAATTTCTACATACCTTATAAATCTAGACTATTTCATTTATTGTCTATACCCACGCAAAGCAGTTGGAAGAACAAGAAATAAAAATTTCCATCTTCTTATTTATTTCTATTCTATAGTTCTCTTATAAGTTTTTAGATCATTTTCAAAAAACCTTTTATTATACTTACCAAATTAGGAGAAATACGTTTAACTGAAAACAAAAAATTTAAATCAAACTTATTTTTAAGGCTCTCGTCTACCCATTATTTTGATTTCGTGGACGTAATGTTAATCCTATAGAATTTCGACTTTAATTCTCACATCTTCACTATTTGATCTATTTGAATGCAATAAAATGTGTCTGGAAGAGCAAAAAATAATGAAGGATTTTGCGGAATTACTTTTCTCCTCCAATTCTTAAAAATTCTTATACCATTATTTTAATGATTCGTTTGAGAGTTTTTCCGGTTTTTAAGAATATATATTTAAATATTTTTAAAAATCGGAGGAAAAAAGTAATTCTACAGAAGCATTTATTAGTTTTTACTCTTTCAGATGCATTTAACTGCATTCAAAGAGATCAAATAGTAAATATTTGAGAACGAAAGTCAAAATTCCATAGGATTAACAATAATCTGGCGAAACCAAAATGGCCGATAGGCGGGAGCATTTAGTGCAAAGCTCAAATCTCCAGGTCTTTCAAGTCTATCTTAAGCATACGTAGTATTGTATTGTCATCAGAGTTATGCGTGTATGATAAATTTCAGCTCGATCGGATCATACGAAATGGATTAAAATTCTATTACAAATTTTGGTCTGGAAAGACATTCTATGCTTGTATCAAGTCAAATAAAATCTTGTAAAAATGTAATCACTCAGCAAAAATATTATCCACATTTATCTGTTTCAGAGAGATGCACTTAATTCCAATAAATACGACAGTTAAGAATTAATTAGATTATTCTCAGGATTAACATCCAGATCACGAATTAAAAATTTCCCAAACACTGGAGCTTTAAGGCTTAGTACAATTAATAATTTGAATACGTTTTCATGCAGCTCTATTATATATACAGATTCTTATTTTTTCCTCGCTCGATTCTTGAATTTTTCAAAATATTTTAAATCAAGTGATATAAAGGATTTATTTAAACGCTGTCTTTCTCTCCTTTATAGTATTATTCTTTCCTTACACATATGAGTACTTAGATGAGAAAGATACTAATTTGAATAATTATTTACAATTAGTTTCTAAATAAAATAAATTATTATACATTAAAATCCTCCAATTTATTAGAATCGGATTTATAAAGACATTAACTGTGCTTTCAAAAGTTTTCGAGGCAAAATTTTTAAAAAAAGTTTTCGGTAACGTGTTTTAAAGAAATTTAACAAACACTGTCTAGCATCAAAATCCCATTACACATAAACAATACAGAAACCGAATTCTAAAAAAGGTGATAAAATAAAGAATATCATAGAAGATATCAGTTTAATACAGAAATTACTAAAAAATACTTTTTTTTTTGTTCGGTTCTTTCCTTATCTATATTTCTTTTCTTCATATAAGTTTTGGATATACCTTTATCTATGTGACCGCGGTTAGCCTGGTTTTCGTCGAGTAGTGAATTCAAGCTCTGATGCCGCAAAGGACCCGTATAGGAGGGTTGAAACTGATTGAGGTCCCGAGTCCTCCCATTGGCGTGATGTAGAAGCTTAAAGAAGGAGGTCTCAGCTCAGATGTCAACCCTTGTGGAGACCGGGAATGACAGAATAGTCCCACTGTAGCTCATGCATGTCGTAAGAGGCGACTAAAATGAGTACCCAGCGTCTGAGGGTATAGCCGGGCACCCTGCCCCTGGGGATTATATCAGGGGACCTGAGGGATTTGCCTTCCTTGGTAAGAACGGGCATCATGACCTCGAGGCACCCTAGTGATCTTTTTCTTTCCCGTGGGGTTTACTGTCTTTGGTAAACACGGGTGACGCACTCCCGGGAAACCCTAGCAATCCTTCTCTATTTTCGACCCTCCTTCTTGTCAACCACTTATCTTTTTTCAACTTCATGTCTAGAGCACAGTTTAATCTTGTTTGGAGCAGCATAGCCATATCTGGCTCTTGCGCCAATAAACTTTACACTCACTCACTCAGCTCAGATGTCGTCATCGTTACTAGAATGAGGCCAAAAATTACCAGGTCCGTCGTAAATAGCCTTTGGATTGCTTCTCAGTACGACGTTAATAAACACACACGCAGTAACGATATAACTTTATCTATTTTTATCAATCTTGCTTAGAAAGTATTCAAAAAGGAGTAATTTATTCTATTTTAGTTCTTTCCTATTTCAGTACATATTTCAGCTGCCAGCACTTCCTATTATGGTATATGCAGGGTTTTTTTCTTGAGAAGGGAGAAGTCTCCGTATTTTTTACTATTATTTTGAATTCACTTGTAGTATATTAATTATATAAAATTAATTATATAAACAAAATTAATTATTTGAATATTACTAAATTATTGTTAAATATTACTAAATTATTGTTAAATATTACTAAATTATTGTTAAATATTACTAAATTATTATTACATATTACTAAATTATAGATATAAATATAAAACTAATCCTCTCAATTATTAATATTGAATTAATCATTTTAGTGAGTTAATTATATTTAGTAAAATAGAAAAATAGTTTTGGGCCTTTTTCTTTCTTTCACGTAAAATCGATTTGTTAAATCCTTAATTGCTCATTTTCTGACATAATTAAGGCTTTGTAAGTACATTATAAAAATAGTTAAGAGGTCCGTCGCCAATACCCTTCGTTTTACTTCTATTAGCGACTTTAATGAACAATCATTCAATCCCTACTGCGGTCTTGATGAAATCAGACTGCAGTAGGCGAGTGACAATGGTCGGGATCTTCGTGGTCAGTGATGTTGAGTGAGTCAGTATGGCGAAAGACGGAAAGGAAAAGGAGGAGGGCTAAAAATTTTAAAAAAAAGTGGAGGAAAGGATCACTAGGGTATACCGGAGAAGAGTTGCTCGTGTTTACCAAAGGCAGTAAACCTTAACGGGAAAAAAATCCCTAAAGTACCTTGAGGCCAGGATTCCAGTGCTTGTCTAAGAAAGGTGAGCTCTTGAGGGGCGTCAGTGACGTTGAAGTTGAGACACGAGTTCGAATCCCGATTCCACCAAATATGCATCATGCAGAATATTGGACGATACTACATGCTAATTGGAATTGAATCTCAAAGTTATTCATGTGATGTGGAAGTTCAGAAGTAAAGCACCACCTCATGTGTTGTTTTTGGCACTTGATCGTGGTTCATAATTGCAATGACCGTCACCAATAGCCATCGTGTCGTTTTAAATCGATGTGGTCTTGAAAAAAGAAAAAAAAAAATCATTGAGGGAATCAGAAACGAGATTTGTGGTTCAATTAATAGCACCAGTCATAAAATTTCATCTTCACCCCTGGGCGTTCGCGACCAGGGACTAGTCGCTGAAGAATATATGAGTTTTGAGTATCAATTTAGTTTGAAGATCACGATGTGGACAATTTGGTATGGCTGCGTGTTAAATTTGTCAAGTCCTCGAAGCGTAATGTGGAACTTTAAAGAACAAAGTACTGTCCCATTTGACATAGTTCAAAATTAAGATATCAGTCGTCAATAGCTCGTTGTGCAACTTTAATGTTAACTTTCATTCAACCAAAACTTTTTGAAAAGATTTTTTATAATTTTTGTAACAAATTTATTAACATATATAAAGTATTTTCAATGGGACTTAAAAGAATGATTTGAGTACTATAGCTCTCTCTCTCTCTCTCTCTGTGTGTGTGTGTGTGTGTGTTGTCTAATTTTTTGGTATTTAAGGGAAAATTATTTTATTCATTCACACGAAAAATAATGTTAAAACATTAATACTTCAAAATTTTATTTAGATGTTTTCCTACGCTTCCAAATTTTAATGGCCTTGTCATTCCCATTAAAAGAATGACTTGAGTATTTTAACTCAATCTAATTTTTTCGTACTTAAGGCAAAATTATTTTATTCATTCACACGATAAATAATATTAAAAAAGAATAACACTTGAAAATTTTATTTGAATGTTCTTACTTCCAAATTTTAATGGCCATTCACAACCCGCAGAATAGTTGTCATTACAATGGAACAATGACAGCAAAACCTCCATTCAAATAATCAGACTATACAGCAATTTAGGGGGAAGTGTTCGAAAACCACAAAACCACCCACGCCATCCAAAACTCCATTAAGAAGTTTCCATCGCCAGCGTCACCATAATTTACGCCGAAACACCGTTGCCATTAACCCCGCAGCAATTAGGTAATAGAGGCGCTATAATATAACGTGTCTCATCGATCCTAGAAATCGTCTGCTGATTCCTCCCCGTTCTGCACTACCCCCCACAACAGGCATCAACTCTCCAAACTTTAAACCCCGCCTTTAAATGCAGAACGCAAATTGAAATTGCCGTGGAACCCGGAAGACTTTGAGGAGGAGGAGGATGGGGGGTGAAGGGGTTGCTATCGGTCCCAGATTAGAACGTTGGTGGTGGAGGTGGGGGGTTAGTTCGAATATCAGGCGTCGAATGTTCTCGGCCCATCGGCTTAAGGTCGCTTCTGCATGCAAATCATATATCAAATTCTCTCCCCAAACTGACAACCAAGCTAACGCCGAGCCTTACCAAGCATGAATAATAAATTGCCCTTCTATATATTTGAATACGACTGGATGAATCCTCCCCACAACCCTCCCCCCTATCAAGGTTAGGGGGTGAGATGAAAAATAGCCAGTCCCTCCCCCCACTAACCTTTTCCTGATGATGTAATTTTCAAATGACGTCGCGTTTTTAGACTTTAAATATCTGTCTGCCAGAGAATCACGTGTATCGCTATGTAAATTCGGGAGCTTTCTTCCCTTTTCGTTATTGTTTTGGGGATTATGACGTGGATTTTAGGGATTTCGCGGGGATGTAGTCCAATAAATGATGTGTATTTTTCGAAGGGGAAAAGGAAGATTTATAATTCGGTTGGAAAGTATGATATTTACAATCCGGTACGGATTTTTTTAAAAGTGTTTTTCAACAATTCTTTTTACTGATTTATTTCCCCCTTTTTTTTCTGTTTACACGTATAATTTTATTTTTACTATTATTTTTTCCCGTTTACAAATTTATATTCGTAGGAAGTTTGTAATTAAATCAGTGTGTAAAGCTCGATGCATTTAGATTTTAAAAACAAAGTTGTACAGGAATGAATGAAGTGAATCTTCAGGAATTGCAATAAAATGTTGTTATAACTCGCAACAGGTTAAGATTTGTGTGAAAAAATATCCTAAATTAGAAATCGGTAAATTATTACTTAAAATTATGCAACTAAATACTCTACGCAACTCAAAAAGTTCATTTAACATTTTAAAAATAAAAAAAATTCATCAGTATCTTGGGAATATAGCGTCGAATTGATTAAGAAATTTTGACAGAAGTATTACATAACACAATTCTAAGAGTATAGTTGCAAATATTTTACTACATCTCCGGTCAAAATTAAGAGAATTTGTAAATTATGTCTATTTTTACAAAAAGTATTGAATCAAAGGGGCACTATTTATGCCACCGAAGAATTATGCAAACAATCAGAATCGAATACGAAAGCGTACACGTGCGTGTCTGCAGGGCTGTTACTGTGGACGGGGTTCATGAAGGGTTGTCAACGATTTGTGTGCTCATACTCTTCCATTACATTCTCCGTGTTTCTTGCAAGAATTGGGTAAAATTTAAAACGAAAAATTAAAACGAGTAGTCGTGAACGTATGGACGTTGGAATAAGATGGAGAATTGTCGATAGATTGGAGGAAAGTTGATCGATGACTAGCGTAGTTGGCTACAGAGCTCAATGTAACCCTTGTAATTTTTGGAAACAGTTTCAAGACACTAGATCCACATCGAGAACACCTGGAAAATACCGACCAAGATCCACAACAACGAATGAAGATCATTATTTGGCACTTTCAGTGCAGCGACACAGGACTGCTACAACTTCACTACTTTCACGTGACATGTATGCTACCCCTGGAATCCAAGTTTCATGGTCTGCAGTTGCTCGAAGGCTTCATGAGAGAGGGCTGTATGCCATACGACCCATTCAGTGCCGGAATTCACTGCAGCACGCAAGAGAGCACGTTCAGCTAGGTGCAGACAATATAGGCCGGACTTCAGAAACTGCGCTCTTCATCCAGATCAGTAGAAATTCAGCATGGACACTGATACTGTATCTGAAAGAACCGATACAATACCATCCCTCCCTCATCAGGGAAAATAATCATTGAGGTAATGGAGGTGAGATGGTTTGAAGGGGAATCTTATAGCCCTGTGTTTGACTTTCCAAGGGCACAGTTGGCCATGGGTTCCTGTTAATGGACAATAATGCTCGTCCACATAGGGCTCAGCTGGTCAACTATTACCTGGAGAGTGAAGATATTTGCTTCATAGATTGGCCAACCAGATATCTTGATCTTAACCCTATAGAGCATGTATGGGACTCTTGGAAGAGCAATTGCATCTCGCCATCACCCTCCGAGAGACATGACGGAGCTAAAAAACTGTCTTGTTGAAGGAGTGGAATGGAATGACTTAGGGATTCCTCAACTATCTCCTATCTAGTATGTCTTCATGCTGTGGAACTAGTCTGGTTGTGAGAGGGGACCCTATCCCATGTTACATTCATTTTTAGTTCAATATCACAACATGGAGATTTTGGATGTTCCTACAATAAGAGTTTTACTGATAATCATGCGTATACAAAATAACTTTTGATTGGTACATTTCTTTCCCTCTGTTATAAATGTATATTCATACCACATTTCATTAAAATCTGTCCATTAGTTTTTTAGAAATTCGACACATGAAAATTGTCTTAAATTTGTACGAGTGTACTAAATAATTATTTAATGAAAGTTAATGCTGATAAAAGGTGCCAAAAGGATACAATCTGCAATTTAGGCCTAGAAGTAAAATATCTTAATGATCGAATGTTCTAAATTAACCTGAAAGTAAATGTAAGGTAGATTGAATACAGATTAATTATATGAGTTATGATGAAGAATAGTAACTAAATTGAATACCTAATATATTTCACCCAGAAGAGTATGGTTCCAAACAGATTGACTGATCGGTGTCTTTTGATTACTAATAATTTAGTACCCACCTTGTGTTGTAAATGCATAACAGTTTTTTCAATTATACTTCGCACAAATATATTTAATTCAATAAAATATAATTTCCCTTAATTTATTATAGAATGCTTTTGATTTCTCTAATGGGGCTTGAGAGGATAAGTCGTTTAGCACGACTCGAGAGGTATAAGCATTAGTAGTATTTCGGCGTTAGATGTTTTCGACACCTAGGAGGGGGAGAGAGTCGACCTTTTTTTCCAGAGACTGTTTCGAACCCTGATCCGTTGGGTTGTTGGCCGAAAAAAAAAGTTGACCGGTGGTTTTTTGCTGCGCCTTTATCAAAAAAACCAAAATAGACGTCCCCGTCGGGCGAGTTATTAAGACGTTTTAACTTCTGCGTTGCTGTTGAAGAACATCACCACAAGTTTTTCTGACGACGGATTGTCGTTTGTGTTTGGTGGCCGCGTTAGTAGATTGGTCGCGAGCTTACAGACAGCTTTCGTTCCATCGAGTCATGGATTTGAATCCTGATTCCGCTAAAAATTATTATTAAATATTGTGGAAATTCGGAGAGGGATGTACGGTCGGATGACAAGGTCGATTTATGAACTGGCACAAGACATTTCATATCCACTTCACACGAACATGAGGCCTCGACAGAATTAAAGTGCATCTTACCAACTAAACAGCGGTTAAGTTTTTGATTGATTGTTTATAAACGTCGCACTGAGAAGCAACACTAGGCGACTGACCTTGTAATGTTGAGTCTCGGTCCAGTGATGACATTTTAACTGGCACCTTTCTATCCAATCTTCCACATTACGGCAGAACTTTGAGCCACGCCAGATTTAAAGTGTCTCAGACCTGGCTTCCGAGTCCGCGACCAGGACCTCTGGCTACCGCATTATGTGATTAATGTCCCTCTCGGAAGCAATACGAAAGGATACTGACGAAGGACCTCAAAATTTTGAATCTCATTCAAGAGACATAAACGACACCTGAGTTGTCACCACCCTCTCCAAACTTCCTCACTACTTCAATGGGTGAGCCTCGACAGATTTGAAGTGCCGTAACTGAACTAATATACCCATAACTAAAATTCTGTCTGTTTTCAATTATTATGAATTTTTGAAATATGTGTCTGAATCTAGAAACATTCGGTTTAATCTGAAAGAGGATCTATTGTACTTTAGGGAAGGAAGAACTCACTAATCTACTTGCGTTTCACTAAACGCAAGAGGGAGATTTAAACACTGGGCCTTTCAAGGTTATCGACAACTGTATAAAACATTTCCTCCAATACGAGACAATTGCGAAAATTAGGAGTTACACAAATAAAGAGCTTCGTCGATTACATAAGTTTCCTCAATTTAGTTTCGTGTTTCTTAATGCAACCGGAGGAACTAAAGATTTTTGATCTTTTCAATTCACATAAAAGAAATGATTTCTCTCAGAGCCTATTGGACCAAAAAATACTCTCCCCAAATTAATCAACTCATTAAGGTCTTTTTTCCCCTTTGAATAAGCTTCCCCAAATTATCAAATGATCCAACTCTCTTTCTTCATCTTGGTGGCATTGACTCATGTGACATCATCTTTAATTCGCTTTTCAAGTAAAACGACTTCACTGCGTTCATTTGCTTCGTTTCTTTTAGATCGTTTCGTTATTACGTATATTGTCGTCATCGATTGAGTCGATTTGAGTTATTGTTAAGAAACTGTTGCATCATAAATGCTTCAACTATGAAATAAATTTGATTGGGATCTTTAAAGAAAATACTATAAATTACTTTATATATATAT
>BMAW01129529.1:16141-30531 GCA_019974015.1 Nephila pilipes | reverse complement strand
TACTTTTATCAAAAAAACAAAATATCAACAAATTTGAATTTTTTTTTATTAAAAACAACCTAAAACTTTCAGAATTTTCAAAAAACAGAATAATATATTTAATACTGCAACAGGCTTTAGATTGTTAAGCTGGGTTATTCTAGAATTATAGGCCTAACTATCCTCATAAACAAAAATATATTATTAAAAAAAAAAAGAATTATAACCCCAAAAATATTTATTGAAAAAAATTCAGAAAATTTAAATACAAAAAATGAAATTAAAAAGGAAAGCACACAAAAAGCGAAAAAATCTTTAAAAACCAAATGCATCAAAAACTAAAATTTAAAAACTGAATCGCGAAATCAAAATTATATAAGAGATTCTCTTTGGGTCAGAAACGGGAGGTGGTAACAAATTTTTTCAAAAAAAAAGAAACCTTCGTTTACGAATGCTTATATTTTTATAACATGATTATAGCTTGCAAAAACCAAGTACTGTGGCAGCCTAGTTCACAGAGTAATAAATTTGTAACCAGTAAATCGCAAATACGAATCATGTTCTTCCAAATGATTGCTTATTAACGACGCGAGAGCTATTGGCAACGGACCTCTTAATTTTAAATCACTGTAAAAGGACTCTCCTATCCCTCTCAGAGGCTTACCTTCGGTAAATACAGGCATCATGACTCGAGGTGTCCTTCTATTCCATGGATAACCATAGGTGACGTGCCCTCGGGATACCCATGCGAATCTTTCTCTATTTCCGACGTTTTTTCAACTACTTTTTTCCTTTTTCTTTCATCTTTCTTGCGTCTAAAAGCAACTGCACATGGTTTGGCGAAGCATAGCCACATTTAGCTCTCGTACTATAAACCAGAACTTTCATTCACTCTCTCACCTCCTATCCTAACTGCCACACCATCCCAACGAATGCTGCGGTAGGATTCTTAATCTTGACAGATTTAACGCGCATCAGTTCTGTTACACGATGGATCTTAAGGTATGTGCTTACCCCAAAATCACCGATTTCGTGAAAATTTTTGAAAGTTACTTTATTGCTTTTTATTAAGGACCACATAGTCACGATTTCAAAAATGTTTTGCATTTGCTTCTAGGGTAGCTAGAAATAAAGTTATAGCCTAGATTTTAAACCGGAAGTTCAATTTAAAGCGACCGGAAATGCAATTTTTCAAGACCGAAACTAAGTCATAGAAATGTAAACAATGCATTTTAAACAGCTGTTTCTTCATTTTTAAACGATGCGAATGTACAATTTACATTTTAAATACAGCATTTAGTTTTATTTATTTATTTATTATAGTTATAGATGCATCTGCCAACTATTTCTTCACTTAATTTTGATTTATAGATTTGCATTTTCAGGAAAACTGAGATTTTAATTTTTTGACAACGAAAAATCTCATTTCTTAAAAAAAAAGTATTTCATATATTCAAATGAAATTTTACCACAATGTTCTGTACATCTCTACTTATGTTGCGAACCTCAAACATAGTTTTTCAGTATATCACTATTTATTTTGGGGCTATTTTCATTTTAAAAAGTTATATTTTTTGTGTAAAATCTTGTTGTGTTTATAAGTTTTAGTATAACTCAGTAAGTTTAAGAGATAACCGCATTTTTCTGCTTCACAACACAGATATATGTAAATTAAATATATTGTTGAAAACAAAAAGTGAAATGTATACATATATATATATATATATATATATATATATATATATATATATATCAGAATTTGCTAAACGAACTTCAGCTTAAATGTCATTTCTTACTAAATTTTAACCAAATATGACCAAAATTTGCAATATAAAAAAAAGTTCATGGAAATGACTTTTGAATTTACAATTTTATAGAGCACTGTAATTGAAAACATAAGTGTATAACGGTCAAAAATTGAATTTTAAAATTGTAAACACACATGCCATACAGAAAACTATCTATTTGCATTGTTCTCAAAATTTGTTACTTTAGGATCCTGGTTTAGATTCCTTAGGATTCTCTTTTAAGATTCTAAAAGATTTATCCACAGTTCTGTTATTTTGCACATTATAAAACAAGGTTATTTCTTACACAGTAAACGTAATTTATTTCTAATAAATACTCGAATGAGTATTGCACCATAATTATATGAAAATTATAAAAAATTTTAACCATAAAACTTAGGATTTTATAAATTTTTAAAAACGTAATATTTAAAATCATAATTATGGTCAGTGTGTGGAAGGTTATATTTATAAGTAATCCTTAAAATTTTAAAGTTATTGATACATTAGATTTCATACAACATGAACCTAAAGTTAAGTATATGACATATAAATGTAAATACAGCTATTAATTATTAAGTGATCAGCCTTAATTGTTCATGTTTGTAAATACGATTTTCTTTTCTTTGCTTAAATGAAACTTAGGAATGCGTATATCTGAATGTTAAAATCTGACTTCCAATGCTTTTTATTAATAAAAAAGTGACGTTTATTTAAATTTAGTGTATAAAATAAGCTCCTTGTCTCAGGCGTCTCAGTTATTTTAAATGGATTTAATGACATAAGATTATTTCATAATCATTAAGAATATAAAATCCTTATAGCATTAATTTTTACGACTGTATTTAGTTCAATCTCCTTTTTAATCTATTAGGATTCAATGAGAGGATTAAAAACAATTATTCTTTTTCTCTTTAAAAAAAAAAAACCATTTTAAACTGTCATTCTGAGAAAATAAAATATAAAAAATACACATACAAGCGATGCATGGTCTTTATTCTAAAGGCAAACGATAAACGAACCATCTTCCAATTATTTCCCGTCCACCCCTGTCGTTCGAAATCTGAGATGAGGCGCAAACAGATCATCAAACAATCCTTCTTCTCTATCCCTTCACCCCTCTTCTTTCCATTTCCATAAAATAAAAAGAAAAAAGGGGGAAAAAAGACTCAAACGGGAAATATTTCTTCTCTTTTACGTAATGAAAAAAAATAATAATAAAAATCTGGTAAGTCTTCGTAATTATTACAATTTTTTTTAAATTTAAAAAAAAAATGGAAAGAAAAGAGAAAAATTCTTAAGAAGCAGACGATATTACTACATCCAAACCTCTCAACCCCTTTTTCCTGAAAAGCAAACCTTTTTCCCCTACTACATCTGGGCTTTTCCCTACTCGTCTTGGAGGAGGGACTTTCTAAGGGTGGGGGACAGCGCGAGTATCGACCCCCCTTCCTCTTTTATCTTCTTCCTCCTCTGAAAGCTAAAAAGAGGGTGGAGCGTACGAGTCGAACGCCGTTGCCCCTGGTAACCGCGGATCAATTAGGATCCGAGCAGTCTTTGAGTGGGAGTTGATAAAGCTATTGTCTCTTTCCATCTTTTCCCTTTTATTATAGAATCTCCCCGGCTCCCTTTTGAATGGAAAAGGCGACACAGCATTGAAAATTCTCCCTTTTCAGCAGCAGCACTCTGCGTCTTATATGGTAGCTTTTCAATGGCCGTTTTCTGTGCACACACTGTGTATTCTGTTTAGGACCGTAACAATATAAAACAGCACTGCCTGGATATTAGGGATGCCGGCTAGAGAGCTTGCATGAATGGGGTTTGGTGAGGTAGGGGGGATGGGACTGTGTAAGATAGGCTGCCTTTTGTGCCATACACACACTTTATGGACGAATGTCTGGTTGCCTTTCATTTGGGTTTTGAAAAGGAAGGAAAAAGTTCCTTTTGTCGCTGCCCTCTTCAAGCCCCAAAAGCCCCAGCTTTTGTGAGTCGAAAAGATAAAAGGGCTTCTCTTTTCGGGTTTAGCTATCCGTGGGTGCTATAAGTTGCCCGGGCTTTTCGACAGGACTTTCAGAACGTCTCGGGTTGGTCCGCGAACACGTCTTCCCGATCTGGGCTCTTCCCCAAAATGGAAGAGATCGCAGTTTCGTTTCCGTGTTTGAGACGCTGCTGTGCCTTACCTGTGAAGTTGACTGCAGACGAGTAGTCCATTGTATTTGGTGATGTTCTCTGGCCACGCTTCATGTCCAGCTCTGTCTTTGCGTAAGATCTTCAATTGTGGGAATAGTCCGAACGTATGATTACGTCATGTCAAGTATTTGTGCCCGTTCTAAAAAGCCAAGCAATATTATCATTCATAGTGTAGTTCTGGAGTAACTGTTTGGCTGCTATACCCTCAACCAACTACGTGGTGTGACAATTTTCTAGTAAGATTCCTACATAAAATCACACCACAGTACTTCCGCCATCTTGTGTCTGGAAAGGTCCTCGTGCAATCTGCTTAAGTGATATCGCATCAATGTTCTCTACCTTTCATTTTAAATTAATCCAAGGGGACTCGTGTTTTTGTTCTACTATTCATTATCTGCAGAAAAGTCTCAGTGGTGTGTTAGGTAAAGAAATGTTCATGCAGTATTTCTGATGAAGGGCAATGTTGTGTGATCTTTGTGTTGTTTGTCGTGCTCTTTTAGCGTTAATGTGGTTAAATGTTACTGTGCAAAATGTCTTTGACCTTGAATTACAATGTCAATCAATTTGGGGCTCACGTGCGCATGTACTTCAGAGCATAAAATTATCTTGTAAATTAAAGTGAGTGGCAACTTTCTGAGAGTAGAATGGGTACATCTAAGAATCATATACACACAAATACTTAAAATAGAAATTTAAAAATAAAGTAAGAAATAAGGGTTATTGAAATACTTTTCTATATTTTATCAATTTATTGGAATATAATTTATTTCTGTAAAAGTACATCATTAAATTTAAAATAGCAATATTTTATTTGCAATGTTATACGAAATTTTCTATCATTTATATTTTCGTAATGTTTAAAATATAATGGGTATATTAATGTAAAATGTACAGATAATTTCGACTCAGTAACTTAAATTTGAGGGACGCAGGAATAACCTAGTATTTTGCAAGAGTCATATTTAAATATATTTATTAGAGTATTTTATGTACTTTTTTAGCGATTTCGATTAATAATCTTTAACATTTTGATAAGTTACAAACATTGAAAAATGTTTAATGAATTTTGATATACTTTGGAAGTACATGTGTTTTCCAAAAGAATATATCAAACATGTTGAAATTCGTTTTTAAATAAATAACTTTCATTTAATAATAATTGATTAAGAATTAGAAAAGATGCTTTTAAATTAAGAAAGAATTTTCCTATAAAATTATTTCCCCTTATAAATAGTAATGAAATCAAAATCTAATTGTGTATGTTCTATAATATTATTTTTGAAGCTAAGACTTATAAAACCATTGTTGCTTAGTTATTTTTTAAGTGGAACGTGTTTAACATTTAGAAACAAGTGGCGTTTGGGCATATTAAGATTCTTCTTCAGTGCTTTAAATCAATTTTGTGAAAAATGCATTTCAACATTTCCTTGAGATATATGTTTGCGCTTATAAAAATTTTGCATTCTAAAGAAGTTGAAAATGAGCAAGAAATTTTGTGAATATTTGATTGTCTTATGATTTATTTGATAATTTTCTTTGCGATATAAATTATACTAAAGCGAACTTGCTTAATAAAATTTTTAAAATTGAATTACATTTTTACCCATTAATAAATTTTAAACGCTATGATATTATTGTGATACGATGAAATTTTTAACAATTTTTGAGGATTCTTTAATTTTCTTTTTCATTTCATTAAACAAGTGTATAAAGTAAGAATATATTTTCCAAGAATAAATTTTAAATTAATTTTTCATTCATGTATATCACTTTTTCCAGTTAAGATTATTAAATTAAACAATTATATTAATAGAATTCTCATTTTATATGAAGCTAATTAACTTTGTGCATTTCTTATGTTTATTAAATCATAAATTTTTGTGATTAAATTTTAAAAATATTTTGTTTAAATTATCAAAGTAATAACTTTCAACATTTTTGAATCTGTTATAAATTTATGGCAATTATGATAACAATTGTTAATGTTACTGTGACCGCATTAATGAGTATGTTTTTGAAATGAGGGCAAATATAACGGTCAAAGAAGAAAAATAATTATACACTTCTATATGACGCAAATAAATAATAGGAGCTCAGTTTTCTAACTTAGATCAAAATGAGTAATTTGTGGTTTTATATAATGTGTGAAAATTACAGCCTATTAATAATACATATTTTTAGTATATGAAGCTACAAATCTTTTTGAAAACACGAAATAATTTTATCAAACATTACGTATATTTTAATAATCATTTGTAAATGCATATTTTCATATGAATTTCCAAGTAAATTATTCGGTAAATGAATTAATCGTACTCAAAAAATAGTAATCACGTTAAAGTAAAAATTTTGCCTATTGTTTGTTTGCCATTGTTTAGCAAGCTTCGCTTGAAGAAATTTATTCTTTTTGATTCTTTATGAATATTTTTCTCCAACGAAAGTCTAATTATTAAAAAAAATTGTCTTACTTTTTTTTTCTATACATTTTCTATTAAATATATTTAAGTAAAAATTTTGTAGTTTTTAAAACAATTTTGCATATATTACGATGTGTTCTTTTTCTCTTCTGAATATGAAAGTTCTTTAAATATTGAACTTTGGATAAAGCAGTCCTTGTATGCTATAGCATTATTATTTTAAAATTAAATGAATTTTTTGTTGTGCTGATGTCATAGAATGAAAAACGCGCACACGATTTTAAAATTTCAAAATAAACTTAGCGTTTAAAAAGAACGGTTTATAGTAAAATAATACAATTTTGTAAAGTTAAATATTAAATTTTACTGCTAGGGAGTTTTTAATAAAATATATATTATTGTTGAAAAGTAATTTGCGTACAAAGATTGCTGAATGGGAAAAAATCTATAAAAATAAATAACGGTAAATACATTTTAATATCTGAATGAATTTTAATTAGCTTCAAATTATAGATTGAACAAACGATTATTAAGTAACAATGTAAAGTGTTTAGCTCATTTTCAGCAAGTTGTTGATAGCTTAGCAGTTATTTTATAAATTAATTTATTAATTTTCAGAAGCAATATACTAACTTAAATTTGGTCTACTATAAAAAATTTTAATAATCAATATAAACAGTAATTTATCAAAATAAATCAGATCAAAAATTTTCGTATATCAAATCTATTGATAAATACGAAATGTAGCGTGCTTGTAAGTAGTAAATATTTACTACACATTTTCTCATGCACTAAATTCATTGATAGTGACAGTCTTCATTCATTTTTGGTGAAATAACAAATTTATTAGAAGTGAATAAAGTATTTTGTACCTATATTTGCTCACCGAATGATTATAGATAATTTATAGGGACTTTTTTTTTTTGTAATCCATTAATTGATGCATTTCCTTATACATAAATTTGATTAAATTCATACCTTTCTTAAAAATTTTAATTAAAAAATATTTCTTCATGTTTGATTAATTTATTTTAATATAATAAAAAAAAAAAAAGTCATAACATAACTGCTTGATTAAAGAGAGGAAAATTAATAAATATTTTCTACATTTGAAAGTGCAAATAACAAACATCTCTAATATTTTCATTTTTAAGGAAACAGTCTCTTAGATTCCTATCACTGTTATATAATCGCGTCTGTTTTATGAATCTTGGTTTTCAATTTATCTCAAATATAATACATTAGTTTTGAAGTAAATAAAAATATTGATATCAGTTTTGTAATGAAACTAATACAAGTTTATAAATTGTAAATAATTATATAAATTTGCTTACGAGCTTTGTATTTTAAAGTATATTTGAAGAATGAGTATATACATAATTGCTTTTGAAACAAAAGTGTACAATTCAAAAATATATAGATAAGTTTTGTTAATACATTATCATATAAACAATAAACAGGGTATTCAATATTTAAGACGTCGAAAGTTAAATAAGTAAACATTATTGTGTTTAAATTACTTTATAAGGCCAAATAGGGTGTAGTTGTGTTTGTAATAAATAAGTTTCTATCAGCAAACAAGGGCCATTCATCAAGGAATCTTTTTGCAAACAATTTAATGTTATTATATGTTCAGATAAAATATTATCTGTTGCATAACTAAAGAGTAAATATAAACAACAAATACGTAAAAAGTGTAAAAATATTGAAACATTTTGTTGAGTTAATATTTCCGAAGCTTCATCGTTTCAAGGTCAATCGCCTAAAAAGAGCAGATAAAATAAACTTAAATATTAAGACACAAATTTAAAATTATTTTGAATAGGTGTATTTATGAGTCGAAATTTGTGCATGTTTTACAATGTGTATGTTTGTTAAATTTATTTTTCACTCTACAATTACTAAAATAAAATTTTAGGAGAAACATGTTTTCTTAAATTGATTTTTATATTTTGAATATTGAATACTTTTTAATTAAGAATTAGATTATTGTTATCGCCATAAAAAGAAGCAAAATAATGTTTTATTTATTTATTTTAATTTTCACACAAATTCTGTTACATTTTAAAATTTCAAATTATGCTTGCGAATAATACGCTTTAAAGTTACTTTATCGTTGTCATAATAATTGATTGTTCAATGATTGACATTTCTTAATAGGCAAAAAGGAATAAATTTAAAAAAATTAATGAAATATAGAGGGAAAAAATATTTTTATGGTTCATCAAAAAAGTCACTGTCTATTCTAGTAAAAAAAAAGTTCCGGAATTTCTAATGACTTTTTTGAGTAATAAATACAAAAGATTCATTATAATTCAAATTGCACTTCAAATGACTTCGAACTAATCTTAATTATGCAAAGCAGTAGTAATATTCTATCATTCGAATTCTTGACCTTTTTTCATATAATTTGTAATTAATTATTTCAATCTTTGCTATTATTTACTGCTATACATTTAGATTGTATTTTATAATTTTAACCTACTTGAATAATGAATGTTACCTACTTATTATTTACATGAATTCTATTACAATGTTAGTATAAATTTACAAAAAGTATCATTTTAAGAAAACTCTTCGATAGAAATTTTTTAAATAAGTGATTGAATTGCTTTTTTTTATTTATATCGTAACAATCTTTTAGTACATGCGCTGATAATTAATGATCTTACAAAAAATCCATCTGTTTAATGAATATTTTATTTACGGCTTGAAAAATATGTATATATTTTTAGAGAACTGTCAATTAAATGGTAATTAAATGCATGTAATAAAAACCACCTAATTATCAAGTACATCTAAAGACTATATTAAATTCGTATGATATAATATTTCAAATGCATTTCATTTAAATTAAGCGGCTTATATTCTATTTTCTTACGTAATATTTGTTGCTTTAATAAGTAAACTACATTAACAGCATAAGTAGCTTGTAGAAAACCAACGCTTATAACTGAAAAAATTGCAGTTGTAAACATTTATAATTTAAAAATGATTCTTTATTTCAATTGGTATATATATATATATATATATATATATATATATATATATATATATATTATTTATATTAAGTTATTACTATGAATAAATTAATAATTTACATACGCATTAAATACATTTTATGTATTGTATTTAAGGAAATCATAAAGTTTTCATTGTATATATATATATATATGTATGTGTGTGTGTGTGTGTGCATGCAACCAAATGTGAATTTCAATGATAAGGTTATTATCATTTAGTATTTATATATTTAATATATTTATTGATAATTGTTTCTATTTATTGATGGAAGATCTTCAACACGTGTTCATTTGTGTGGGAAGTTTGACCTTTAATTAACTTTATTGATTGATTACACTATATGTTTCAGGAAATATGACAAATTATTTTATTTAAGTGGTAGATGGTGTAAAGAGTGTATGCAGTTAATTTTTCGTTTGAATTGAAATGTATTCCGATTAAAATATAGCCCTAGTGTTGCTTCTAGTGCAATGTTAACAAAACCAATCAACCCATTTGAAACATTCTATATCTAATCCTGTTATTACTTTGAAAATTTTATTGGGGAAAAATTGCTATATATTTTTCGTAAACATTATTTGATCTGACAAAGGAATTGAATTCATTAAATTTTTATATCAAACTTCAACTATTTGTGATAACAATTATGATGTATAACATACTTATTTTGAGGAACATAAAAAAGCACTTCAAAAAGGTAGTTCTTTAGTTGCTTGGTTCTTTTTTATGTATTAATGCTATTGAAAAAGAATTATTGCATATAGATCATTAATTAAGTAAAAAAACTGATGTTTTTTTTTTATTCAACTCAATTTTTGTTGGAAGTATCATAAAATTTAAATGTACTTATGCGCGTATAATTAAAAAGTGTAATGGATAATATTTTTACTATATTATAACTGATTAAACATATTGAATTAATAGATACATAATTCATGCCTGTAATTTATTATATGTAGAATTATCAATATAAATAACAAAAACTTATTGTAACGAAATAATTTTCTTATTTAAATAGTAGTAGTAAAATTGAAAGAATCTTTAAGATGAGATAACTACAGTTTTAGTGATCCAAATTCGTATGAGAAGAAAGAATTTTTCTACCCCTGCTTTAGATGAAGTTTTTCGATTGTATGTACAAAAGATGATGGAAGGGCAGCTGTTAGTTTATTACGTGACATCAGAAAACAATTATATTAAATGGATATTATTATCATTTGCGAGAGAATAATTACTTCTAAGATATTAATAGGCAAAACAATCTGAATATTTAAACAAAAACTAGCAGCATACAAATAACATATCTTAATTAATAAACCAGGTGACCTTGGACTATTCGCGATTTCCCCTTCACTATCCTTAGTAATTTGAATTGCATAAAATTACAAATCCTTCCCAAACAAAATTAAACGTGATTAGGTAAATTAGATGAAGATAAGTTGTGTAATGAATCGCATTAGGGATAGTGATATATAAGCAAAATAGAATTAAAAAATAAGAAGGGAGACAGATGACCAGTTGATAGATATTGTAAAGTGGAGTGAATCATATAAATAACCATTTGTATTGATTTTGGCTTGAAAAGACTACTGGTTAGACTAATACTAGTAGAACCTGTTATAAGCAAGAAATTACTGAATTTGTACGAAAGAGTTGGCAAACTGTTAATTTAACTGTTATTAATTGTTTATTTTATTATTATTATTTTTTAATTTTAAGACATAATTAGAATAAATTAAGAGGTATTTGAGAGAGAGAGCAAACCTATACTGAGCCGAAAGTTAAACAAATTGAGTTGTCTTTTCCTGACATCAATTCAGTTGTATTTTTGAATTTATTGACTATTTAATTAGACTTTAAGATGGTTGTGGAGCTTAACATTGGAAGGCAGGTGCCATACCATTACATAAATATTGAAAAAGGAGTAAGACATTTTCTCTAATATCCAAGTATATAGAATTTCAATTTAAAAAAATACATTTCATTATTATCCTCTACCTTTAGATACGACAAGAAATAAACTAAAGAAAAATATAAAAATGGCATTTTTGTCGAAATTATTACAAGAAATGTACATCAACTCTATTAATAATCGAAAAAATAGATGCATACTACTGTATAAAAAGTTTCTGACCAAAATTGCAAATTAGAACCTTCTTCATAATCTAAAAGAAATAATGCCGTTTTTTAACCCAAACTGTTATATATAGTACGATAAATGTCATGCATTAAGATCGTATGTGTTGTGCTCTATCTAGATAAGTACATTTTTATTTTATTCTTTTGTCACTTAGCTTGTAAATGTTGATTTCTACAATCAAAATAGAACTGAAATTATTCTTAATTATTTTTATCGCTCATAATAAATTTCTGCACGAGTGGCAACAGCAAATCACAAAATAGTGGCTCAAAAAAGAAATCACCAGCTTGCAAAGTAAGTGCATTAAATGTGTTCATCGTTAAACTCTAATTGATTCTTCTCACCCTCAGAACCGATCGCCATTTCAAATTAACACCCAAACTAATTCTCGCATCGATATACACTTCTACTCTGACTTTCATAAGTCCACTTTATTACGCAGCAAGCCAACAACTCGCACGAAAGAGTCAAAACCATCTGCGGTGAGTAAATTATCACCCAGCCTGAAAATGCGAGACTAAATACCTTTTTCGCTTCTCTCCATTTACAACATATGCAAAAATCTTCCCCCTTTTCCTATCAAATGAATAAATTTACAGAAATATTGATGTTATCTTTCGCGCCAAGGAAAAAAAAAATCATATATATGTATATAGCATTTTTTTTTTATTTCTCCCCCCCCCCCCTCCCCCCCCCCAGAAAGACCCACCCATTCCATTAAAAACCTCCCCCCCCCCCCCCCCCCCCGTTTGTTGGTCGTCGTCTTCGAAGGGAGAAATATAATAATAAGCAAAATATATGTGGGGAGGTAAAAAAAAATGGGGGCTGGGGGTGTTCTGCGGTGTTCCATGGAATATGTCGTTGACAGCCGGGGCTTGTATGATGGATAGGGCGCGCCAAAAAGCGTCTCCAAGGGCAACCGCTGCAGCAGCTACGGGGTCATGCTGACAAATTTCTTTTTCAGCCCCGGTTTCTGTCGTCGAAGCTTGTAGAATGATTTCGATGTCGTTTGGATTGAGAGGGGTGGTGAGAGGGGGAGGGATAGGTAGTGGGTGTGCGATTTTTTTCAAATACATAATAGAACGAAGAGTGGTGGGTAAATTAATAAAACACTGTCGATAAAAATTGACTTGTGCGCTGTGCTTACAACTAGAAATAGTCTTAATAAAATAATTCTTTTTAATTATTAGTAAAGAAATTTGTTTAAGGGTAGGAAGGAGAAAATAAAATACTGAAATTAAGTCTCTTTCTTTTTTGTGATATTTGTTTTAAAATTTTTCGTAGAGCTTAGTATTCTTTTGTATGCCTAATAGTGATATTATAATCATTTTATTGAACTATAAAAGTATGTCAAAATGTTTCTCTTTCTCTTTGAGTCGATGAGGATATGATTTCTCAAACATGTTTGCATTCAGGTATCATTTTAAAATATAATATACAAAATATTTTATTCACCATTTATAAAACACTACACAAAATATAATGAATCAACTTTTTAAAAATATTGCTATATATTTGTTTTGAAAAAGATTATAGAACTTTGTAACTTTAAGAAATGTAATTTTTTCTCTTTTTTTATATGCATAATTATTTCTTGAAACTTAAATATTTTTTCTCTAAGTAATACATTAGATTCACTATAGAAGTTTCCTTTATATAAGTATAAGAAACGTGAAACACACACACTATATTGCTTAATATTTTTCTTTAAAATGGTACCAAAATGCAAATATATCTCACAAATTATATCCATATTCAACTAAGAGAGAAAAAACCCATTTTGGCAAAAAAAAATTACTTTTATCGTTCTGTAGATTGATTGAAATATTTTTATTAGGCGCAAACGATAAATTATTAAATTGTATGTATTTTAAGCTAAATTTTTATATATATTTGTTTATATAAATTTTATTTCAATCTAATAAAAAATTTAGGGAGATTTTATTGTGACATATTTTCGAAAATTAAACTAATTACTGGTGAAAGCAGACATCAAACATACAAAATAAAATCTTTAAACGATAAAATTTTAAGAAGTAGTAGCTATTTTGTGGTTGACTAAATCAATTGCCTCTTTAGTGGCTAATTTTCTGAGGAAGGAAGTAGAAATTCTTTAGGGTTAATATTACGTTCACGAATTCTAAGTTACTGCCTGAAGTGTTTTTTAAGTCAATCGGTTAATGAATTACTTTGAATCCTATGCAATTAGAAGTCCAAGAAAAGGCTAAAAGTAGGGTCCAATTATACTTAATTTTAAGAAAATTGTGTAACATCCCAACGCGTTTGTCCCTTGAAACTTTAAAATTATTTCTTCTTCATTTCGCTTCCTTATAGGCATAACGGCTAAAGGATTTTTACATTTCACAAAATTATGTTGCTTTTAATTACTTTAATTATGTTTTCTAATACAAAACTTTTGCATAACTCTTAAGCTGTGAAAGTTTTATGTTCCATAGTTGACTTTTTCTTGAATTCCAAAAAATATTTCCCTTACTAAATGAATTACTATTAAATTTAATTAAATATTTTAACTTCACTACCAGTTATAATAGCAAAATATTCTTTTAGTTAAACCTTTTTAATATTACACTGAATTTTGCTGAATTTTTAAGGATAGCTTATATCATTTATTTATTTTTAATCGATGATATCGATTTCTTAAAATATTGATAGTAATTATTAATGATTACACAATAAGTATTTTATTAGAATATTAAAATAGAACGTATCTCTTTATATATATAAAATCTTTTTGTTATTAATAACTTCATTAATATAATTCATTTTGTTCAAAAATGAATTTCGGAAAACAAGGTTTTATTTCGAAAATTGGAAATATTCAGAACAATTTTT
>BMAW01129528.1:251615-375854 GCA_019974015.1 Nephila pilipes | reverse complement strand
TTTAAATGGTTTTAATTATAATTATTTTTCTGTCAAATATGTGATGAAAATAATTCATATTTTTACAAAATGCATATTCATATTTAAAAATTTGGTTATCACATATTTCAAATATAAAGGAATATTACAGCAAAATGCAAGATTATAGCCTCTTGCATTCTACCATCATAATTGGCAGCAGTTGTAAAGGAAGCCTGTTCGAGTGACAGAATAGGTCCACAGAATTATCAAATCTTTCTGGCTTATATTTAAACAGAAGCTTCAGCGATTGACTTTAACCTTCTGACACTAATTCTGGTTACGTTCTTTTAACTTTCAGATTATCAACTGTTCCAATTTCTTTTGAATCTCATGTTAATAAGTGTGTTCATTCCGTTGAGTTTCCCGGGGATAATTTCAAGCCGCACGTATAGTCACCACAGCATAATACTATGGGATCATAAATTTGGCAAGAAACTGTAAAATACATAAAAAATACAGATGAAACTGTGTGAATTACAATGTGCAAAATAAAATACATTGGGATGGATTATGCGTGCTAATTTACTCTGTCAAGTGTAAAGTATGTTTAGATATTAAATATTAATATTTTTATCCTAAACATTGGATACTAAAAATAATGCAATTACTAAATAATCTCAAGTATTTCTGTCGTTCTCACATTTTTTTGTACGAACTGTGATGAAACTTTTTTATAAAATTTGATATTTTAATCTCTTTTATTTGCTTTAGTTTGCAATTTCAAAGTCAGAATAGATTCAATCGATGTAATAAATATAAATTTCAGCACAGTTTAAAAAAATTGATGTAAAAAATTTCAATCGATTTTTAAATTCCTCCCTAAGAATAAAATGAGTTTCCATACCTTTTTTTTCAACTACTTTTTGCTAATTAGCTTCTAGAGCATGCGAGGATTTCCTATTAATAAATAGAGTTAACTTTTGAAGGAAAAAAAATCAATTTAATGACATTTAAAAAAAATCTTTACAAACCAATTTTGGAGTCAAGCACTTAGAATGCTCGAGAACCAAACCTTTCTTATAGAAATCTAAACCTTGGTATAAATGTACAGAAACAGGTTAAATTAGTGGGAAATTTGTAAACGTAGGAAATTTTGTTTGGAAGAGTTTGTAAAGGATAATTAGCCAAGTAGTATAACATGGGAAATTATGCTTAAACAAGACAAATCAGAAGATGCAATACCTAAAATGTTAAGCAGCATATTTTGCGAGGCCATAATGAAAAGATCTATGACGTTGAACTATAGATGTTTTCTCTTCACTATCTTGGACTTTTCTGTAATTTCAATTGCAAAAAATTACTGTCTTTCCTTTTTAAATGAAACATAGGTAAAATTCGATGAAAATAAGGAATGTGATAGAAAAGAACGACAAGTGATATGTAAGCGAGGGAAGTCGTGAATGGGCGAGAGAAGGGAAGCTAGGTATATTTTAACAAAGCCGATAGACTTTTGTAAATAGAGTGAATTACAAATTAATCATTGGTGGTGGAATTGTTTAAAGGTAATTCCGCGCAGAGTAATAGGAGTCGAATCTAAAGTATCTCAGTGCGAGTGAGTTGGTAGCTAAGACTTAATGGACGAATTAAATGTTGTGATAAAATGAATTAAAGAATAGTATCATTTCATTATTGAACTCCACAAACTTAGAGTCTAAAAAAATATATCAACAAGTCCACAAAATTCAATTGATGGGGCATCAGAAAAAGACAACACAGTTTTATTACGTATCTACACAGCGTACGCAAGGTCGCTCTCCTCGAATCCCCTCTTAACTGAACCCTTATCTTATAATTAAACAATAAGACATTAGTCAATCAACTCACTCGACCCCCATTGAGACATTGCTCAATTGAAGCAAATTCCTTTTATTACTCTAATTTTCTTTCAGCCAATTCTACTACGAATGATTAATACAATAATTCCGCCAATTTACAAAATATCTATCAGCTTGTCATTATAATATGTCACCTTTCTCTTTCTTTCAATACTATTTTTTATTAGATAACTCTACTATCCTTAATTAAATTCACATACACTTATTACTTAACTTTAATTTATTTGGTACGTTTCACTTTGATTTGAAGAAGTTGTAATTTCAAATTCCAAACGAAATTGCAAAAGTAACAGGGAGTGAAGAAAACCGTATTCCACATTCCTCCCTGTAAATGAGACGTGATTTTATAACCACGACATGTTGATAACCGAAATTGTAGTTAAGAATTTGAATTAATATGAAGGAAAAACTATTGGAAATGCATGAATCTGTCAACCCATACTAATTACAGCTAGAAATAGTACCCCAAAAGTTTTGCTTCAGTTGGTCTTAATTCTTCTTTTAACTCGTTTTAATTCTCATCATTCAGGCCCCTCTAGATGATTTTATATATATATATATACTACCTTATATATATATACTCTCTCCTCCATATATATATATATATACTGCTATACTTCTCTATATATATATATATACTCCATATATACCTGTATATATATATATATATATATAGAAATGATATCTTATCAGTCGAGCAGTATCTCAATAATCGAGTCGATATTCATTGGCTAATGTTTTATTGAGTTAGCACTCAATCACCACTCGATTCACAACTTTCTGGAGTATCAACTCACGTCCTCTCCGTTCAGAAGTGGTTGATCTGCTCTGCCCTGAGGGGATCGTATGACATCCCATACTCACTCTTTTACAAAAAAAAAAAAAAAGGCCTCTGCAGGGCGTTTCTTACAGGGAGATAACAATGTGTGTGTGTGTGTGTGTGTGTGTGTGTGTGTGTGTGTGTGTGTGTGTGTGTGTGTGTGTGTGTGTGTGTGTGTGTGTGTGTGTGTGTGTGTGTGTGTGTGTGTGTGTGTGTGTCATACGATCCTTCAGGGCAGAGCAGATCAAACTAATCTCGAAAGGAGAAGGACGTAAAGTGAGTTGATGCTCGAGAAAGGGTTGTGAATCGAGGGTGATTGAAACTAATTGTAACTGCACTGATCATCAAGGCGACACATAGGAAGACTGTGTTGAATGAATAAACGTTATTGTGGTATTAAAGAGTACCTGATCTCATATGGAAAAAGTTAAAATAGTTTTAGTTTTTGGCCGTATGTAGAAAAGGAAGAATTTCTTATATAACTATATATATATATAGGGTTGGTCACCAAGAACAAGTTTAACCCCACAATTCCCAGTCTGAATATGTTTTTGTTCTGTTGGGTATTAAATTATTCTCAGTTTCCAAGTTTGGAATTAAATTTTATTCATCTTTTAGTTTCAAATTTGATTCAGTTTTTACTTGATTCTATAAATATGTTTTTTTTTTTGTTAATTTGGAATTTAATTGTTCTTACTTTTATGTTTTTTAATGATAAATTCATTGCTTTATCTTGCTACACACACACACACATATATATGTATATATATATATATGCAGGTGGTTATCAAAATAATGAAACTCCTGAAATTATAAATGATCCCTTGTATGGTCACAAGTTGCCTTTGATGTGTAATACAGCTGGATTATACAAGGGAATCGATTCTTCACGTGTGGAAGAAAGGATATTGTTTCCATTCTTCATGGAGATATTGTGAAAATTCTGAGAGAGAGATGCAGAGTGGAGATATTGATTCCGTTGCTCAAAAAAATAGATTATAGTAGTTCAATTATATTGAGGAGTCGAGACTTGGCTGAATTATATGGCTTAGAATTATATTGACTGGCGTGCCAAGGTAGTTATTTAATTCCTCGTGTTCATCAACCATGATTGGACAAGTTCACTGCATGAGTTGGAGTGCATTATCATCCTGAAAATTCCCTCTCTCTTCAGAAACAAGTTTTGCATCTCAGATGGATATGGTCAATAAAATTTTTCTACCTCTTTCCAGTGATCTTTTCCTTTCGGGTGACGAAGTGGTCAGCAGAACGTAACAGCACGACATGGCTGTCCATAATAGTGACAGATCCACCTCTGCCTGCTTGACCGTTGGAAAGTCGATCTGTATTGTGAGCGGTGTCTCCAAACGTGCATCTGTCCTGTTGCAGGGAAAAGTGAAAGACGATTCAGAACACTATTGCTCTTTTAACTTGCTCAGCCAGGTTTGGTAGATTGACACCTGGAGCGACGTTTGACATTAACATCACAGAATGGTTGGCAGGAATTGCTGCTCTGCCTAAATGTTCCTGTTTATGAAGGTACTTCTTCTCAATCGATGACAAGGAGGTCAGGTGCTGATTAGGCTCAGTAGGTACTTTCCAGTTGCGTTTAGTTCACTTTTTTTAAACATTACAAATCAGCTGTGCTCATCATTATCTCCAATGAACTTTCCTATCCACTATTTTTTTGCTGTGACTGTCTTATCGCGTTGCGTTAATGCTGCCATGACTTTTGAACACCATACTGAAACACTAAAGTTTGGAATGTTTTACCGCCTTGGATTACACGGGCTAATACAGTTTGCCTCTTTGAAATCAGGTCGACATTTACGCTTTTGAAAAACTCAGACTTCTGAGCTTCAAATAAAGCTACCACATACTACAAAAATCACATTTCTATTTATAAAAAAACTTCTGACCATTATTTTGTTCAATGCTTACGAAGCGCATTCAAAAATGTCAAAATTTGTTCACGCGTGTTCAGTAGGTTTGACAACCATAATATAGAAAGAAGAAAACAATGTGAGTTTTAATGGGAGGCATCCGGTTATAATTTGTGTCATGATCCTTTTTTGACCACAGGAATGTGGATAAACTAACGCCTGCCATCAGTTAGTTTTGAGTTACTATACACAGACAATGACTTTTCCTGGTCATTTGTAAATTATTAATTTATATACATTAAATTATAAGATAGTCTTTTACAAAACAAGTCAAAGGTATTTAACAAATTTTACATTTTAAATTCTAATCTTAAACACAGTTTAACGTATACTTTGAAAGATCATCAACTTGGTGATTTTTAAAAAAATACATTTTTTTTACTTAAAAAAAGATTTTTTTGAAAAAAAATAGATTGTAATGATAAAATACCATGACTGCCTATCTCAAATATATCAAAGCAAAAGAATAATACAAACTGATGTTTTGCAACTCAATATCAAAGATTATCATGGAATTCTTTAAATTTTCTGAAAATTACTGGAGATATAAGTCGGCAGTTTATTCTTAAGATTTTGATGAAGTAAAATAAAATTCTTTCAAAAGTTACTTTGAAATCCGAAGTAAAAAAACTGTTCTTACAAGAAGTTAAACTCTTGGGATAATTTTCTCATTATTATACCGTATTTAACTGAAGTTTCCTCGGGTTTTCTGGATATGGCGTCGCCCTCTTCTTTGAGTTTTTTGTCTTTGCTCATTTTGATCTATAATAAGCAAAACGGTAATTATGATTGTGCAGATATGAAATTCTTCAGTCGAGAAGAACTATCAAACCCCACGTTCATGATCAATGTTCCCACTCAGCATTATATTCCGCTAATTTTAAAGCCCCTGATAGTTCTGCTGAGAAATATTTTACCACATTTTTAGTTTGTTGGGCAATAATGTGTAATTACTTTGATTGGTAAACAACCAATATATGAAAAATTTTTGTATCGCTCAAATTATCTGTCGCAACATTCTCTTTCGGTTATCGTATAGTTCTTTTTTTTCTATTATGTAAAGAAAATTGTATGCATGTCTTTGGTTAACACCGCACATATTCCACAACTACACTGATGGCCGATTGTGTAGTCAAAGGGTGAATTCAAATCTGGTAATTGAAACACTAAATAGTTAAAGTACACTAATTTTTCAAAACTTTTCCCCTCTTGAGATAATTGATTTTCGTTGTCTTTTACGTTGAAACGCGTATAATGGTTCACATATCTCGTTAATAATTTATAAATTTTTGTTCAGCCACCTCATCCTAAGATCTTTGAAAGTTTAGTGTACATTCTTCGCGGCTGATATCTCTTAAATTGTTTGAATATTGGTATTATGGACACCTATCTAATAATGATCGCCACTAGACATATTAATTCCTCCTGGGTCAAGTAGCGCTTCTTAGCATTTAAAGTCAACTTTGCATTTACAATATGGAAAAATAGACATGCTGCCGGTGGGAACGGTTTTGGCACCATTGTAGTGTCTACCTTTCATTATTATACTCCACAGACGTCTTAAGACTCCGTCTATTCAATGGAAGAGAGACGAAAACCTAACACCAGTTTATTTCAGTATCTGCACAGGTACATGGTCGCTCTCCCTCGAATACCTGTACCAATAAGTGTAGTATCCTATGCTAGAACAGCTTCATGCTTAGCTTATCGCTCACTCGGCCGTTAGACACTTCTCGAGGTATAGCAGGTCGACTTTTTATTACTTTGAGTCATGTGTCACTTTGAACTCTCATTCTGGAGGTGGCAAAAGTTCTTGAAATTGAAGACGGAATGGCGTATTAAGGTGAATGTTTATTTATGGTGGGTGTAATCTATTGAGGAAGGCAGAAACAAATTTATTTATTCATAAGTTAGTTTTGTTTAGCAGTCATTTGCTGTCAAATCAAAATTTTTATTGCTACCGCGTTTAGTTTCACCGTTGGTGAAACCTAGATAATGGAAATGAAACAAACGTCAAACTTTTGGGTTTTAGCCTGTAAATCTTTTCGAAAAAAGGCAAAGATGATCTCATGGGCTGAGAAAAGTTTGACGAAGGAATTTTTTAGATGCGAAATACCGATTACAGTACTTCAGAGACTTGAGTCTAATTGTCTTTGAGTCATGATGCTTACAAACAAAGATTTTCGATGCTACAGACTATCCCTGGAATTTCAAGGACTTATTGAACGTCCTCGTGATTAATTAGCAATTCCTCCAATTTGATACAAATATCTATCACTTGCGTTATCATCAGTCCTTCTCTTTCAACTCAATTTTGCTTATGTATCTACTGGCTCCTTAATTTAGTCGTATCATTCACTTTATCTTCATTTGATTTATCTAATCATGTTTCATTTGTATTGTAGAATCTAATTTTTGCCAAATCGAATTACAATATATCAACGAGGTTAGTAAGTGAAGAAAAACCTGAATAGCCGTGTCATTGAAAGGGAAAAATGAGCCTACATATAATTGCCAATACAATGAAGTCGCTGATGATCTTTTTTTCAGCATCTCTTCAATTGGATTTGGAGAACTTATTGCTATTTAATTAGACTTTACTACATAATGGTAGGTTAATAAACAAAACAAACGCTGCTGTCAAACTGAAATGAGTCAAGTAGGTAAAACAAATGGTTTTATTCAGACTCATAAAACTGAAAACGTTAATAGCGAAATGATATAATAAATATTTTACTGTACAAGCGCAGCATCAAATTCAAATTTCTGGAGAGACAGTAGACTAGAGATTTAACAACAAAAACAGTCTCAACCATAAAATGTCAAGAAGGATCTTAACCATGTCAGTACCCTGAGTGATTTCCATGTACAACAAGTCATAGTACTCATCAAAACTTGGAAAACCATTGAAACTGGGTCCATTTATGTTTCATTGAATATCAGTGAAGCAATAAGGTTTATATGGCAAAATGTATACCTAGGGATATTTATGGAGTTAAATTATAACCTGCCCAAAGTATATATCCATGAGCTATCTAAATTTATGTTTGAGTATCAATGAAGTTATTGAGATTAATAAATACATCGCTAAGTTCTCTTTCAACAAAATAATTTGTACACACTTATTTTGGAAATAATTTATAAAGATCAGTGATAAAAAGAAAAAGATATTGTAATGGAATCATCAAGCAAAAAAAAATATTTAAAAGCCTAATAATTTAATTGATTTCATCTAAAATTCTGCAGGCAGACTTTAGATGAAGCATAATCCAAGTAATCTATATCATCAAAATATTTTTTTCAAATAGCTTTCAGGAAGCTATTATTGAGGATGATTTTACTTTTATGGAAAATGTGTGAGAATATTTGTTCACTTTCTTTTTTTTTTTGGGGGGGAGATTCGTTGATCGGATAGGAACTTATCTGAAGGTTAAATCATCAACCTCTACAACATGCTGTATCAGTCATTAAAGGAAGTTTCAAAATCTTTTTTTTTGAATTTAAAAAAATTATATGATTTACCAGGGTCCTGTCGACAATTAAAGCTGAGACCTACTAAGAAGTTTCTAGATTGGAATCAGATCGTGAGTCTTCCGTGGGTAAGCTGGCTATATCCTCATATGCTATCAAATCACGTAGTATACTGATATAAAAGAAATTAATTTATTATCTAATCTTATTTTAATTCAGAGTCATTTAAGAGATTCTGCATACATTATGGACGAATATCATTCATAATATATCGTGTTAGCTATTTCATAGGACAGACAAGTTAGATCCAATTGAGTTTGTATTGATATCTATTAGCTTCGGTTTAATCGTTTTAAAGGAAAAAAGTTTGGAATTCATAAAGGATTATGCTGGTCTGAGGTTTCAGAAGCCCTTTTGTTTCACAGATCACAGCTCATTTGACAACCGCCATATTTGTACCATTATGCTTGTCGCTCTGGATTGTCATCTGTTATTAAATTATTTGAGATGAAAACAAACCAGCATCTCATTATAAGCTTGCCCGGACTTTCATTGTATTTTTCTTAATTAGTTAATCGGTTTGAAGAATACTCTGAAAAGACCATCAGGATGCTATTATTTCTGTCACCAAATTGTTGTAGAGTAATGCAAAGGCATGAGGTTACTAAAAGTTGATATCAATAGATTTTCATGAGTTGCCGAAGCTCGGGAATATATAGATATATTCCCTTGTCATAAAAAGCAGTATGCCTATATAATGTCTGCCTATAAAATAAGGCCTATCTTATGTAGAATAGCTTATGCAAACTATCATACAATTTATGGTTTTATTTCATGGTATGCTTTTTGTTCACTGATTTTTGAGTCCAGATTTTCAGTCGTAGTCACTGTGTTTCAGTTTATCAGGACATTTAGAATTCAGAAAATTACGTATCCGATATTCCTTCCGCACCATTATTGTATTCCATCCCGGTTCAGCTCTTTTACGCTGTTGTAAAAAAGTATCAAAAATACGCATGACATTATGTAAATCGATTTGCACGCAGCTTTTCAGTTCGATTACGCTCAAAGACGTGATTTTTTTAGTTAACGGTAGATAAAGTATTATATAATGAAAACTAGATGAAACTGTGTTAAAACAAATTGCATGTCTGACCTAATAATACACACAATGGTGCTCAATATTTTCAAAACTACAGTTGGTTTTATATTCGAGTTCAGATGCATCATACAACACAAGGACTTTTTTCTACTTCCTTATTTTAGTGGTTAGGTTTAGAAAATAGGGATAGGTAAAGTATCTGCTTTACTTAAAGGAGGAAAGAGTTTAGTCTCTGTTTAATTTTTAAAATGGTTCATATTGAAGCAGTGAAACAATATCTATGTACAATTACTTGAACATTGTTACTATTCAGTGAAAGTTTTAGAATTGTTTTAGTTACTATTTAGAAAAGCCACAGAAGAATTCTTTTAAATTTGAATCAGTCATTTGTAACTTTCATAGCTTTTGAAGAATTATGAAGGAAAATGTTGAATTCATATCATGTAAATCAGTTACAAAACAGTGTAGTTTTTTTGCAAATTTTCTTATTTCTAGAAAATCTTTACAGGAAGAATGAACTCAAAATTAATCATCTTTTACCTTTTGAGGTCTGAATCAATCAATCGTTCATTTCCAATTAATGTGAATTTTCTTTTCAAATCAATATATCATTTTCAGAAGTTACTAGCATCATCCTCATTGTGTATTTCTGTTGATCAAATCTTCATCATCTATTTAGAAAATGATCTTATGATCAAGACACAGTTTTCTTTAAAAAAATCAGGAAAATTGCTTTCTTCTTATCTGGAGAGGTTCATGTTCAATTCTAGAAAATTATAAAAATTTTAATTTACAATTTACTCAACTAATGCCTGAAGCCATTGGACATCACATTTGAAAAATAAGTTCACCATACACAATTATCAATACTCTTTGAATTTTATTAGTTTGAAGTTCTTGATTTAATTTTATTTACTATTTATAAAAGAGGTAGCATAACATACTACATATATAAAGTTTTCTCAAGCTGTGCTTCTTCTGTATAATGCAGTGATATTTTAGCTCTGATGCATTAAAATGTCAAAAAGGTTGCTAAGGATTGACTTTCAGAGTCACTGGCTGACTCTCCTTCAGTACACAAATCAGTTTTATTGTAACCCTAATTTTAAGTTTTCTGAGTTGATTATTTTCAAATCATTTCTAATCCTCTTTCGTCATGTTCTTCAAATTATCATAGAATTCTTCTAATAAAATGCTTCACTCTCTAATTGTTTTTGTTTTTCTCAAATCTTGAAGAAGAAAACTAGAATCCTCTCCCAATTGCTTTGATAATACCTGGGCAAGTACTCTTGCTAATGTCTGCTTTGATACGAATTCGTTTACTTCTAGTGCATTTATTAGGCTATTTGGTGGCAGGAGGTATAATAATATGCTTTTCTGTCAGAAAAGGTTTCTTTATTTCTCAATTCTAAATAAAATCAAAGGACGGTCCTGTCTGTCACCAAATCTTACAGCTTACTTTAACAACTAGCGCTAGTCTGTGATGAATTTTATCTTGATGAATGTGTAACACATGAAACTTCGTAATAAAAGATTTTTTTAAAAATTAAATGGATCTCGAAAATATTTCTACTGAACAATAGCGCATTATCACATATTGGCTATCAGTGTATAAGTATAAGTAAATCTGAATTAGAAAACTTGATGCTTTTGGGAGACAATCTGCAAATGTATATATGTGAAATATCCATCAAACCTTAGTCAATGAAAAATTATTAATACAGTTTAAACCAATTTTACTATATTTTCATCAAATGCTTCTTGTTTCCTCCAAATTTCCTAATTTTATTCTTTCAATTGGCTATAAAATTTGTTTAATTTTGGTTTTAATAGGCACATTGCAGTCACTTGATCGTTTTGAACCACTATCTGTTAATGAACTTATACCTCCTCTCCTCATTCCAAAACAGAGGAAATTTTGGATCTACATTTATATAATGTGAGTAAGTCTCCTTATTCCACAGATTAGGTTTTAATAAGAATAGAATCAGATCAACCTACATCTTGAATGTCACCCTCAAGTACCAACAACCATCTTGCTACAAATACAGCATAGATTTTATGTTTTTGTAGCATTAAGGTGTGAAAGAATGACAATGTGTATCATTTCATAGTTAGTACAGATCTGACATTAAGTAGGTTTCATGCGAATCTATAAGAACAAACAGATTCAAAATATGGCTGGTGAATTCATTTCGGATGTCTCAATCACACAACACCTGTATATAAGGTTGGGTAGATCTTTGTAGTTTGTTTAAAAATGAAAAAAAACGAAGTTTCGTGTTCTGATAAAACATTGTTTTAATGGGTAAAACACCGTAATGAAACAATGGATTGAAAAATGACCCGGACTCTGTCCATCAAAGCTTAACGATGTTGTCAGTGGTTTGTCGAGTTCTAAAGTGGTCGTACCGACTGGGCAAATGAGCGGAACCTCAGGTAGTAGCCTGTGGAGCGATTACACCAGAAATGTGGTGAGTGACAAAAATTATAATGAAAGATCGTAAGGTGAAGCTCCGTGAGATTCTGAGATGACACAGATAATATGAAGTGTATTTACTGAAGGTTTTTTTTGAAGTGCAAGTGAAAAGGTTTTTCCAAAGTAGGATTGCCGATTGCTTTCGATGGAACAAAAACAGCACGAGTCGTGAGCTGAAATCGCTATTTCTCGCAACAAAAAAAGATTTCTTGCGAAAAAGAAAAATATGGAAAAGCGTTGGAATGATTGTATCCACTAAAGGTGTATTAACAAAGTGTTATCTTGATAGATAAAAAAATTTGCAAAAAGTGTTGTTTTCAATGTGTCTCAGGAGTTGGATGGTATTATATATATATATATTTATATATATTTTTATATATATATATATATTCTTCTAACAAAAAGACATTTGAGACCAGATTCATTTTCTCCAATGAATGAATAGCAAGCTACAGCGCATCGGAACTGTGCACTCAGTAGGTGTTTACAAGCGATTCTCAATCGTGTTCCATGGCTTTTCTGTAACCTGCGATTTAGGATACCTTTGAAAGACTGAAAATGTCTGCAGGTTCGAGCTCATTACGCGCCAACCTGTCAAGGTTTGAAAGAGGTCATATCATTGGATTAAAAAGAAGGCTGAGTTAAGAGAAATCACTCACATATGGTCAAGCAATGCAGCAATTAAAATTGCTGGTAAGAATGGTGGACAATGGCAGATTTCAGCGTCACGATAGTTTGCAGCCTAGGACCACAGCAGATAGGGAGGACAGTAATTGTCAGATCAGCCATGCCGCCTGATTCATCGTTATCAACCATCGACGTACAGCCCACTTAGGAGTGTCCACCGCTATTCATACAGCTGATAAAGCGAGAATCACGCTCGTACCGACCACTCACGCCACACTGCTACTCCACCAGCACATGTCAATCAGATTACGGTAGGCTCGATCAGGTTCAGATGATGCTGACTGAGGACATGGTGTTTAAATCCCGCTTCCACTGAGTTCTGACGCATCTTGAAGCTATCTGGAACGCCTTAGAGCAGCGTGCTGAGTCCTGCTTTCCTATTGCAGCCACACAGGCCTCACGGGAGTTAGGGTCTGGGTGTCATTCCATGATAGCCAGCCCCCTTTGGTTGTCATTAGAAGGCACACACAGCACAGTGGTACGTCGGGACATTTGAGACGCCAGTTGGCTACCGTTCCTTTGCAGAATCCTTTATTTTCAGCAGATAATTGACATCCCTTGGCACGTGTTGCTAGTCTGTCTGTAGCTTGTCAACCTTCCTTGACCAGCCAGATCTCTCAATCAGTGACTGGGGATATGATGGGAAGAGGCTGCATCCTGGCAGGGAATGTTTACTCGCAGCCCGATATTTGGGAAATTTGGTAAGAAATACGCAGGAGACCATCAGAGCTTTATCACTCTATTCCACTCGTGTGGTAAGATTGCATCAGGCTAGAGTGTTAACTCTTATTGAGCTCGTTACTTAGTAACTATGTAACTCTGAAATAAATACAATTTTCTGAAATTTTAATCATTTCCTATTCTGTACACTTAATTTTCTAATCCGCCAATTTGTCTCCATCAGACAACTCCTTCTTGGTGTCCTTTTTTTTACAGAGGTATATAGTAATATGTTTGTATATATATATATATATATGAATGCTACTTCATATTATTTGGCTCCTGTATATAATTCTAGATGCTATCAAACTTTAAGAGACAGAAGCAATTTAAGAAAAATTCGAGACTGTTCAAGCAGTATTTATCATCAATGAATAGAAATTGATATATACTCTCTTTGGGTCTCAATTTTCAAACCGCTCTAAATATAAATAAAATTGGAGTTATGTTACCAAAATTGATGTATCAGTTTCAACCCGCATGACAGTCCTTTACGATTAACACAAGTCAATGGACTCACTACGAATAGTAACATTCATTATCCTCTATATCTTCCTAAATTTCCCTTACTCATATATCATAATATTGGAATCACTTCCTTTTCCCCCCTATCTAATTAAGATAATCATTTCATTTTGGTTGGGAAGAAATTGTTTTTTATAAAATCAATCTCAACAAAGTCTCAATATTGGTGAGAATAACCAAATGTCAAAATATGTTTTTCAAAGACAAGGAGTTCTAGGTAAGTTCTTGTTACCATTTTGGTTCCATCAGTTAAAGGGCTTAAATAGATTTGATAAGAGATTCATAGGTTACGTTTTATAGTTTTGTTTCTCATATTAGTTAACATTTGCTTCAAATCAAAATTTGATTGGTACTGTGTTAGTCAACATTTGAGTTTGTCCTACTTCGAGTTACAATCGTCATTTGCGCTGAACTATGACATGAAATTTAGAAATACAGAATGCAGTAGAAATCAAAACAAAGAGGTTAAAGTCTGCTCCAATAGCCATTAAATAAGGTCAAGAAAAGTTTTAGCTTGGTTTAAAGATGCAGACAGGACTCCATAAAGGAAAATTGAAAGACGACATTGTATTACCTAATTACAGAGGCAGATCCTAATTAATACGACAGCTCCCTCTGATCAGTGTTCCTTCAAAATATATATATATCTATATCTGTGTCCAAGGAAAGATTGTACATCCAATCTCACTATTTGCTCTCACCAATGGGCTGTCTAAGGGGTAATTCTATTTCCGGATTCTATGATGACTACCATTTACCTGTCAACAGTGGGCTCGAAATTGGTTCATTACCATTATTCTGAATGAACGAAGTAATTATTTACAAAACTACTATATACAGGTTATTTTGATTAAGGATTTCGTGAAAAGATTTAGATGAGATCAATTTCGTGGCATATTGATGATGGGAGTTGAAACGCTGGTCTGTGGGGTGAAACAGTTCTGTTAGCTAACAGGAGTAGAAAGAGAAGAGCGAGCTTGAGTTTTGTTCAAGAATAGGGGTTGCTGCGTGAGCTATTATGAGGCTGATTCCTGGGTGCCATCTATTGAGCAAATGAAATAGTTTTCTATATCATTGAAATGTTAATTAATAAATTGATAATTGGTTGGAAAATCCTAAAGTTCGATCCTCGATATAAATGATCTTCAGGTATACTGATTTATGAATCTTCACTAATATATTTCTTACATTTCAAGTAACAGTAAGTTCTAAAGAGAAAAATGAATTCTATTTCAATGAGTCTAATGAACAAAATATGTAATCAATTTTTAAAACACTTTTACACAAGATGATAAAAATATAACATAAACAATATGATAAGTAATAAAGCAAACATATAGTATAATTATCATAATATATATGAATGAATGAAAAGAAAATAATAAGCATAAAATTAAATCAAATAGCTTCACCAAATAATATCTATCTACATTTCTTTTAAATGGTATTGATAGAAAAGGTTTTATTAGGTCAGCAGATGTGGTTGTATTCTGGAGCTCAAGTTAGTGTATAGTTTTCCATCCATCTAAATTTTGTTCAGACTATCTTAGTACTTGAACTTCACCTATCGTGTTAAGAATTTTGTTCTTCACTAAACTCTTTGGATGTGACTCTTCTGCTGTATTTTTTAGTAGACTGATGGTACTTCTGGTGTGATAACATTAACTTTCCTGTTTCAAACTTTATTTTCCTGGGTGTGGACTTCTTGATGATAATGGCACATGTTTCCGTAGGATGTTACCACATTCACATATCGTTGTTTTCTTCGACTGGCTTGTATTTGGTTCTTTGGTTTTAAATTTTTTCCACACTTATCTTTCTCAGGGATTGACGTCCTGATTAAGAGGTATTTAAACACAATTTAGATAATCTCAAACCCGAAGAAACACATTGGCGAAGAAACACATTGTTACTGGGAAAGGTTGAGAGGGAAAAAATCTTGAAGACCACAAATACGGAGATGCAATTGATGTATGTTGATGATGATTTTATCCCATCGTCGTAGAAAAATTATAGTAGTGAATATGGATGAGGCACACATTTTCTCTCTAGTGGGGTGTTCATCCGGATCAAGTCCATCACATTTCTGGTGGGAAGTTTGTCGTTGCTGGAAACTGCCAATTCTTGCTGTAAATGATCGTTGTTTTCCAAGGATATTCTCGTGAGAAGGTTATAGTCGCTGGAAACTGGCAATTCTTACTGTAGAGGATATGTCTGCATTCGCATCTGCATCCGGGCGAATTTCTCATAATTTGTAGTCATTCCGGGCTGGAAGCCCTATATTTATGGAAGGGGAAGATTGTATATCCTGAATCTCTACTGTTTTGCTCTTATGTAATGGACTGGATGTCTTGGGGGGTAATTCCATTGATTCCTATGATTACTTCGATTTATTTACTAATCCGATGAGGGGCTCGAAATTGGTTCATTACTTTTATTCGTGAATAGAAGAAGTAAGGGTATTTTAAAAACTGATACTGTCTATATCACAAAGTTAGCTTCCTCAACTATATATCAATTCTACAGTACAATGCCAAAACTGGTATTTTTCAGACCACCATCGTATTATTATGTTCATATACTTGAGTTTCTTTTTATGATGCCCAATTTTTGTTTTTGATTCGAATGATTCAGGAAGTACATCAGAAGTTGACACTGACATTGGCAAGAGCTATTCTTGAGGTAGACAGACAGTACAGGTGTTATTTTGATTTAAGATTTAGTTCATCAGAGAAGATGGATGGTAATTAATCCAAATTTGAGGCATATTGACGATTGGAGTTGAAACTGGCCCTGGAGTTCAGTAAGATAGTTCAACAGTTTTGTTAACTACATCAGGAGTAGAAAAAAAGAAGTGAGAGAGAGCTATACACTCCGCAGTTTTGTTCAAGAATAGGGTTGCTGCTTGAGCTATCACTTGATACCGATTCGTGGTGTTATTTATCGAGCAAATGAGGAACTAGTTTTATAATATATTAAAAAATGTAATTAATAAATTGATAATTAGCTGGAAATTCCTGCGTGTGTGTGTGTGTGTGTGTGTGTGTGTGTGTGTGTGTGTGTGTGTGTGTGTCGGTGTGTTTGTGTGTGTGTGTGTGTGTGTGTGTGTGTGTGTGTGTGTGTGTGTGTGTAATGATTTAACTTAATTCCCATTAATTTTTCACCATCATAATTTAATTTACTAAATTTGCCAATTCTCTCCTTTAAACGATTATGTTCATTCGTATTTTCTGATACAGTTCCTTATTCTTTTTAATTAATTCAATCGTTTCTAAAAATTCGCTGACAATGCTCTCTTCCCACGCAGACCTGTGGATTATCCTACCAGTATTTAGAATCTATACTTAACTCTTCCTGGAAGTCCCTCCATTAAGACCATATGGACACTGACGTTTAATTGAATTTTCTCTCATATGAATAGCAGAACACAGCGAAAAATGCTATCTTCTTATGCTTCTCTCCTCTCCTTACTGCTCTTCTCTTACGCTTGTCCTCTCTCTGATGATCATCTGAGATTTGTATGGTAACTTCGATTCGGCCTTTGGTGGCCGCAATGACTAAGTCTGCTACAATATGAAAATAAAAGTATTTCGACTAGCTATTTAATGATTCATTTGTAGAACAAACTTAGTAAATACGTTAAGTATATATATATATAATCTATATTTATATATATATATTATAAATATAAGAAGAGAAAATTTTCACTGTGTTTATTGACTTTTTTACTTCGACATGAGTCATCTTTTTAATTGATGCAATAGTGATAATTGATAACATTTACTTCACATATGTTGTTGAGACTTACTTGATTGACGAAGTAATTATCTCGTCGTGAAGAATCCTAACTTGGGAGGATGGAGGGAACTTTTAGTTTACTTTTAATTTTAGTAGAGAGTTGAAATATCTTTTATATTTTTGTTATAAAAATATTGTTACATTTATTTATTTAATACAGTAAATACAATTTAGCAATATTCAGATATGTAATTCATAGAATTGAGTTTGAGGCACACGTTTATTAACCATTTTGAATTCATGAATTTAATGTTAATTCTATGAATGCAGAAGCGTGAAGACTAAGCCAATTAAGACACTTTTGTTTTATATTATTTCTACAAAAGATTTAAGGGATTATAAAGGAAGCTCTTGGAAAAGTTGTTTATTTTTTCTTTTTTAGAAGTTTGTCTGTAGTTTTTCAGATGCTTAGAAAGTAGTATTTGAGAAAACTAACAAAAGGTGAGGAGAAATCCAGTAAAACTGAAATTTCAAATGCATTTCACTACATTTAAATAAATACGATAACTAAATTAGAGAAAAATAATATGAAATATACAACACACCATCACATTCTCGAATTCAAGATGGCTTGTTTTGGGAACAATAATTATGTATTTCGTATTAACTATATATTTTGTCTCTAATATTATTGTACCATATACATCTGAGATTAACCCTCCCCTGCCGGTTGGATTCTTATATCAGCCACTACATCAATGTAGCCTAGAGGAGACAAAGGATTAGTTCAGTATCCACTTTAAAATATAGCTTCATAATATTAATCCAAAAGTCCTGGGGCCTAATCCCCTCTTCAAGTAGCCCCCTTTCCTTCCCTCTTCACCTTGCGTCCTGTCTGAACATAATAAAAAATTTTATACCAAGAAGAAGCCCTTGATATTGCCTTGAGTTATAAGCAAGAACAACATTGGTTATATATTAGCATCGATGCAAGTGACTGAAATTGATAACATTGGTTAAGGACCATTTAGTGGTCAACATCCGCATTTATTTTCACAACAGACAATCTTAAGCTGGTTTCCGTTAAGGCATCTTAGTTGATTCGACTTGGTTGTCTTTCAAATAGTTGATAGTTCCTAAGACCTTAGCAACGAATATTGTCTTTCATGTTAACTTAACTAGTGAGAGTGAGAATTTGAGTGGCATTTGTACCTTACGGATAGCTGCCTGGGGGGGGGAGTTAACTGTAAAGGGAAGACAGATAGGCTATTCTGTTTTAAACTAACATCTGCTCCATTTCCTGTCGTCCCTTTGGTCAATTACTGTTTTGTCCAAAACCGGCCTTATTCTTCTGGAGAGCCATAGCAAAAACAAAAAAAAAAAAAGAGTCACACTCCAATGATTCATTTTACTGTTTCAGTTAGATGGACTTGATTAACAGTCGTGCCTCGCTCGATACATTGCACATTTCGTTACTTTTGCTTAATTTGAGGACAGTTATTCGGCAACTCAGTTGAAATGATACTGAGGGAGGTTTTGTAAATTTTGAGTGAAAAAAGCGAAGTAGAAATTGACTCATTGGTTTTTATCTTCTTTTTAAAGCAGGTATATGTATATAGTTAACTCATGATGGAACCTAGCTTTCTATTCATAAAAGTAATGATTATCGCTTGTTTCTATTATTTTACTTACCCTGATCCAATAAATCTCAACAAAGTCTCGTAATAAAATGACGGAAAAATTGTCAGATAGTCAATGAAAAATAGTCAGAGACCTATTTTGTTATTGAAATGAAAGAAGAGGCATATTCTGTGTGAGGTTTCTCATACCAGCTTTGAAAGAGTATAGTTTGAAAAGGCATTATACTCAAAAAGGTAAATACGCAAAAGACATTATATGCATCCAAATTCGATATGTCTCATGGAGAGTGTCATAAAGACGAAAAATAGAGATAGTTAAAACAGGCCATATATATTTTAAAAAAAAAGGTTTTAAGACAACGTTACAATTCAAACTAAATCCTTTTTGAAAGCTAATTATATATAGAGATAAATTACATGCCAAAAATCAAAACCATTTTCAGATGGTAAACTTACTGAGCAATATATGAAAAGAGTAGTAAATATAATATTCTCTGACAGGAAAGAAGACGCGTTTTAAATCCATTTGTCACCTCGAACTATTGCCAGGAATTTTGACGAACTTAAAAAATCTACCAAAAAAGATTTGAAAAGTAACGGTAATTGAAATTTACTTTTTTACAATGAATGGTTACTGATATAAATCAGTTTGTCATTTGTAATAGAGGTCATAGAGACATTTATATTATAACTCAAAAAATGGTATCTTCAGTACGATTAAAGGACACGACAACATCAAAATATTTACATGAAAAGCGATGAAGAAAACACTAACGCGATTTTCTTTGTCTTGCGCCAACTTATTTGGTGTAGTTACGGATGATATCCCAGCTACGATAGTTAAAAAAGGGGTCTTGTAAAATTAATATAAGGCGATGGCATTACACCGATAGCTTACGGTTAAAGAAATAGAATTGCATAATACACCATGAAAATTTATGCAGATAAGCATTAAAAATGAACCTTGTTAAGCAAATCGTTATCAAGTATGTGAATTATATATGTTACTGAGGATAAAATCTTCGCCAATTCCAGAAAATTTTTAAACGCCTAGATGATGAGTATGGCGAACTCATATATTTCACTTAAATGAAGTGGCTCAGTCGAAGCTAAGTGTTAAGAGAGATTTTATGATGTACTTAATTAAATCAAATTGCTTATGATATCGAAAATAAAATGTGTACCAGAACGTGAAGATGCTAATTGACTTGTAGATTTTGCACTTTTGATAGATTCAACTGCTCGTTTAAATTGCTTACATGTACATCTTCAAGGTGAAGACCAATTTATCAGTACAATGTTTCAAACCATAACGCATTTTAAATGAAATTGAAATTCTGGCAAACCCAAATAAATTCAAACGATTCTTTGAATTTTAATAATTTAGCTGAAATAAAATCTGAAAAAAAGGGGAGGACTCAGATTTACTTTGCTATATGATACACGAATTTGAAAAAATATATAAGGATTTTCGGAAAAATTAGCAAATGCTATTGTCGTTATTTTGTGATTTCATTTATAGTCAATATATATATGTTACTTTTATAAATCATACCTACCTGAAGACAAATATTACTTGTAGCATAATCATCCTTTTTTTTTTTCATATGGTCATGTTTTGAAAGCACCTACATTTAAGAGCAACTGTTTTCAAAAGCGAAGCACATTAAGACTAAAATTAGAGCCAGAGCATCGAATGAACACCTTGAGAACTCCCTGAGAATAGCAACCACTTAAATCGAACCGGACATTGGTTTATTAAATTCTAAACTTCAATGATGAATATATATATATTTCATGATTTCCAGCCATTTTTATTCTTTTAAAATTTATAGTGAAATTTTATGTATAAAATATCATAAAATGAGTAAAAAAACAATGTCAATCTAATTCTATTTTGCAGTATTTATAATAAAAAAGAACCTTAATTTTTTAATTTTAAATTACTTAATTAATGATAAGTTAATTATTCAATTTAAGAGGATTGTTGTTCAATAACTATTGTTAGTGTCTTAGAGTTAGGTTTATTTTATGCGGCCACAAACAACAAAAACAAACATTGAGACCCATAGAAGTTAAAAGGCTGGATACCCCTGATATATATATATATATATATTTAGCTAGCTCTTCAATCAGAACTCCTTCTAAGGAAATATTCTAAATTTTCACAATTTATCTTTAATATATTTATTACCCTCTAGCGAAATACCGATATAATCAATTGTCTAAAATAACTTTGCTCACATAGTTTAAAATAACTTTGATCACATAGTTTAAAATAACTTTGATCACATAGTTTAAAATAACTTTGATCCCATAGATTTAAATGTAGGCATTGTAAATCAAATTTTATTTTATCCATTTTTTACAATCTATTAAATACAATAAGATAAGATTTTACCAACAAATCAAGAAGCCGATAAGTAACTTATCCAATAAACTAGTGAAAATACAAAGAATCCGAGAGGAAAAACAATTTTACTGGCACGGTCGAGGACTTGTATTTCCTCTTCAAAATCAGCACCCATTGGCTCCTTAGTCGGAGTTTTCTCTGTCTTGCGTTTACCCTGTCTGGTTTCAGGCCTGCCTACCGAAAGCTCAGAACCTATGATTCGTCTGGAACCATTATCTGACCACGCCTTACTCGATGTAGCTCTTCGTTTTCGCACCTAAAGAAAATTGATAAACTAATATTAACATAAACGTTACATAATTTGATTGCAATATCAATTACAAGATTCTGTATGCTTTTTGGCTCAGGAATTATTCAATGTTTATATATCATAATACCAAAACACTTTCAATGATTTGCAGATCGTAAATTCTCTAAAAACAGGCAAAAATCATCGTTGCTTCTCAAGAAATTTCCAGTATTTAAACTACCTTTAACGTTGATGGTGATGGTGTTAATTTAAGTTCCTGACCTTAATCTGATTTTATAAACGTCTTAGTAAATAATACTGTCTCAAAACGCTTAAGTTTATGAGTTATTGGGATGTGACCTTTCCCTAGAAAGAAGCACTGAATTATATTTCATAATTTTTTTTCCTATTTCCGCGGATGTCTTGCAATGTCTTTCTCATAAGCAAGTTAAAATTACTTATTAACTTATTTTTTAAAATGTTCATATTTAAGTGAAGTGGAGCAAAACATCAATTTTACTTCTCTTTCACGATATAGAGTTCCAAGTTTAGGGGTGAAAGATAGAAGAATGACTCAATTTTCCTTCTAAAAAGATTACATGTAGGAACAAGAAAAGATGTCACACATTCAGTAGTTTTTCCTTCATTTACCAATTTTTTTAGTATTTAGAAGAATCCGTATTCAATAAGAGAGAATATTAAATTGTTGAATATACAACACAACCCAATAAGCCAAATAAGAGCTAAAATTGATTTTAACAATCAATTACTTGAAATTCAATTGCATGTAGAAAACATATGAATTTCGATATACAGCCATTTTCTGGGCAAGTCATATTTAGCAATATTTTTGGCAACCGTTGTTTTATGAAGCAATTTAAGCTTGTTAATGTCAATTGCAAATCACAGGAATCTAAAAGACATTAATATCTATTAATAGAAGAAATCGACTAGCTTTTCTTTTATAATGTTATCCAAAAAATATTTCTTTGGGCTAAAAAAAAACAAAAAATCTAGTCGTATTGCTTCTACAACATTGTCTTCTTAATTCAAAGTTTCTGGCAAATAATACTTCCCCTTTTTCTATCACATATTTTAAATGTACCTTGCCGAGGCAAAGTAATAAGAAAGACAGGACAAATTTAATGAAAAAATAGGTTTATCTACGAAAATACAGAATAAAATAAGAAAATAAGCTTAAAAGATAACACTCTAAATTACATAAAACTCATAGGTTAGATTCATGAACACGTGACAGTTACGAAAATATTTTACAAAACTCGCTATTGTTGTTTATAGTGTGACGTCAGAATTTCCCTCCCCAGATATTAATTCACAAAGAGTGAGGGCGGTAATGCGCAGATGCTCTACGACTTGACTCTTTTCAAAGCTGATTATTTTTGAAGTTATTTATAGAACTGTTTCGCGACCACACGTTACGTCATAAAAATCAAGTTCATTCTAAAAATCTCAAAGTTGAAGTGTTCAAACATCAAGTTTCAAATTAAGCTCGCCAAGAGTTCCCAAATTGGGACCTTATTGAAGCTTCGCTGTAGTTCACTTACCTTAATGCTGTAGAGACTATATACCGTAGCATACTCGATGAGAGAGAGGAAAACCTGCAAAATGCAGGTAAAAAGCCACACGTCGATGGCCGTCAAGTAGTTAATGGGGGGCAGGTGACTTCTCACCTGGGACGCCTGCGTGGACAAGGTAAGCAAAGATGTAAGACCGAGAGCCACGCGGGCGGGAACGGACCTCACGTTCAGCCAGAATGACAGAAAGGACAGCATCACCACGAGGCCACTCGGAATGTAGGCGTTAAAGATGTGGCTACTCAGGTGTCGCGCGAACGTAAAGTTGGCTTGAAGAGAAGTGAACAAACCTGTGAGTGTAAGACAATAATTTAGTAACAGTTATGTTAAATTTAACCTTGTTTGCTCAATTCAGTATTAAAAAAAGATATAAATTAATATTTTTTAAATATAACTCAATGAAGATAGTTAGTATCTAATTCTTTTAATCGAGGCAGAGTAAAAATTCATTCGAAAATCGTCTTACATCAGCTCATAAAGTTTGTTGATTTTTTTCAATTTTTTAAATTAAATTCTCAAATCTCTATGAAGGATAAATGAATTCTTAAGTTACTATATTTTTCTTTTAATGTTACTGCGAGTGAGATTTACACATTTGTTTTACTTCATGGATGTAAAATTTTGAACTTAAACAAATGATCTTTCTAATGTGTATATAGAATGAAAGAGGAATTAAAAAGTTCGCATTAAGGTAACAAGTACTGTCACAGAAAAAAAAATTATGAACTTAAATAGCCATTCAGACTCCTAAGTAAAACAAAAAAGCATCTTCATTTATAAAGATTTCTTTAAATTTGTTTTCATTTCCAAAACAAACAACAGAAGGTTAGGTTAGAATTCACCTAGGAAATATATTCTGTGAACAATCCAGTTTCAAAATTTCTTTTTAATTAAAAAATTAAACCAAATTCTCTCTTCATGTTAAAGTAAAAAACTTAAAATGGATATTGTTCTTCAGCTGATATTTCGTAGTTACATATAAAACGAGTAATAAATTAACATGCATAAAAAACTAGTAAAGATAAGTAAACAAGTAAGAACCAGTTATTATTTAAATGATGGCTTGCATTTCCTTTCAAAATATTATGAATCGATATATGGCTTTTAGTCTTCGGAATTTATATGTATAATACAATATTAAAAATACTTCAAAATTACAATATTAACTCTCAGAAAAATTAAAAATTATAGTGAAAACTTAATTATTGATTGACCATTTATAGTTAACTGATTCAGAAAAGGCTCTTGATTTTCAAGCAAAATAATATTAATTTTAGTAAATTTAAATAATTTTAAGCAATATTAGCCAATAAATATTAAAACACATATGATACGGTGCCTTTTGAAGAATTATATGTTCAACATTAAGCAAACAAAAACTTAAAATTGAAAAAACACAACAAATATGAGAGCAACAAATCGCAACATTTTGAACTAGCAATGCTTTTCGACGTACCAATTGGCCATTCGAACTGGTATTTGCTCGTTGTAGCATTAGCCACGTGATACTTGAGAGGGTGAACATTAGCCAGATACAAATCGTGGACTTTTTCTAAAACCTCTTCTTCACTCCTCTCGTGTATCCACTTCAACATCATCTTTGAATCATCGTTCGCTACTGGAAAAAGTATTAGTTATTCATCGTTGCTCCGGTTAAAAATATTTGATAAAATCAATGGATTCCAATTATACAAATTGAAATTAAATTGTTCCGAATTAGCCTTTAACTACTTCTATCTAAATTTTTGGGTAGTTATTGCCAGTAGAGATGAGAGACCATTGAAACAAATATGATCATTATGATTTATATATGATCATCATAATGATCATATTTGATCATCATAATGATCATATTTGATCAATATAACAAAAATGATCATTATGATGCTTGTATCAATTAAACCCATTTATTATTCGCAAGAAACAATAAAAATTTTAAGAAATAATAAAAAAGTTTATTTTAATAAATCATGCATGTGATATGAATTGTTTAAGTAATTTTATGCGAAAAGATATCAGTAACGAAATTATTCTATAACATTATAGTTAAATATAGTTCACACAGATTGAGTAGGTGTTAACTTCACATTTAGAAGCAACACGAAAGCTATTGGCAAAGAAACAAAAATACAGCTTAAAAATTAGATCTGTTTTTGGCAGGATGTTTCAATTAATCATCTGTACATTAATAATTTGGAATTTATGAAGGTAAGAGTACTAAACATGGCATATTCTGAGAAGTGGAAAAATTGACTGCAAAATGCGAGGCAGTTTAGAGATAAAAGTATCTATCTATACATTAAAAAGTTATAAACAAGATAGAATACTGTAAAATCAGTAAAAAGAACTACGTATGCCCTGATTGTGACCAAAAAATACGTTTCTAAATTTAGTGTTAAAGGTATCATAAGTTCCCTGTGGCAATCCAGAACCTGTTACTCGTACTAAATTGGAATATATTTGAAAGGAAAATAATTGATTTTTAATTGTTTCGTAGGCTATACCACTGAAAAGGCGCCTCCAGAAATCCAGTTTTATGGTAGGAAGGGGGAAGATTGTGATGAATCCACGTTATCACTTCCCCCCCTCTTCTTTTTAACTATCTTTCTCTTTTTAACGCCCAACGAATATCTTACGAATCAGACTATAACTTTCCCACTGGCTGCTTCCATTTCGCAGAATCGTGAGTGTTATGAGTATTGCGAGCTCCTTTTAATTCCTGAATTAACAAAATTAAGAGGTTCCCCGTTTTTCTTTGATATAAAAGCCGTCACCGACTGTTTACCAATGTATTTCTTTTTTCGCTTTGCTTCTTGCCGTGTGATATGTTTCACTCTGTGATCACTATGTTAGATGATAATATTTGTAAGATAATATTCCTGAAGATACTTCAAAATAAACCATCTTATCCAAAGAATAGAGCTTGATCAAATAGAATACAGAGAAAGTAAAAACGATGTTTTTGGTTTCGTTATGTATGGATGTGATTATTCCTAATTTGAATATTTTAAAAAATAAAATTATTTCAGGCATTATGAATAAAATTACAGGATTTAGATCTATTATTCCTAACAATAAAATTTATATTATGAAAAAAGATAAAAGAAAATATTGATAAATTTCTAAGCTGATTTGACTATTGAAATTTTTAAAGAAGTTTACGAACTGAAACTTTTAAAGAAGATAAGTATTGTATAAACAAAGAAATTAAACATATGAAATTTAAGACTAAAGTCTAATATTAAACAACTAAAAAATTCAGTAAAAAGTCTGTCTGTCTTCAGGATAAGTTAATTATTTATTACGCTTACAAAGTTCCTTGTCCCATTTCATGCAAAAAAACTATTCACTACTTTGACTAATAAGCAACTTTTTAATAATGATTTTTTTAATAAAATTTCAAATATTGAAAGCAAATTTTCTAATAGTATTAAAGCTTTGTATAAAGAAAATAGGTTATAAAATTAATAACAATAGAAAGTTCTTTACATGTTTAACTCCTATCAAATTTAAAACTGTCAATGGCTTTAATACTTACATTACTAAAGCTGGTAAAATTTTACAAAATATTAACAAATACTTATTGGCGATTATTATAAAACCTTTATTATATATATATTAAAAATAGTTATGAAATTATAAATTAAATAAAAGACATAGAGATTTCCTCTATTTATAGTTTGACTATACTAACTTTGAAGATTTGTTTAATTTTATAAATTTAAAGAATCCAATGAGTATTATCATGGTTTTGATTTCAAGGAATTAATAATTCCACACTTTAAATGAAATTTTAATTTCTTATTAATCTAGTTTTAAAAGAAAATTATATCTTTATTATGATAAAAAAAATATAAACAAATTAAAGGTGTAAGGCGGGATGGACTAGCTAGAAATAGTCTTGCTAATATTTATCAACATTTCAAAGAAAAAAATTATAAAATTTTGTTATAAAATTATTCTTATTTGTAAAGATAATAATTTTTATTTGCTTCAATATTTTGATGACCTACTAATTTTTTCAAAATAAATTTAACCTAGAATTTCAACCTGATTTAATTTTTTATCCATTTTATTTAAAGTTAATACAAACTAATAAAAACTTTAATGAAATTAAATACTAAGGTATTAACTTAAAAGTTGTGGATCAAGAGATATGTTGGAATATTTAATTTTTATTTCGATTTTTTTTTTTTTTTTTTTTTTTTGTGGATAAAGTACCTTTCTTTGACAGCAATTAAAGTTTATCGATTCTTAAAAATATTTTACACAATTTTATTCTATGTTGTATTAAATTAATTATTAAATCTTTAGGTATTCAAAATAATTTAAATAAATTCTTCGTCTATGCATTCGAACTGATAAAATGATTAAAATTTTAAAAACCAATCGTTTTCAAGATTTTTTTCTTTTTGTATCTTAAAAAAAAAAAATTTATACTTTTAATACTTTTTAATTTCAGTTTCGTTTATTTTTTCTTTTTAATGATTTTTAAAAAATATTTTTATGAAGATTTTAAATATACATTTGTTATATGTAGAGAGAGATGGCATTACTGCCTTTTTTTAATTCTAAATTTGATATATAGAGGGCTTTTTTGATTTTTAGATAAATATTTTTAAAGCACCCAAATTTATCTTTGGACGAAATAGCTTTTTCAATGTTGGTTAAATTTTGTGTGATTTATTTTTTAAATTTTTTTATTTATTTTAATTTTATATTTATCACTTTTTCTCTTACTTTGCAGCGCGACGTTAATACAAACTAAACTAAACTGAACTTCTCTTACTTTGCTTCAAAACAGTTATTAATTAAATATTTAGGTTTTCTACAGCTTTTATTTTTTAAAATATGTGGTTTTCCTAAATCTATGTGTATGTGTGTGTTCTCTATGTCTCGTAAATGTAAGTTTTGCATTTTTTAATAAAGCTATGACTGATTTCGTATATTTGATCTTTAAAACAGTTCGAATATTTGATATTAGTAATGAAGATAATTTGATCATTTGTGTGTATAAGCAGATCTCTATTGTTGTTGTTAGTGGTAGAATTAAATGGATTTACTTCCATTTTGTTTATTTTTAATGGATTTTCATTTCTTTAGTTTTCTCATCTTATATATTTTCCGTGATTTTTTTTCCTTAATTAGTTTTTGAAATTTGTATCTATTATTCTTACTTAGTTTTAAGTGATCTCTGATTTTCATTTTAAATATTTTTTCATTTTTATTATGGCGCTATATTTTTGTTCGTTTTTTCATCATTTATAAAAAAAACTTTTTACTGAATTTTCTTTTTGTTTTGTTTAATGAATTTTTGTTTATTTGGAATTCATATGTATACGCGTGTGCGCATGTACTTAAACTTTATTCTTAATTCATTCCTTTTGTGCTTCTTTTTCCTCATAAAAGCATACATGACGTATTAAGACAGGATAGCAACAACGATTTCTATACAAAAATTCCACAAGATATTGTTTAAGTAACATCTTACGTGATGCCATACTCAGAAAACACTTCTGAGTATCCATGGGGAAATTTTGCAGGTACATAGTGCAGGCAATCTTCATATTATACCTGAAAATCAAACATATAAAGTCTCATCAGTCACATTTTATTTGGAAGGACACGCGTTTCGTTATATTATAATGTATTACTTTGCACAACAGATATAGCTCATGACTCATGATCAAAATCATCTTTATTTCCTAACGAAATATTTTATGTAATTGTTGTCAGCTAGATAGTTGAATAATTGATTTACAAAAAGGTTTTAGGCTCGCTCTTATTTAGGTTGTGCAGATCCTCGCTTCTCGTTTTTATCTTTTGTTTCTTGCAAATAAGCAGTGTTCAATTTAGACAGGATAGCATTTCTCAAATAATGGCACTCCCCAATTCTGTTTATGTGTAAACAATGACTTAATTACAGTTGTACATTACGGAAATACTCGGGATCACATATCACTCTTGAAACTTGCAACAAATTGTACGCCTTCGTTCCCTTTTCTCCGGTTTCTCACAATGGCGGTGTTTTGGAATTAAAAAAAAGGAAGGAGTAAGAAAATCTATAAACAACAAAAAATAATGGAATTGTGTAAGGGGGTAGACACACACACATATACAATCAGAATCTTAAGATTTAGATGCAAAATTGTACAGTTTTGATGTGTTCCGAGCGTTGACAGTTTACACCATCACCACTTCAATAATAATGCGGAATTATTTTTCAAATCAAAGGAAAAACTTTGAAATTTGATTAATTCTAATCAATGCTATTTTCATCAAAAGAACAACATTACATGTGTATTTAAATTAAATAAAAGTAGTTCGTTGAATTATATATATATATATATACGAGGCATGTTTTTTAAGTAAGTACCGTTTTGCGATTCCGCCGCCGCAGCGCTCCGGTCGGCGTTCCGCGCATGCTCGCTGGTTACCTACATCTCTTGTCTACGCACTGACGCCATTACAGTCTGATTCTTCATTGTATACGTTGTTTACTGAGTGTTTAAGATGCCTCCGACAATCGTGAGTCCCGCTGATTGTGAAGTACGGGCTGTTATACGATTTCTTAGTGCTAAAGGCGTAAAACCGATCGATATTCATCGTGAGATCTGTGAAGTTTACGGACAAAACATTATGAGTGATGGAATGGTAAGGAAATGGGTGAGAGCATTTGAAGATGGCCGCACAAATGTGCATGATGAAGAACGGAGTGGGCGTCCTTCGGTCGTTAATGAAGATTTGGTGCAGAAAGTGGACGAAAAGGTGAGAGAAAACAGACGCTTTACAATTTCATCATTGTCCGACTGCTTTCCTTAATGTTCTCGTAGTGTTTTGTATCGCATTGTGACCGAGAACTTGAATTACCGGAAATTGTGTTCACGTTGGGTTCCAAAAATGTTGACGGATTTGCACAAAAACCAACGTTTAGGCAGTGCATTGACTTTCCTTGAGCGGTACCGCAATGAAGGTGAAGATTTTTTAGACCAAATTGTTACTGGTGACGAAACATGGGTGGCCTACGTCACACCAGAATCGAAACAACAATCCATGGAATGGCAACATTCATCACCCAAAAGAGTGAAGTTTAAGCAAACAATTTCTGCCCGGAAAATCATGTGCACAGTTTTTTGGGACAGAAAAGGAGTATTGCTAGTGGAGTTTCTGCCTCGTAATGAGACAATCAATGCAGCGTCTTATTGTGAGACATTGAACAATCTGCGTCATGCAATCCAGAACAAAAGACGTGGCAAGTTGAGTAAGGGTATCGTTTTGCTGCATGACAATGCCCGCCCACATGTGGCTAATCGGACCAAAGATCTCATCAAATCTTTTAAATGGGAAACTCTAGATCATCCTCCATACAGCCCTGATCTAGCGCCCAGCGACTACCATTTGTTCCTGCACTTGAAGAAACACCTGGGCGGTCAGCGTCTTCAAGACGATAACGAAGTCAAAACATTTGTGATACAGTGGTTAACAAGTCAGGCGGCAGAATTTTATGAGGAGGGTATTCAAAAACTGGTGCCACGTTACGACAAGTGCCTCAATATTCACGGAAATTATGTAGAAAAGTAGATTAAGGTACAGGCTTTCATGTAAAAATAAAATTATTGTGATATCTTTGCACGTCTTTTTTTAATTTCAAAACGGTACTTACTTAAAAAACATGCCTCGTATAATTTGTGTGGATCAGTGATAATTCATTTTAAAATGTATGTTTTGTTTAAAATAAACACCAAGGAATGGTAATCGGCCAAAATCCAACAAGTGAGTTTAAATAAAGCCTTTGTTTATATCCCATTACACAACAAAAACTACAAGGAAAAAAATTTAAAACAATACTTTTATAGATTGCTTGTTATAAATATCATTTTATTCGATTTTCAAAACAATACAATCAGTTACATTATAGAAAGAAAAATGTACATTGTAAAATAAATTTCTCAGAGTCTTACAAGTCTCAGTGTCATTAAACAACTCTAAGTGTTTTTATTTTCGTCTAGCTTAGTTTTTCACTCATTCATTCAAGCTGAGATCTGTTTTTTCAATGGCTGTAGTTTCCTGTGTGACAAACGTTCATGGAGGATCGAATTCTTGAAATAATTTTTTCACTCCTTTCATGACACTGATAGACCGTTGCGTTCGATTCAGTGGGTGCAGGGATGGTTAAAAACAACTTTAAAAACCTTAAAAAGTTTGGAAAAACATTCTAGTTGCGAACTTATTTCTTTTTTAAAATGGAGCTCTAACTTTATTGCCAGCTTACGACATATTACTTCAAGCTCTTTTTATTTTTAGAAAACACATCAATTGCTGAAAATTAAGTATCATTTTTAATCCCGAACGCATCATTTGAAGCCGAACAAGTGTTTTTGATCTCTTCAAACCCAATTGTTCTTCATTGAAGTAGACCAGAGGTATTAAACCTTATAAACCTTGAGAAACCCTGTAAGCTTGCCATTTTCTTGAAGGAATCTCTTGATCAAATAGAAGAAAAAATAGGATATCAAAGCTTTATCCTACTTAAATTTATAAAATTGTTATTGCATCTCTATTACGTCTTGATAAGATAATGAATGATAATGTAGCTAATGTTTTTTTTTGGGGGGGGGAGGTCTAAAATATATTCTATGAATAATAAAGAAAACAACAATATTTTAAATCATAGCAAATAAATAAAAAGAAATTTTTTAATGACTTGCCTGTGATTGTTTTCATTACAAAGTACTCTTACGTTCGGAGTAATTGTTAAAATCTACAACCTAATTCATCTTCAGCATTCAATCTATTTTGTTTTTGTCGCAACGTACAAAGAGAAAGATTTTTCGCATATGTAGGTTGAAACATATGACATGATGTTTCATAGGTCTTTTGGCAATTCCATGATATTCTTTTCGAATATAGATTCAAAAGTACATAGCATCAACTTGACTAAAATTTAATTCGAATTGAGTGTCAATCGTTGTATCAATTTGTTGTTCTCTTTCATAAAAGAAAGTTACAAGTGGTAGTTCAGAGTTGTCACAATCTTGAGAAGGATTTTGGATCCAAAATATTTCTTCGCTTTGAACAGCGAAATATTCAAAAATTATTTCTTGCAGATTTGATAAATGTTGGACCAAACTAATTTTTATCGGAATTAACGTTACCGACTACTAAAATATTATGCAAATTAAGAAAGCATTTGATATTATCTTTCAAATTGCAATCTCACCAAAATTTCAATTTTAAAAGGGATGCGTCAATTTCACTTTATACCTTGAAAATAATGAATTAAGTGGCCAAATAAGTGAGTGAATCTACCTGAGCCAAATAATGGAGACTAATATGTGACCTAATGCGTCTCGATTAACATATTTGAAGCACGTGACTTTTAAAACATTTAAGATTTTATTTTATTTTTTAAATATTTATTTATATTTACTTTTACAAGCAAACTTCCATTAAGAATTTGATATTTTAAAAAAATTAAAATTTTATTAAAATTTTGGCGCTTTGAATAAGCAAAAAACGATCTCTTGCGGAACCCTTGTCAAAGTTCCAGGGAAACCCAGGGTTTCACGAAACTCAGGTTGAAGTTGACAATAATATTTCCATATGACACATTAAAATTAGCAAAATTTTTTCAAAACGTGACTTGATGTTCTCAGCGAGGGTGTCTAGAAAAGATAAGTAAAAATTTCTTAAGGCTCCCGTCTACCCGCCATTTTGATTTCGTGGACTTAATGTTAATCCTATGGAATTTTGACTTTAATTCTCACATCTTTATTATTTGATCTATTCGAATGCAATAAAATGCATTTGAAAGAGCAAAAAAATATGAATGCTTCTGTGGAATTACTTTTTTCCTCCGATTCTTAAAAATATTTGAAAATATTCTTTTAAGACCGGAAAACTCAAAATTGAATCATTAAAATAAGAATAAAAATATTTTTAAAAATCTTAGGGAAAAAGTAATTCCACAGAAGCATTGATTATTTTTTGCTCTTTCAAATGCACTTTGTTGCATTCAAATAGTTCAAATAATAAAGATGTGAGAATTAAAGTCAAAATTTCATAGGATTAACATTACGTCCACGAAATCAAAATGGCGGGTCGATGGGAGCCTTAAGGCTCCCGACTACCGGCCATTTTGATTTCGTGAACGTAATGTTAATCCTATGGAATTTATCCTTTTGCTTTCAAATCTTTACTACTTGATCTATTCGAATGCAATGATATTTACTTAAAGAGCAAAAAATAATGAAGGCATCTACGGAATTGCTTTTTCCCTCCGGTTTTTAAAAATATTTTTAAAGACCAGAAAACTCACTAACGAATCATTAAAAAAGGGTTAAACATATTTTTAAAAATTGGAGGGGAAAATAATTCCGCAGAAGCCTTCATTATTTTTTGCTCTTTCAGATGCACTTTATTGTATTCAAATAGATTAAATAGTAAATATTTGAGAACAAAAATAGAAATTCCAAAGGATTAGCATTATGTCCATGAAATCAAAACGGCTGGTAGACGGGAGCCTTAAAGCAAAATTCTTAAGTGAATCGAAATCAGAGTGAGCTTCTCCTTCTCAAAGTTTAAGAGGAACTTTTCTCTTGCATCGAACAGTTAACTCCTCGAAACTATGAGTTTCACAACAGGTAACAAATTTATTAAAAAATTTCAGAAAAATTGTGAATTTATCTTGGATATCCTTTGTTTAGTTTGGAATTTATCTTTCATCTAGTTTGGATAAAAATCAGCTGTTTATTCTAATTACTGATTTTAGAATCATCAGTTCTAAAATCAGCTATTATTAGTCTTTATTATTCTATTAGCAACATAAGCTACTTCAGGAATCGATACATCGTGGTCCTGAACATCTGTCTTTACAAATTCCTGTTTCATGACAATTAGAACAGAAACAAATTAAAACTTAATTATCAATCTTAGATACACTATCAAACTCAAACTCATCGACACACTATCAAATCATGAGCTTCACCGCTAGTTTTGGGGTCAAAAGCTTCAATTTCCTCTAAAGTATGCAGCAAGAACTCTAGGTGTTATTGAATGCTGCGTATCGGCTGCTGATTCTTGTATCAATTAATGCTTTAAATGACAAATCATACCTTTCATCACTGACTAAACAAGTTAAATTATTTACATTTAAAAACCTTTAAATGCGGCTTGGGAGAAGTTTCAATAAAATAGCATGTTTCTTGCATAGTACATTACGTACATAAACAATGCTATTGGAAACATCTACAAATGCAAGATTTAAAAAATGCATTCTTCAAGATTTCTTTCTTACTTGCTGTTACACCTTTGTAAATACAAAACGTATTTCCTGATTCATCATAATGTTGTAGGATCAATCCCGAGATAATACATAAAATCAACTTGTACAAAGTTTCCCCGTCAATCAAATTGGCTTTGTGAAATCCCAAAAAACGTCCTTTGGTTCCAATTTCTCAGTGATATATCTTATAAGAATTATGTGCTGATGATGTGAAACGTCTGGAGTTTTATCAACCACATTAGACAAATTATTGCTTTTCCTAACATTTTCAGATATCTATTCTTGATTAGATTCGCCATGATTTCAAAAATTTAATTTGAGCATATATGTGATGAGCATATATATATATATATATATATATATATATATATATATATATATATACACACATATATATATATATATATATATATATATATATATATATATATATATATATATATATATATCCAAGAGAACAAATAACATCCAAAAATCAACAAGAGAAGAAAACAATTATAGAAATAAGTAAAATAAATGAATAATTCAGATAAAATCTGAAACAAAATGAATAAATTGAATACTCAATAAAACAAAACATGCTCATTCAGACTGGGGACTGATTTGTGAGGCTAAACATATTCTTTGGTGCCAGCCATCCCCAGTGCATCTTGTTGGTAAAAAAATTGGATCACTTCCAAATACAAATTGTAATAAGTTAAGAAAATGAAATACAAGGTAACCCAATTACAAAAATTTAAAACCAAAATTTTTAAATTAAAAATATTTTTTAGATAAATATTTAAAGCTTCAAAGCAAAAACATACCTAAATCCAAGCTTGTAAAAAGAATTAAGTCCATTCATTACAGACGTAAAAGCTAAATCTTAAGATCATGTGACATATGTAATTGATTACGATTAACAGTGCAAAAGGCTTAATGAACTTTTTAAATTAAGATCTCCATATATTTTACACTGTTGCCAGATATGATGTGAATATCAATAATATTTTAAGTTAAGTCTGAAAAAGTTTGAAAATTAAGAATATTTAATAAACATCTCAAAATCAATACAAACACAATTAGAAGTAAAAATCCAAAGAAACACAAATCTGATTATTAATTGTTAAAAATATTTTGAATACATTGAATGAAATATGTGTTTGTAAGTGTAAATTATGTAAAAAAAATTTCAAAAGATCTTCACAGCTAGACTACTAACTTGCTGTCTTTGTAATTCTAATGTTGTGTGGAGAATTTGTTTTTTTAACTGAAATATCTTAATAATTCCATGAAAGTTAATTGACCTTAAGTTCAAGACTACAGTTTCTAAAGTGTCACAAATATAAAAGACTTCAGAATAATCTCTCCCTTTTCAAGATGTGAACATCAAAAATTCCTTTAAATGAATTTATAAATAAGGATCTTAGTAAGAAAATTGCCACAACATAAAAAAAAATTTAGACGTCAAATTTGAATTCCAGAAATCATATTTCAATACCCTCCAGAGTCCCTTATAAGCACCTCATAGGAAATCTTAAATAGATATCAATATGGACCATCACACAAATTACAAGGATTATATTTTTTTTAAAAGTCTAATGGATAATCACACCTATACAATCTCCTACAATTTTTTTATATTATTGAATCTGTCTTTATCTTGATTAGTTAGCAATTTATTATGTTGCAAAAGGTTCAAAGTAATGATCTTGTATATGGATATGTGAATATTGCTCTTCCAATAAGGCATTTCAATTAACCTAATTTCTTTTATCATATAAATTACTATAAACGGCAGAATCCATAACGTGTAGTTCCGTTTCTAGATATTCAGCCTTATTTGTATCAGATTTTGTCTGTAATAAAACCAAATAGTTTGGATAAAAATCAATGTTCGGCTTATATAGTCGCTACACTTACTAAAAATTATCAGTTCTTATACATACATACATACATACATGTGTGTGTGTGTGTGTGTGTGTGTGTGATTTTTGTTCACTTCTTCCTGATGTTGGGTAGATATCTTATTCAATGCACTTTCCTTGGATTTTAAACTCTCTAGTCAACACTGCAATTTATTAAAATGAGAATACGTTCTTTCACATTCTTTAAAGCGTTGGAATACCTTTTTCTTGTTTTTAAAATCTTTTGAAATATAAGTACTCGTACTTCGTTATAACAACCTGTGCTATATTCCAAACACTCGACAAGGAAAACAAAAAGCTTTTTCTCCGATAGCATTCTATTCAAACCACTCTGAAAATCATGCATATCTGAATTTTCTCTTTTTTGTTTCTGGATATTTATCATGTCTGGATTGAAATATATTGCCTTTCAAAACCTTTAATGCGTCATATTGGATTTCAAGAGGCACTTAGCCTTGAAATCTATGGTAAAAATGACGATGTGTAAGAAAAACTTGCGGTTCATGCTTTCCGTTACAACGCTATCTAGCTGTTCACCGCTTATGCATTGTAAGATGAGAATTACTTGTTTAGATGTTTTCAATGACCCTTTAAATTTTTGTCCATGAGCTTCTAAACACCCTGTATACATCAGCCACTGGATGTATCAGATAAAGAATGCGTGTTGGTATATGTAGACGATTTGTGCTAATGCTATGTTGTGCTTGCTGTATTTAGTGATTGTGCGAACTTTAAATCGGTGCTATTTTAAAGTTTTATATGTGTGTTAGCTGCTTCCTATTAAAAAATAGTGTATTTGCAATATATTATCAAAATAAATCTGAATTTACTCGAAAAGAACCTTCTTTTTAATTGCGTGGATCTTTCTCGTATTCTAAGGACGATCGACTACGAAATATTAACAAAAAACATCTATGCTATGGATCAACTTGGTTTACGTCGAATTTTTACTTCAAGTAATCTTCTAACTTTTCACAAGTCCTTAATTATCTTTTTTTTTTTTTCCTAATTTTTCAATACTGTTTTTAATTCTGTTTACCTCAAATCGATATATGTTTTATACCTCTATTTTCTAAGGCTTATAAATTGATTATTTATATAAAAGGAGCCATTTTTCCGTGTATATGAACCATAGTCCATGAGAGTCTAACGGGCTCAATAGCGAATTTATTATTAATTCAAATGAATAGCAATATGCGTAACTACACTTAGGTAGAATAATATCGCCTGTTCTAATACAAATTGTTATTTTTAAGTTTCTTAAGACAATGAATTCTTGCAATACATTTTTAATGGTTTTACTCGGTTCAAAAACATTCCGCAAAAATGCTGGAAGATTTTTCTACAGAAAAACACTCAATTCAAATAGAACTTTTTTTTTTTTGGCTCAAGCACACACAGATTAACATTTCATGAAGAAATTGAGAAAAACTATTTACCTAGTGAAGCGATGAAGATAACCATACAGGTGAGTCTTAACGATTATGTTGGGAACGGCCAACTGGTAAACCCAGCCTCCTTTCGAATTTTCAAAAATGATATCCGGCGTCCACAATAATTTCACTGTCTCCTTCGGAATTTGAAAATGTTTTTTGAGATTGTTGGAAATGTTCAAGCGAGGATCCTTCCAATACTCATTAACGTAAAATTGCATTGAATATTCCTGCAATCACAGTTTTAAAAAAGTCAAGATTGAGAGAGATGAAAGATTTGATTTATAAAATTGGAAAAAAAATAAAGATTTTATCTTTTTTGTGTTCTGTGTCCCCTTAAAATATTTTAGAGATTTAAAATATCGAGATAATTACAATGTATTTCTTCAAGATTCAACAGCAAATACATTAGCAATATGATTTGTAGGAAAGAAAAGTCTACCATAGTACTGTTGCTCCTATCTATTACCTACACTATATCCCCTATATTGCAGGTAATAGACGGGAAAACACTCATAATATTAACTGTTATTGTTACAATTGTTTCTCAAAGTAATCTCCAAGATTAAAATTCAGTTGCAACTTACCTTAAAAGAGCCAGGAATATATAGTAAATGAGGTGGTTAAATTAAAGTAAGCCTCAATCTAAAATAAGTTAAATTAAAGTAAGGTTAATAAATTAAATTTCTCAAAAGACGTGGTGGGAAAGTTAAGAAAGCATTACCATCTCAGGTGACGCCTTCATCCTTTGTGATTGTAGTTCAATATCCTAAGTGTTTCGTCTGTTTTAAGTCTCGAGTAACTTGTAAAAGATATTTATTCAAACAAGTTACACGGAAAAGAAATAACAGGTTTATTTTTCGAATGAATGCATTTAGTTTGTTTATTTTTCTTAAATATATACTTTTAGACATAAAATTTTGAAAAAGTTGACCAATTGCCAATATAAATGGGATAAGAAAACAACGATTATAATTTCAAAAAAGTTAACGTGGAAACGTTGGTCTATCTCTGACTTGATGAAAATTATCACCTGACGTGGAATACACTGATACAGTTCCAGAGTGGTGTCAGGCGAGAATTCTTCGGAAAATGTTATTCTAATTTTTGATTTGAATCAGTAATATTTTGAAAAGGTTGTCCATCAGTTCCAAATGTACTACGTCTGGTAAGTAATCAAGCGACTAAGTTGGCCAAGAAGATGTTCAGTCCAAGTAGAAGACAATTCATTTTAAGACAACCGTCTATACGGTTGGCACTATCTTGCTGAACAGTATTTCTGGAGATGCGCAATAGAAACGGCAACACAATGGGTCGTAAAGTTTCGTTTATGTGCCATTGTACTGCACTTTTGCCACTGTTGACTATTAACCGGCTATATAAAAAGAAATAGTTCTCCAGACTAGAACTCCCTGTACAGAGCATATGCGACAGGCAATAGTATGAGTAGGATCCTTACGCTGCCCTGGACTTCTCCAGACATGTCAGCACTCGGTCGTCAGGACTCAGTTGGAAATTGAAAAAGATTATTCATCCAATTCAGTTCAGTTCCAAGCTTATTGAATTCTGAAACATTGTTGTCGGACTCAACGGTGTATAGATATGAGAGAGATAAGGGCTAATGGTAGCTCGAGCATAGATTTCTTTCTCTCATATGGTACTGTTGGTTACGTGGGAGAGTCACTCGTAGAACGAAGAGGAATCCGACGCTAATTAGAAAATCGCTGTGCCTTCCCTCCACTCTGTTGTGACCCTACAAATAAATCTGCCTTCTCGGTATTGCCTAATCGCCGCATTGCTAATGTCAATCATCCAGCCTCCTTAAACCCCATGACACGGCCTGATTCAAACTCTAACGTATATTCATAAGAGCATGAATCAAACCACGAAGCACTGTTACGGACGAATAAATATCGGGCATATAATAAACATCTGGAATGTATCTTATGTACACCTATTGGAATTCAGTACTGGTTCAATGGAACTCCGGCTATTCAGTCATTTCAAACTATCATTTGCATGTTTAGTGGATATCGTCTTTGCATTGGAAATCTCATTTCATTTAACCTTCTTCTCTTGGTGAGTGGATTTTAAAGTCTTGTAGTGTATTATTTTCTGTAAATTTACTATGCACAAAATGATTAATATTCCAAGCAAGTATATACTGTGACTATATCGTAGTTTTACCAATTTCTTTCTTCTAGTAATAATTTAGACAAAGTCCTTAAAACACGAAACGACTAAACACGGAAATTATTTCGAGAGACATATTTTTACGATTAATAATATTAAACGGAATAGTTGGGGTTGTATACTTCAAGTAAAAGATGAAAGGCTTTTATTTTTCTCACTGTGCCTGGTGTGAGCCTCGACATATCAGATTGTTATATCTGTCCGGAACTTTTGAACTACAAAACCCAGATAGCAGAGTAGAATACTACAAACGTAGCTCATCGAATATGCGAAGATAAGAGTTAAGCTCCATTAAATTTTTGGTACATTTTAACAGAAATTAGCTTGTAGCGCTTCTATAGTAAGCGAATCTGCTATTTTATTACCTTCTATTTCAACTTTCATGTGTAATATTTAGAATGTAAAAAATCTTTAATGTGATTATTGCTCCCGGAAAGGTTTTGATCGGTGATTAACTCAAGAGAAGAAATTGTTCGAAGAGTTTGGTGACATTTTATTCAGGTTTTTTTTTTTTTTTTTTTTTTTTTTGAGAAAGTTGCAAAACTATTCACAGAAATTCTGTTAACTGAAGGGCTTAAAAAATTTACATGATTCTTAAGTTGGAAAAAAACTGCAAACATACCATTCTTTCTTCTGTTATCTCATCGATATCCATTATATCAATATTAATAAATACATCTGTTGGTTTATCTTCTGAAAGAAAACAGAATCTTAAAAACCAATAACTAAGCAGTGTTTAAATAAACTACAAATAAACATCGCATATATAATTTTAATTTTAAATTTCGTAACCAAAATAATTAACGTTTCTTTTAAATATTTCTAAACTATAGTACTTAAAATTGATACAAATTTAAACACATTAATATAATCTAGCCTTAGAATATTAATAATTTTTAATTTATAATCGGAGGAAAACTTTAAACAAATCAAATAATATAGCAGATTAAACCAAGTGATAAACAATATAAATTGGTTAAAATAAAACTCTGTGAGCTAACTTAAGAGGTGTTTTTTTTCTTTCATCGTATGTATAGTTTAGGTTATATTGTAATTAGAGTTGAGGGAGTAGTTTTTTCAAAACAAGCGTGTCAAACTCGAAGTCTGCAAACAATAATTTTGTAACATATCATATTTGTATATCATGTTTTCCTAATGTAAATATCCTGAGAGAGCTTTGCTTTAAGTCAATTTCGATCTAGACTATCTTAGTCATTGCGTTACCTTTAACTGTATTATTCAATACCCACTAACGGGAGTAAGCAGCTAACGACAACCGTATTTTCATCCAAAATTATTACGTCAGCAAATAGATCACTTCACTTTGTAAGATGACTGGAATGAACTAATTAGTATGCGAATTCAAATTGCGTGATCTTTCGAAAATTTGTAGAAGGACCGTAATGTGTAAAAAAGACAAGTATTACTTCGTTCCATATGCTGTTTGCGGGAAATGAAAATCTTAACTGTACTTTCATTTTCAGGAGTAAAAAATTGCACGAATGCACATTGACTATGTTTGTAGGCATCCAAGATCCGACAGGTAGTCATTACTGCTTCCACGCAATCACAGAGACAACTGACGCGCTCCGCCAGCTCTCATACCCCTCAGAACCCTCTTTTGATGCGTTCAAAGCATTCAGCCTCTTCAAGCGACGGCGTACGCTCGACAGTTCTACTTTCATTTAGGCAATACTTATATTTTTTGAAATTTCGCTCAATAATTGAGAAAAAAAATAGATATATTTGGTGACAAATCAATTCGTGTTTACTTTTGAAAAACTTGAATTTTATTACACTTTTAATTACTATTTTTATTCAGAGTAATGGATCGTTGGAAAGGTGTTGAATTTTATATCATTTCGCGAATTCCTCAAATTATTAGGAAGCAGAAATAAAAATAAATAAATAATGTCAGTCGATTTCTTTAACTTCAAGTCTCCTTTGCTTCAACTGAAAAAAATAATGGCGATTATGGATTTAAGAAAATATAAGTTATTTTATCCATTTATTTTATTCCTAATTTGACTGTAATTTTTTGTTATTTGTATGAATGTAATTAAAAAAAATACCTGACTCAAAAGGCGCAAGATTTTTGTCATAGCCATCTGGAACTATCCAATTTTCTCTGGAGCAGACGCAACAATTACTGAAAGCAAAACATTATCGTAATTTAAATAATGTTTAATTGGCAAAACAACCTCAATAACTTTCGCAGCGGTCATTGCAGTTGGACAAAGTTTATATATGTGATAACTGCTCATATATTACGCTGTTAATGGATAACTTAATTAATAGGGTTAGTTAGCTTCTTAAACATAATTTTTTCATCGTAAAATTCAGTTTTTTGTTGACAGAGTTTGGAATAGAAAGACTAAATAGCATATCTTCAAAATTGCATTCGAATGCGATCACTAGTTCCAGAAATTTTCGAAGAAAACTGTTGGTTGAGAAAGGGGGTGGGATAAGTAGTAGATTACTTTAGTAGTGGGATAAGTAGTAGATTTTCTCCTTTCTTAACAACACATGATAAGGGTATCAATAGTTAAATATTGATAAATCAACAGTACTTAAAATCTCAACGATTCTGAACGAAAGTTTGATTTTAAATCTTAGGATCGATGGAAATCTAAATATCTAAAAATTTTAGCCTGTTTCTATGACTTTTTTACACAACTACTTATTTTGATATTTCATATTTCTCACACAATATAATTTTTTCGAATTTTTTTATGCTTTTAAAAACAAAAAAATACTTTTCTCGTGATAGAAGAAACATCTTTCAAAGCTATTCAGTAGAAAATTTTATGACATCATATGTTGAAACCCTTACTTAATCGAAAGAATCCTCTTTTAAAACATTAAATTCAGAAATTAACACACACAAAATTCAATGAAATTTTGAATTAAAGTTTATTCCATGATGGTAAATCAGTTTCAGGAAAAGTAAAAATAATGAGATAACTATTTATTAAAAGTTAATATACGTATCCATTGACATCACAGTTTAGTTCCCTGATTCCAATGTTGTCCAGGTGCGATGATAATTGTGATAACCCTTTTGATAACATTACTGAAAGATATATCTATTCTTTATCTATATCCCAGAAATTCAGTAGGAATTTCTTTTAATATGTTTTTGTATTATTCAAAATTCTGTTTGATAAATTTGAATAATTTTTTAGTCATTAGAATGTTTCACTGTTTCCGTAACATGTATATAAATTGCAGCTTGTATTTTAAAATATGTTCATAAACATTCTATCTATTTTTACATAGCACAAAAAATTTTAGACAAAGTTCTGGGTAATTGAAATTGAAAAAAAAATAATAATAAACTCTCACAATGCAATTTTTTATTCTAAAACAATAAGCACTTGGGGGGGATTTAATTTGTGAAATTTTTAAGCTAACTACCAAAATGATTAAAACTCACGTGTGTATGATTATCAACACTTTAAAAACAAGCAGAAAAGAAGCGCAGGAATGGAGTAGGAAACTTTTACGAAACTAGAAAAAGAAAGAAAGAAACCAACAAAAGAGATGAAGGAGGAAAAACTTAAAAAGCATCCAAAAAGGGATAAGCATAGACCTGAATCAAAAAGAGGAGGAAATGGGAACGAAACATGGCTACAAAGTAAAAACTGAAAAGAAGGTAACAAATATTCGAGTTAGAAGGAGAACTTTAAAAAAATTCCGAAACGTTAGACAAAGGTTTCATAAAAGGGGGGGGGGGTTGTAAGACAGGATAGCTATCCAAGTCCAAGTAAAAAGGTTGCAAAGAGTTATGTGAATGAGATGCAAAGGAAATAAAAACAGCGGAGAAAAGTCCACACTCTGAATGTCTGAGGCGTCACAAAAGAGAGATTATAAAAATCCAAAAAAACTGAGAGGAGAAGACAGAAAAGTTGTATTTGCGAAGCATCCTTTAAGAGTTGGGGGATTTAAATAAAGTTGACTATTTAATACTTTTTATTTTCTTTTTTGAGTTTGAATGTTTGAATTAAATGTCAATCACCATTTCTCAGAAGTGAATGTTCAGTTTGAAATATTTTTTTTGAAAGAGCTCATTTTCAAGATCTTGTGGCTAGAGAAATTAGCTGTACATTCAACCCTTTTTATTGGTCAAATTTTAAGATATGTATAAAAAAAAATTCTTGCAAAAGTGATATCTGCGATAGTTAAAAAATAATGTCAGAAGAGAGTGAAAGATAACGCAGAAAATTTATGTCGATATTGGAATTTGTATTGTCGCTTAATTTATGTTAAAACTGTATCTCACAGCTTAGTTACCTCGGATCCCGACAATAGTGAGCTTATATGGTCCATCTGTATTTTGTCACTCATATATATATATATATATATATATATATATATAACAGAATCGTGAAATAAGAAATGTACTGGAAGGATACATAATTCTACAGCTGAATCAAATAAGAGGAGTATTGATTGATAATTTTTACTTAGAAGCAACACGACGAACCTTGTGGATATGAACCACGATCAAGTGACAAGGATGATATTGTATTACAGTTAAAATGTCTGAAGTTTAACTTTGTTAATGCTATTCCTTTAAAAAATATCAACAGTTAATCTGTTCCCTTTTTTGTCCCCGTACTCTTTCATCAAAATCATTGTGAACTGACAATGCAACTGTGAACAATCTTTACTATCTGACTAAAATGTTCATCTCTTTTACACAATTCATTAATTGACTGTTTGTATGTTAACGCTGCCCCGAGTAGCAACACGAGAGAAGCAACTTCTTTCATTTCGAGCCTCGGTCAAGTGACGACACCTGAGCTGCCACCCTCTCTCTAAATTCCCACACCAAGTGAACGTACGCTCGCATGTTGCGTTATCTTCGAGCGTCTAAGGCACGCCAGCGGCCTTCAAGCTTGTATCAGAGTTTTTGGTTGAAGACTTTGCCTTTTTTAGGAATTAGTCTCTCTGTAATGTCGAACACCAAGTGAACGGGAGGAGCCTTGACTTATATAACGTGCTTAACCCCCACCCCCCGCAGTCAGGGCCGGCTATCTGGGGGTGAGGTGGATGCTATGATCCGGGGCACCCCTACATGACCAAGAACTAAAATAAAGTTCTCTAGCACAGGAAAACTTGACAATATTCTTGTCGTTTTCAGGATGATGTAAAGCTCCTTTTATCGTAAACATTATTACAGTAGATCTATAAATTTCAAAAAACTTCTCTCTCTCTCTCAAACTAATTCTTGATTAGGTGAGGGATTAGTTTTCGTTTCTTGATTCAGGATTTCCCGGAATCAAACACCTAAACTGAAATCTAAAAAAAAAAAACCATTACCTAAAAATCTTCATCTTAATTGAACTTTTTAGTTAAGCATGCGTGCAGGACGCTTAAATGTACTTGCTATATCAAGTATCGAAAAAGAAATTACAAAAAATTGTAATTATTCTGAAGCAATTAATGCATTAGCAAAAACGAAGATCATGCATTGAATGAACATACATCTGTAATACATGTTTGTGTTTGTATTCTTTTTTTACTTTACAAAAGTTTTAGGGCTCCAGGTGGTTTCTTCCTCCTTACATTTGTAATACGTATTCGTGTTTTTATTTCTTTTTTTTTTACTTTACATAAGTTTTAGGGCCCAAAGTGGTTTCTATCATCCAGGCCTCTTTATAGAGAAGGCTTATTCTGCACGCAGTGGGTCTTTAATAACGACGGAACAAGTCAACCGAGAAATCAAGAACATGACCTCTAGACCCATTTCTTCTGGCTCAATCTAATTTTATCACGTGTAGCCCTTTTTTTCGAATTCCAAAATAAGCAGAAAGAGTTTCCATTGTCAGTTTTAAAAACCTTTATTCAATAAAAAGCTTCCGACGGTTAATGAAAAGTTTCACATTTCCAGCTTATTAACACTTCTTTTAACACAAGGACAAGACAAATAATCAATTGGTGGCGACATTTATCTCGATATTTTAGATTCGCATACTCTGTAAAATCAATCCGAAAATTTTAAATTAAATTTAGATATTACCAATATAACCGAGGAAATTCTAAAAATGAGTCCGTGCAGTTCATTTAACACTTATTTTCGAACTTGTCTTTAATTTATGGTAAATCTATTCATGCTTCTTTTTTTGTCAATTTTTCTCTCATACACCAAGTGGTACAAATGTATGGCAGTCTTGCATTCGACCAACCTGGCCGCATGTATGCACGCGCCTACAGGGCCTTTCAATTCCCCAAATGAAAGTGGAATATCAACACTCGGAAATAATACTTATTTTTTTAAAAAATCCAGATCAAATGAAACTGCAAAAATTACACTAAAATGTTTAAACTAGAAAGAGATAGTCGAAAAGAAATCTATGAAAATTTCAAATCAAAATATTTATTATAAACACTGCATAATAATTCTCTTAGTTAAATGCATCTGCTTAACTTATTCTATGGGTTTGAATTTCACAGCAGTAATATCATTTTAAGTTATCTTCATAAGAAACTCAGGTTTAATTTTTCTTACTGTTTTGGTTGAAAAAACAAAATATCGTAATCAAACGAATTTATTTTTATTGAATAATACTTGACAGCAAAGTACGGCATAATGAACATATTTCATGGCCTTCGTTTTTTTTTTTCCCATACATACTTTTCCCAATCCTTTGTTGATGGTTGACTTTGCGGCCGACTTATGTTTGGTATTTTATGGTGAAGTCATTGTTAAGCAGAAACCATGGCAACATTTTATATATGATGACTATAAAATAGTACTTAGACAGCAAGAACGGTAAAAAATGTATTTGAAAGTAATGGAATCAAAGAATTCTACTTTGAGTTGAATTAGGTAACTGAGAGAAAAAAAAATAAGGTAAATTAAAGCAACATAATGAAAACGCATTATAAGCACAATAGGAAGGATTCATATATTAAGTTCATATAAAATGGATGAACTAATAGAAAACATGCTGCGTAATCAACAAATGAAAAGTGTGGAGCTGGGAAACTTTTAGAGGATTTTTTTTTTTTTTACATATAATTACTTTGAGATAAATGGATGCTTATTGAACAACTTTATCTCAAATTGTTAGGTAAAGTTTCTTACTTTGAAAATACATAAACAGAACATCAACAAAGGAATACATTTTAAAATCTATAAGGGTAGCCTAAAGGAAAGTTAGATTATCATCTCTAAAAGAGGCTGAACTAGGGTGCATACGCCAAGAGAGGGCTCTGAAAGGTTCGAATGCATGAGTGAGGGAGTGATGGTGAAGTTTAATGGCGCAGTGGGAAAAAAATTAAAAATTGTTCACAAGGAGGGAAGTCAAAAATAGAGAAGGATTGTTAGGGATTCCCGGGGGGGAGGGGGGTGCTTCACCCATGTTTACCACATTTAATAAACCTCATGGGAAAGGAAAAAGATACAAGGGTGTCTCAAGTGAGTGATGCTCATTCTCAAGAGAAGACGGTAAGCCACTGAGAGCGAAAGGTAAGAAAACTGTTGGTACCATTGGAACAAGTCTTTTGTCGTTGTGATTGCGTAGAAGCAAGGTAACCACTACCTGTCAGATCTTGGATGTCTCTAAACGTAGTTATTGTGCACTCGTGCAATTTTTCGTTCCGGAAAAAGAGAGTACGGCTAAGATTTATCGTTTTTCTCAAAATGTGCATTGGACGGAGAGTCTCTCTCACACTTTGGTGTTTTGATGGTACAGAGAATTTCTTAAAGAAAGAACCAGTAAGGGCGACCAGCCTCTATCATGCTCAGAGCACAGAGTCATAACTCAAGAAATCATTACTGCAGCGGACAATATCTGGAAAGAAAGAATCGGTAAACTCTGAGCGCAAGATAGTGGTAACACAGTTTCTCAGCAAAGGAACTGTCCACACACTTCTCCACGAAAATGAATAAGATCAGCCATTGGGCCACCATACACAAACTGAAAACAACCATCAAGTCATCTTCAACGTTTAATGTTATTTGAAGGGATTATTCTGTTGCATGACAACGCCCATTCTCTCTTGTCACTATTGGGTGCAAAGATTTGATATACCTCCTATATCAAATCTTTGCACGTGAAATTCGATGTGAAATCCTCGAACATCCCCAACAAATCTAACCTCTCACCTTGAGACTATCTCTCCTTAGGTTCTCTCAAGAAAAGTCCGAAGGAACGATATTCGCAAACAATAATGCGGTCTTCATTGCTGTTGAAGAATAGTTCCTCAGACAACTACAGAGGTTCTTCATTCAGGAATTCATCTTCTCGTGGACCTCTGGGATTGCTGTATCAATCTGCAAAGCATGTATTGATAATCATTACTCTGCTCAAGTTCCTTTCTTTTTTCTATATTTTTATACACCTCTACCATTAAATCATACGTCAAACCAACAACAGTCTCATTTTTATTTGAGATACTCTCAAATAAAAGTTTTTAAAAAAATTAGTTTAATGAAAATACGTCAGCGATACTTTCCAATCGTATCAAGTAAAATAGATGCATTATACAGATCAACATTTCAGTTCTTAGAAACTTCTTGGTAAGGTGTGAATAGAATATGAGGGCTGTTTGAAGAAATACTTGAAATAAGGAAGATCACTGATGAAAAATAATAAATAAAAACAGCTCCCGTTAAAATATAGTTATTGAGTTGTTTTTTATTTGGTAAGGTAATGACAAGTAAAAATGAAAATTTCCCAATTTCTTTTACCTTAGTCACAAAAGAAATTCAAGAAAAATAATAGAGAAATGCAATAACATCTTCATCAAATCTATGAGTATTTTTTGTGACTCTGGTAATACATATTTTGGCATTAGTCAGAACTCCAGAGAAGTAAAATAACAAAATGATTATTTAGTTTTAATTGTAAATTGTGAATGTGAATGACAATATGATGAAGAACGGAAAACAAGTTTAGTTTAGTTTAGTCTTTATTTAAGTCGCACTAAAAGCAACACGAGTGCTATTGGTGACGGACCTCGTAATTTTGAACATCGATGAAGTGACGAGGACGACACCTGAGCTGGCACCCCCCCCTCTTTCCTAACTTTCCCATCACGCCAATGGGAGGACTTTGGACCCCGACAGATTTAACGTGCATCAGCCTCCGTCTACACGGCAGGTCTTTAGCTGCCAAGTATCAAGCCCGCGACTGAACGAACCGCCGTCACGAATCCGAAGACATGACCACTAGGCTACCGTGGCCACAGAACGGAAAACAAACTGAAAAACTAATAACTCAAGAATTCTAACGAAAATTTAATTGGAATATCCAAAGCAGATTAACAAAGTAAAGGAATTTTTAAGCTTAATAAGAAAACTATTTCATACCCTGTATTTGTAATTATTTAGCGTGATAATGGTTGTGTGTGGGGCATATTGAAACTTGTTTTTCTTTTTCAAACTTCAGACAGACAGACCATACGATTCTTTTTTATTTTAATTTAAAGAATCGTAAGGATTTGAGTTGTTTCCCTTTCAATTCCCTCGCCAATTTATAATGAAAAAATTCAGTTATTTTAAGTATTTGCTGATCAGTTATTCATAACTCTCAAAATTATTTCACTTTAAAATGATCGGGTAAGTGAAATTCACCCAAAAGTCTTTTTTCTTTCTTTTTTGAAATCATTAAGCATCTTAGACTTTTATTTTCAACGATGTACCATCCTTTTTTTTTTTTTATCAAAAGTAAGAAGAAGAAAAAAGAAATGTTGGAATTTTTAATTCTTTCTTAAAGCACATTACACTTGTTGACCATTTAAAGGTTGGACGAATGTAGACAAACTTCCCTTCCAACGTAGTGCCTAGATTAACGCTTTATATGTATTATTATTATTATTATTATTTCTGCTTCGTTTTTTTTATTATTATTATTTTATTTTCTTACGATTGAAGAGTTGATAGCAACAAAGTTAACTGCATCCGTTAACTTTGCTGCTGATACTATTAACTTTGCTGTTGTTACTGTTAACTGCAATTGTTTTAACTTTAGTTTGTAACTGTTTATATTTTGTTTTTGCGTATTTTTTATATCTTGTCTTGGACACTTAAACTACGCTAGAGCAAATTGCATTTTTCTGTAAGATAAAGCTAAGTAGCCTATTTAGAAGACCACAAAGTAGGATTATATCTAAGAAACGAAAGAAGTTGGAAATCCTCAGTGATATTAAGATTGTTATTGAGTCAAATGATAACCTGAAAGTACCATGTTAGATTACTCATTCCTTCAGAGTAATGAATATTATGAAAATATAGATTCTGGATAGAAATTTATATCATTATTGTTTCTTATGTACGTTTTGGATAAGTTTTTTGCTTGCAAAAACTGTAACGCAAAGATCATAAAAACAGTTTTGAATGTTTGGGCCACTTGTAAATCACACACAAAAAAATTCTAAATCAAAGTAAATCTGCACCCCAAAACATTTTTATAATGCATGAATGTTTTAACTGCTGCATCAGAACAAGTATGCACGACCCAAATGAAAGCTGCAAATGAAAAATGCATGTCTTAATGTCAACAGAATATTGTGTATGGCTTTTGAAAGTACAGGGCAAAAGTGTGGTAGTCAACCTCATACTTGAGTTATCACAGCAACAAGTGTTGATACAGGAAAAATGACAGATATGTCTAAGAAAATCAATCAATTCACTTAGATACATGATCTGCTAATTACAGTAGATCTAAGGGAATGGAGGTAAGTGGTATCAAAGAAATGTTCTTTAATACATTATCCTTATACAGGGCTCGATACGTCAAATACCTTGAAGATGAAGATCTGAAAGCTTTTAAGTGGCATTGAAAATTTGTGGAGTTAATTAGATATATTCAGAAGAGAAACGGGAAGTCGAATACTTGTATTAAAGAAAAGGTTTTCTGATAATATCTTGAATATCCAGATGTATATTTTATGGCTCATCTATTAGAAGAAATGTCAAATCCTCCCACAAAAGGCAGAAAATTGTTTGGGCTGAGTATTATTTTTTGTTGTAGAGAAGCGAATATCTAAATCATGGACTCTGTCTAGTTGGATTTGAAACCTGGCATAGGTTTCTTCAGGCCCAAGAAAAAGGCGAAGCATGTGACCATACCAAGCATCTCTTCAGTAATGGAAGTCATCAAGCCTGTATTTAGAGAACTTGCAATTCCAGAGTTGCTAAGAAAATTCCTTTAGGGGAAATTGCAGAACCCTAATGAATCTGCAAAAAGGGTCATCTGAACTCTTGTACAGAAAGCAGTATTTGTAATCATTAAAATTTCTAAATTTAGTGTTTTGATGCTGTTTCTTGCTTTAATGTAGCAAAAATAACGAAGTTCCGCACTTTATTCAAGCTAGGAATTCATCAAAGTCATCACTGTGTGAAAGGATGAATTAGATAAAGTATTATCGACAAAGAACGGAAATATTCCCGGATCTCAAAAAACCGCCAGAAAAAGAAATGAAACTTCAAAAAGGAATCCTTCATACAAAATCTTATTTAATCAAATTTATTAATCAGAAATAAAAGTAAATGTGAAATTTCCAAAAACATAGATTTTTCGAGTGCCTCTTTCTCAATATTTATGAAACTTAAAAAAAAAATGACGTTTTTAATAACTTTTATATTATGTTATATTATATACTTTAACTCATCGATTTGATAATTTGTTATGCATTATTTATTTTAGCAGTAAAGTTGTAGAAAAAATGCTAATTTAAGTTATTTTGAATAAATAATTAATTATAATTTTCTATCTTACTTAGAAAAACAATAGAGCGTTTGAATATATCCATAGAAATTTTATACCCTTATCTTATACCATTTTTGAGAAAAAGGTACATAAAGTAGGTAAATTTAACAAAGTGAGGATATGGATTTTTCCAGTCCTCTTGAAAATCTGATTTATAACACATCATTATTTCTGCATAAACTATAGAATAACACTACCAGATAACAACGCACTCGTGCAATTTCAACCAGCAGAGATTTTCTCATCATGAATCATAGCGATTTTTTATTTTACCAATTTTTTTTTATTTACTTTCAAGGAAATGAATGTCCGGATTAATAAGTCAGTCATATACTTTTTCAAAATATCGATTAAGTGTTCAACTTGGTGTTCAATGCCCACTTCCCTTGCGTGTTGCCGTTGAGTGTTAGATTGTGAAAACCCAAATCGTGTTATATTAGTTGTTTGCTTCATTAAACTCTAGGGTATGTCATATTAGATGAATGACAAATGAGTTCCTTTGACTTCCTTTAGAATATTGTTGCATTATTTATGCACATTTGATCAGCTAGGTAAAATCATTTTAAGCCTCATAATTCATCATAGATTTTATCATAGAACACGCGTATTAACTGGCCTTTGCTTCAATAAGACTATTTTTTGTTCAATATTTTGTGTTGTCAGTTTACATTCAATTTAAACATCCACTTAATACTAAAAAAAGCGTCGAAATTTGCTAGTGATCATGATCACGAACATCATGGGTGATGTTGTACAAGTCGAGTAGCGTGTTTAAGTCCTTATTTCGTTAAATCACTCGTGTTGAAGAATATTGAGATTACCACTCATTAAATAGGAATGAGCCTCAAAGTCTTCACGTGATGTAGTGTAAAAGCTGTGAGAACCAGATAACTGTCAGGTGCCATCCTTGTCGCTTGATCATGATTCAAAATTACAAAGCTAAACGCCAATATATCAAATGGAATGTTACTTAAAGGTTTACTAGTATAAACGATAATCAAGTCTCATTAGTTTATATCGAGGTCAGTTGACGGGACTGGTACTTGAGCTCATGACAGTATTAAACCATAAGTCAGCTTTTGTCTCACAGCGAATCTTATTTGGAATGACGAGACAAGATCCAACGCTTATGAGTTAACACACTTACCAGTTCAGCGTTGGGGAAGCTTGTAATATAGATACAATTAAACGTTTTCTTATTAGCTTACTTTTTCCTAGTAGTGTTTAAGACAATGCTGTTTCTACACGAAGATTATACAGTAGATGTTTGCTATGGCCACATGCACTATAAACTGAATCTCTTATTGAATTCGTCCAGACAATCTAAATCGGTAAAACTATGTTTATTTATTAGTTTTATTTGTAAAGAAGATTTTTCTGCAATATAAGGAAAAGGAATAAATAAATAAAATAAAAATAATTTATTTAGTAGAATTTGAAGACACATTTTAAAAATTGGATCATTTTCCAAATACCAGACACCAAGTTAATGAGTGAACAAAACGAAGAGTCAGTAAAAAAATGTTTTAGGCTAACTATTATCAGAGAGTGAACTGCAATACTATTCTTCAAAAATATTTCAATATTCAAAAAATATCAAACTTATAAAAAAATAATAATTTTCTATTATTTTGAAGTTAGTTATTATCTGCAACATTGAATGGGTGATTGGGAAAAGAATAATATTCCAGAAATATAGTTTATAAGAGGAGAATGGAATCAAGATAATATAAATTTAAAAAAAATGTATTGTAGAATAACTGATGCGTATTTATCAGACAATTGAATAGTATTACTGGGTGTGTAAGCTTTTCAAAGTTAAAAAATTTGGGGAATATCGTTTATTTTTAAATATGTAGTTTTTGCCCCTCCGTTTAAAAGCAAGCAGAGATTTCTGAAAGTATGAATCATTTTAAAGTATTTCAGATTTTCCAGTTAAACCTACCACTAAAGTCCGTTATCCCTTTTATGTACCATTCTTATTATCTTCTGTCTTTAGCCGTCCACTTTTAGCAACATGTTTTTATGTCTGCAGGCAGTAGTGCCTTTTTCAAGTATTATACTATTATTCTACAGAAATGGTACTTTTAAATCATTCCAGTCGCGTGCATTAAAATTATGTAGAAAATAGATTTTTAATTTCGTTACATTTTTAAAGTATTAAATAAAATGTCACTTATTTTCATTCAAAGTCTATTTACGAAGTATGATAAACGTAAACCAAAAATAAAAGAGGAGCTGAAAAATTATGATCTTCACGGCTATAATTTCATAATTAAGGTGAAACTAAAATAAATTTTTTATAACAAAAGAATTTCCGAAAATGTTTTGAATCTTGTTACATTTTCATTCAATATTTTTGAGGAAACATTGTTACTAATTAGAAAACAAATTTCTTAAAAGTAGTACAAAATTATAAGTGAATAATTTATAATTTCTAAATGTAAATGACTCCATATAATTTTTTTTAATGTATCATCTTATGATGCACATTTTTAGTCCAAAAAAAATGTGCTGCACAAAACAAATTTTGGGACGTACAGGACAAATTTGTGTTGCACAGGACAAATTTGTACTTTATAGGGATGTCAATAATTCCATGCCATTTTTTTATCAACTTCTTTTCGAAAACTAATTTTATTTTGTTTTAATCATAACTGTAGTGTTTTACAGCTCTTTTCAGTGACTATAACTTTTATTACGTGTGAGTTGTTGATATCTTGTGTTTGTTGTTGTTGTGTATTTTTTTTTTTTTTTTAACTAGTAAATTCTGCAATTTTGATATTAATACATCATAATTTGTGTTCTTGTTCATCACGTATTTTCTCACAATTATAACATTTTGATTTTAAATGAAACAAAAAAAATATTTTAATGTTTATTATATGTATGTAATATATTTATATATAATACAAATAATTCTTTATTATATGTATTTTTTTATATTTTCCTTCCTAGTCAAGTGCAATTAATATACTCTGAAACAGTGACGAATTTTTAAAAATACGTATATATATATACATATATATATATACACTGAAATTAGGTGAAAATACAATTATTACATAGAAAAACACGAGGTTAATGTTTGAAAATGGCATTAAAGTTAATTGAAGCATACAGTAATTATTTTTTCAGAGTTATTGGCTTTAAAAGGGTTTTTCTCATCACATCAATGAATTTAAAATGCTATTCTTTTCTCAAATATTTACCTATCCCTTCCATTTTTTTTCTATGAATTATATTAACAAAATGAAAGATTCATTTTGCAATAAAATGAATACTTTTTCTTCAAAAATTTTTAATGTAGGGAATATATCGGAATTTTTGCTGAATTTTAGCATACATATCAAAAAAATTTTCATCAAAACTAAATTAATTATTGTAAACTAGATTCGTAAAATTTCTCAAAGCAGAATGTTACAAAAGATAATGTTAAATTATTAGTGAATACAAGAGTAAGGTACAGGAATTTTCAAAAAATAATGTTTTTAATTTAAATTTTTAAATTATATAAAAATATATCGAAATTTTCACATGAAATCATCTTATTGAATAGAAGAATTGTAAGACATTCTTTAACATAATTTTTAAATGCGTAAATACAAAAATTGTTCAAAAGTATCTAAAAATAGAGCCTTTAATAGTGATGATAATATGTTTTGTTAATCTAAATTTTTCGACACATTCATATTTAAATTTGTCTTAATCGAACATTTTTCACTAATTATTCTTGATAATTATTAGTAATCTTCAAAGTTTTCTCAAGTTTCATTCTTAAATTTATTTCTGATATCACGATTTATTTCAAAAATATTTCATCTGATTTTTTTAATACAAAAGCAATACGCTTAAAAATCATCCTTACCATGTTTCAGCAGTAACTAAGGCCAAGTTAAAACTGAATAACACAAAACCAATTCTTCCCCATCTACAAATATCTATTCCCATCATATGGAACAGTGAATAAGGCCTCACATACATCACCTGAAAAAACAGAATAACTTCGGAAAACATCGAACCGCTCTGCCCTCCTAACATATCGATTACAAAGCTTCCATTTGGCATCGAATTTTTAAGCTAAATATTTACCTTAAAGTAGTTTGTACTAAAACATTCTACCAGTATTTGTAATACCAAACGATACTTATTATTAACTGGTAAAAAAAAAAAGTCGGAATATTTTTTTCTCCTCTTTCTTTTCTAAAAACTAAGTAGTACTTAACCCTTGCTTCTAATCCCAAAAAGCATTTGAATAATCGATGCGTCGCTTAAAAAAAAGGGGGGAATGAAGCTTTTTCTTGTGAGTTTCGTGTTTTCGCTGCTGTTAACACGAACGGAAACTACATCATCTTTCATGCCAAACCATAGAATCGACTTCTGATAACGATTTAAACCAGCGCTTTGTTTTTAAATGTATTACGGAGCAATTAATTTTATTACCGAACGGGGAAAGTTTGCTTACTTGAAATAATTCTACTAACATTTGTGGAAAACATCGCGATAAGACTTTCGTGACAAAGACACTTTTTTTTTACGCGTTCTTTAAAAACAATAAAAAACATTTTAGGGACAGTGAATGTGCTTGGTAAATAAACTCCTAATCGATATTAACTATACTCTGCCATTCGTATTGATTATTACTTTTTAATTGTATGCCTTACAGCCGAATTTTAATAATAATGACATACGCGGCAATTTTGTTGCATACGAGGTTTTTAAATTGATTGCTTAGAAATTTGATAACATATTACGACGGAACGCACCTGAGAAAAACAACCCTAATGTATAATTTTATATAGCAGCGTTTCACTTACATACATAAAACTTTATTTTTAATTCCTTGTTATAGCTATTAATATGTTATCCCACATTATTTCTATGATCAGGAATCTGGAAAATTGATTGATCAGTTGAAACAAGTTTTTAAAATAGTTCATATTTATTTTTATTTAGTGAGCTTCAAAATATTTGAAGTTTTTTTTATTCCTTAATTCGACTCACTTCTTAGCATGATCAGGGAGAAAGTGAAACAACAAAAAACAACGAATAAATGAATCCCATTTACTGGGTCCTATATTTGTTACGTTATATTTTTGACAACACTGTACACAAGAATGCCGAAAAATAATGTAAGAGCTTTGAATTAATTAAACATTTTACATTTTTTTTTTTATATTCCTTTTCGTTATTCTTTCCATTCATGACAATCTTTTTAAGGGACATTAAATTTATAAAATGTCTCCGTATAGTTACATCTTTCTAATTTTTATGCTTCTAAAGTATAATTTTAAACATGGATGCACATTTTTTGTTTTTACTTGAAATTAACTTATTAAACAGGAATCTGATATTTAAATAAAATATCACGAATTCATAATCGACCAATACAGCTTCAGCATGCAAAAAGAAATTTGTTTGTAAAAAGTTTCCAATGCGGAATTTTTTTTAATTTTGAAATTTTTTTAATGTGTGTAATTTGCTAATATCATACCTTATATAAATGATTAAAACAAGTTCTGACATTATTGAAGTTTACAAGTTCATTCATTAGAAATTTATGTAGTATAAAAATTACCGTGTCAGGTATTTTTTAATCTGAAGATTTTGCTAGTGCATGTACAAGTATCTAATAAAGTCATTTATGAGATAATTAAAGCTAACAAGTTACCTTCGTCATTTCTACGCTAGTGTTTCCAAGGTAATATATCCAATGGGATTAAAATCAATTATTCGACAGAAAGCTTGAACAACGGATATTTTGGCTTTTAATGTATTTTCAGCAAATTCATTAAACTGTAAAACCAATTCTATGTCAAAAGAAAATTTTATATGTTGGATAAAAATGCAGCTATATACTCCTCGTCTATATCGATTGCACATTGAACAAGTTTAGCGAATTTTGGCTAGGATACAATCAATATCTAAGGGAAATACATGGTTGTATGAGAAGCCGAGATTTATGCGATGCATTACAATTCTCCAAAAGTAAACATAAAAATGACTTTTTGGATTATCTTAATATGAGCTCTATATACCCCCCAAAATGTAAGCCTCGTTTAGGATCATTTGGATGGAGTCCTATTGAAAACAAATGGGTATGCTAAGTGCATAAAAATGAATTAATATTGTTACTTGGTTGATAGTTATTCGAATATAAAAAAGAGAGATCCATGCAGTTAAAAATAAAGTTTTTTCCAATAAAATCCAAATTTATTCTGATTAATGTCTAGTAAACACGCTATTTTTCCTTTTAACTGGAGCAATTAACTCTCACGCATAAAACTAACCAATAGCTCAAACTCGAATTTTGCAGAATCACTTAACACAGCAATTCAAATCACGTATTTTCATTAACACAATAGTCCGCCTTCATTATCTATACAGTGGCATATGAGAATTCTAAAGAGAACGTCCTAGAAAATTCTTCTTTCTCCTAGATGGCATCAGGTAATTCCGCTAAATTTGGCGAGTTGGTGATTATTTGGAGACTAAATTCATCCTTACCTACCTAACTTTACTTTTAGATATGCTATCACATTGCCTATTAAACAGTTTTTCAAGCAAAGCAAGTCATTCTGCAGGGCAGACAGTGAGGTCGAAACCTGAACGTAATAACATGTAGTAAAATATAATCGTGTAAAATAAATGAGTAATAGATAAATATATACGACAATATAAATAGAATAAGTATTAAGAGGTAGTAATGTTTTTTTTCGAACAATGCAGAAATAAAAGTAGAAAATTATGCTTGGAAAAAAATAATACATTTTTCGAAAGTAATCTTGAATACGTCCTTTGGATACAAAAAAAAAATATTGTAAGTGAATGACTCTATTGTAGTTAAATGGCACAAGAGCTAAATTTTACCTTACTGCTCAAAACAATTAGGAAAATAATTTAAATGTAAAATGATACGAACCCGAATGAAAAATTAGTGTATAAATTTAACTTAATTTTCAAGGACATAGTACTTTACATCAGGAGGTAGATCAGAATATTTCAAGCTGTAGTACCCAAAAAGTCCACAGCTTGATGAGAGAAGGAATTTTGAATTAAAAACTGAATTTTTAAAGCAGTTTTACTCATTTTTTTAGTTAAAGTAGTTTAACTGAGTTTGTAAAGTAGTTTGTAGTTTGAATAGTTATATTCTTTTTGATGATAGAGAGAAGGTATTTTGCACACATTTTGAGAACATCAGCAGAGCAACTCTTGCCTTCATAGCCAAAGCGAAACAGAGTCAATTTTACCTTGCTTCGTATTTATATAGAGGGATTTCTTTAGATCATGTGTTACTCAAGTGGTAATGGATGAAAGGATTCTTAGGGATTTCTACTGGAGACGAAGAGCCTTGTCGGGATTATTCCTATATATTTACTACCACATGGGAAAGTTGATTCACCAGATTTTAAGAGCGTCCTTCACATAATCACATAAATTAAAGAATAATTTTGAATTGATATATAAATATATACACTGGTGTGCAAAACTTAAGCAACAATGTAAATTTTAAGCAGATAGCCATGAAATTGCAGAAAAGGGGTTATTGCAATCGGTACAATTAACACGCAATTCAGTAGAAAGTAGATCCGTATGCAAATATTAGGAATAAAACGTCATAGTAGATGTACATAAAACACGTCAGGTCGACGCGCTCAGATCAAGACTACAATAAACGGAAGAACGGAAGCGCAATTAGAAACATTCGCTGCAAGTGCAAGTGAGTTCTCTCATGAAATATGGTTAGAAGAAATCATCTGGACGACTTAACACTTGGAAGAATGATCGGAAAGCTGGAGAAGGGGCGTAGTTTGACTAGTGTAGCTGGAGAGGTCAAAATCAACAAAATTGTTGTTTTCGAGCTTGGAAAGCCTTACAAACTATAGATAGAGCTGTTAGAAGGGTTGGTGGTGGCCGCTTCAGGAAAACAACTACATTGGATGATCGATATATCGTCCTGCAGGCGAAAAGAGCTCTATACTAGTCAGCAAGCGCCATTGCTCAGCAACTGTGTGCAGAAACAAGGCGAAGTGTGTGGCAGTTTACTGTGAGCAGACGCCTTCACCAAGGTGGCATATTTTCCCACCGTCCTGATCACTGCATCTCTTTGAAAGTTGGCAATCTGCGGCACCATTTAGAGTGGTGTAAGCAGCATAAACACTGGACACCATATTAACGGAGTCGTGTCCGCTTTATGGATGAGAGTATTTCAGTGCCACAAGCGATTCTCAACTCCAGGTTATTTGGGGAGAGGTCGGTTTCATCCCAGTAACGTCATGGGAAGAGACCGTTACGGTGGTCCTGAAGTTATCGTCTGAAGAGTCATTATGCTGAACGGGCAGACTGAGCTGGACGCTTTCGACAAAGGTTCTGTAACCGAAGATCGCTGTTGTAAGGAGGTGATCCTTCGCCATGTGCGTCTGTTCTGAGAAGCTATTTGACCGTACTAAGTTTTTGAGGATGACAATGCACGGCCACACATGACTGCTGATGTTCAGTAACTACTGGAAAGTGAAGATATCACTCGCAGGAATTGGCCAGCTTTCTCACCTGATTTAAATCCCATAGAACATGTATGAGATGCTTTGGGGCAAAGTTACATCTTCCAGAGAACATCCAACAACTGAAACAGATGCTGATTGAGGAATATGCACTCTTGCCTCAAGATTTGCTGGGCAATCTGGTGCTGAGTATGGAGAGAAGTTTCAGAGCAACCATTGCAGTAAAGGGAGGGCATATTCCATACTAAGGAACATTTTCTTGTTGTTCTTCGTGGACAGACAATCATGTGCAACGATACTGTGAGTTCCATAAAGCCTTTCTTTGGGTTTTTTTTCATACTATATGCGTTGTATTCATTTATACGCAACAATGCTTTCGTCATCGTTTAAGTACAAAATGCTGTTTCTCATTTCTGAATTTCATAACTCTCAGATGATTTGTCACGGAGTTATGGCACAAAACTCACCTGTTTAAGTTTTTCTCATCAGTATATATATATATATATATATATATATATATACATGACATTTGTATGCATTTGAATATTCTGCAACTGAAATGAGAGAGAGTGCATGTTTGGTACTGGATGAAAAAGTACCTGATGTTGGTACCATGTATTTGACGACAAATGGCCTTGCTAAAGTAAATGGATGTCACCATTGTGTGCTGTCAGTTATTAAATGGTGTCAATACAAATATGACACTGATTCAAAGGTTATTGTTTCCGCATCGAGTTGTCACAATCGATAAGACTTGGATTCATTTCAACGGACAGAAAATCAAGCAACCATTACAACAATATGTTGCTTGATATAATTTTGTTCCAAAAAAGGCGAAGACAGCCGGAAAAGTTACAGCGATTACGCTTTGGGATGCGAAGGGCATCATACTCATGAACTTCTCAGAAAAAGGGAAAACGATCACTGAATAATACTGCAGGGAGTTAACCCATTCTCATTCCTAACATATGTACTTTTAGAACCACCTTCGTATAACTAGATATCCTATAAATTTGAAACGGTACTCAACATTGTACCTAATTCTTATAAATATAAAGGAGTTTACTATCCTATTAAGAATTCCGTGATTTGTATAATATTGGATAAATTTGTGATTGAATAGCTGTTGTGTACTCTATTAAAAGTACAAGTACTTCACAATATTTTTTTCTAATATAAATCAGTTTTCAAGGAAAGACAATAATTTGATAATTTTGAATGTACGAGGTTTGATTGAAAAGTAACGCTTCTCTGTCCCCAACTTTTTTTTATTTGTTATCCGAATTTCCCAATTCTGATTGTACCTGAAAGTTAGATGTATCCTCTATGTATATTCACTTTTTGAAATAATCTCTATTCTTTTCCATGTATGTTTGAGCCATCACGTGACTAGTTGGGCAAACTCGTTCAAGAAGAATTCCAGAGGTTATTGTCGACATCATGCTTTAATGGTGGCTTTCACATCGTCATAGAAATAAAAGTAATATTCCTTTTGGTGCTCACTATCATTCTTGGGAAGGAAGGAATGTCGCAAAGTGTTATGACGCCTCACTGCTTTAATATTACATCCACTAGGTCGTCATCTCCATCAGTTCTCATCACATCAACGACACATGGGAACAAAGAAAGCATATGCGTAACACAAGTAACCTTCAGGTACAACAAAAGTTTTAAGAAATGGGTAGCAGGTAAAGAACGTTATAGTGATAAAGGCATTACTTTTCAATAGAGCCTCGCAACATCGCCGATTTTCTTTCTTCCGTAGTAAAAATATTTAACTAGGAACAGTATCACCTAGAAGATATACATTCATCTGCGTTTGTGAGGTAACAGATAAAAGTTTAAATGTAAGAAGCAACTTAGTTAAAATGACAGTTTTTAGAATTTTATTTAAGAACCTAGGACTCGACGGAAAAAACAGTCGGGATCTCGCGACCTTGACCAGTCGGCTGCAATGGCTACAAAAAGGGAAAAAACACGTTAGCAAAGAAAACAGAATAAACCTAAAAATAGAACAAAAGTAGATGTCATTTACATCTCTTTGAAATGGAACTCGAAAATAACCCCTATTGCGAAAGGGGGTGGTACATTAAAATAGTAACAATGTGAATATTTCATCTCATTGACAATGAATGTAACTGTACAGAATTAGAGCCACTATAGCCGAATGATCAAGATATCCAGCTCTTTTCCCGCAATATTTCAGACGAGCAGTGGGCTCGATCCCTGATTTCACTGAATACCTGTCGCGTTATAAGGGCTAGTTTTCATTTAATCCGTCAGGTTTCAAAGTCGTCACGTTGGCTCGGGGAGTCAGCTCAGATGTAGTTCGTATAATCTGATCACGTCTTAAAATGACGAGACACACAGGAGTCAATTTAGACTTCTACCCTCGAGTACTATAAGTTTTCAGACCAACAGATGCTGCCCCCTTGCCAATATTTCCATAAATGGCCTCATGGATCTTATGTAGCCCCATGCTCCCCATAAGAATAAGAAAGAACAAAGCCAAAGAATTTAATACAGCTTTTAACTGGAAAAATAGCCTCCAGAGTAACGTATAATAATTTCAAACAATGTACAAGTGTTCTACAATTTAAATAAATCGATCTGCCTGTTACATATCTGCCTGAAAATTTGTCAGAAAACAAGGTGTTACCGAAACTCGAGGTAAATATTTGTTTAAAATCTTTCTATACATTGAGAAGTTTCACGTAAAATGGAATTTTTATTCACGGGGCTACGATTCTGTAAGTTTTCGAAAGGCATTTTAAACTAAAAAGTCAAATCTATCTTTCACAGTAATTTGAAAATTATACAAGAGATATGTTGTACATTTTTTTTCGCAAAATAAAAAATCAATGATGTTACAAAGCATTTTCATGATACTTTTATCGTTGTTAGATACAGGGAAAATAATACTAGACATGTACACATTGGATTTAAACAATGTCAACAGTAATCTTTTTATTTCCTTAGAAAATTAATGCTGATCCAATTGGTACCTAGTCTTTGATTGATTTATTGTTTGGTTCATGCAATGTAGAGCAAAAAGGGTTATTATCCCCTTGAAAATATTTTTTTAAAATTGGTCTTTTCATTTTAAGACTTGTAAGGCTCGCTTTTATTTTTAGCTACTTTTGCTCAGTTTTATCGATTCTTCTAGCGAGCCACGTTTATCTCCGGAGTTGCGCACGCAAAGAGCTGAGAAAAGAACTGCGTTTTCTTCCTCAGTAGTGAATGAAAACTATCAATCAAAACAATCTACACGATGGGCTTTTAGTAGACACAGGACTCGATCATGACATCCCCGACCACGAGATCTATGCCATGACCACTATAGGCTACAGCTTGGAAGTCAATGCTTCGAAATTGTACTTCCAAGTCGAAATTCTGTACTTCCTAAAGACAACCACCTCTATAGCTGTTATGTTGATTTGCATTTGATTACGACGGTACTAGATTTGAGACGATTTAAATCTTAGCGAATTCTTAATTCCAATTTGCGAAAACTAAACACTTTATACTATTCACCTCAATCTCAATTATACTATTCACCTCAATCTAAGGATTCTATCTCTTAAGCCAAAATAAGTTCTGCCGTTAAATTGGAGGAAAAGTGGGAGAGAGGGAGCTCCTAAGGTGGTGCCTTCGTCACTTGATCGAAGTTCATATTGATGATGTCCACCGCCAATGGGTGCCATATTACTTACATGTGCGAAAACATCAAAAGCAATCAGTCATTCGACTCAAGTCTAAATTCTTGTGAATTTCTGTTATACAGTATTGAAAATTGTACAGTATTGTGAATTTCTGTTGTACAGTGAATTTCTGTTATACAGTATTCTGTTGTACAGTATATACAGTATTTCTGTTGTACAGTATTTCTGTTGTACAGTATTTCTGTTGTACAGTATTGTTGTACAGTATTGATTTCTATGCGTCTAACGCGAGTATTACTCGATAGCTACATGGTGGCCGCAGTGATCATGGTAGAGGACTCACGGCCGACGGTTTTCGTCGAGTTGTGAATTCGAGCCTTGATTCCACTCAAGACCCATCTTGTATCCGGGGCTGATGCATATTAAATCTTTCAAGGCTCAAAGTCCTCCCGAAAGTGAAGTGTGGAAGTTAAGAGAAGGGGTGCCAGCTCAGATGTCATCCTTGTCAATTGAATGAGGTTCAAAATTATGAGGTCCGTCTCCAATAGACCTCGTGTGGCTTCTAGTGTGATGTTAATAAAACCAACCAACCTGTAACTACATGACATAAACAAATTCCCTCAGTGCCCTACCTTCTTAAGATGAGTACAACACCAAGGTACTCCTGTAATCCTTTCTCTCTCCTGTTGAGTTGACTGTTTATGCAGTCCTAAAAATGCCCTAGTGATCTTTCTTTAATTTTGACCCCCCTTTTCATCAACTATAATATATTTGTTTCCTCCTTTCTTCAATTACGTCTAAATCACAGGCATGATTTGTAATCATTATTTGCTGATATAGTTAGTTCCTATAAAATTAGCAAATGCTTTGCCTATTTGTTCTATTAGCGAAATATTTCCAAAAAAATCCGGTCTCCATGATATTTCAAAGCTGACAACTTTTTTAACAACATTTAGCAGAATTCTTTTGAACAAAGGTTGCTCACATTCATTCTGTTAAATGAAACTGGATATCAAGAAAGTAGGAGCCTCTGAATCCATAGTCCCTTGACCTTGTATGTTTAATCAATACGGTGGTCAGGTCCCTACAATATCTTTGAATACGTGATGGTGGGACAATACTTAATTAAGTATTGAAAGTCGCAATACTTAACTTTTCTGACAGGAGAGACAGGGTTTACAAAAAGGGCAATCTTTTTGTAAAGGCCAGATGAATTTATCTTTGATTAATTCAGTAGTCGCTTTACTTCCAGGATTGGATAAAGAATGAATACTATCCAAAGCAATTCTTCAAAAATTATCTGGAAAAAAAGGTCGTATAGTGCCAATCACACACCAATTTAATAACATTGAAAAGTGCAATCGTTTGGAATTATAATCCCGGTCCACCTTTCCACTTAAGATTGTCATTGGGCTTCTGCCCCCGAGCATTAAGCTCCTAATTTGCTTTGCTATGTAAGCTGTATAATCAGTTCTTGGGATTGTATACTTTCCAAGATATGATTTAAAGGGCGAATTAAGCTACGACTAACTCTCCAGAATAGTTAGTATAATTTTTTTTGTATGTATCAACTGACGAGAAAAAAATACAAGTGGTTGTCACCCGTTATCAACAATTTGGTTAAAAAACCAAATGTTGGTAAATGTTGTTGCCACAAAATGTTTATAACCGCACCGATGGCTATATCTATTGCTGTCATACTTTTACAAGTACTAAATGCTTCAATTCTATCGGGTGTCAATTGCAATGCATTTTTCTAACTTTTTTTGACTAGATCATTTAGTTAAGCCTATTTTTGAGCAACTTGTACTTGAGAGTTAAGAAGTCGAAAAGTTTGCCTTTAGTCTCATAAATGCATATGAAACTGCTTAGAAGCGACAAAGATGTCTAAATAGAAGTAACAATTTAAACCGTCTAATACATTTATTAAGCATTGAAAGGTTTGACCAGCATTCTTGCCCCTGAATGTATTTGAAAAATAATATATAGGTATTGCAACAGCACTTTTTTTTTTTTCTTCCAATATCCGATTCATTAACTGGGATCTGATTATAAGCTTTAACTGGTTATTAGCATATCTACCATACATCCTTTGAGGGTGGTAAGAAATATTTATTCTTTCAAACCTAAGCTTGAAAATCCAATGATAATTAGAAAGAAAAACCACAAAGAAAATGAAATATACACGAATAACATTTTTAAATTCTGGATTTTGTTTAAGACAAATTTAATGCTGGTTAAACAAAGTTTTACAATTAACAAACTTTCCCAAACAGAAAAAAATGTTATATATAAATAATAAAAACAGAACACTCTAATAGTACTAATGCAAGAAAAGTCGTAAAAATACATTTATAACTATAAAATTAATGCTCAAAATAAGAGATTTTTTTTAAGAATTATAAAGTTTTTAAAAAGGAAAATAATTAAATTTTATAATGATAGTGTTTTAAAATTATTTTTAATAAAATTCCAAGGATAATATATGCTTGCTAACAGTTTTAATTGATTAAGTTAATGTAAATGCCTTGTATTTTAGTTACAAGTGTAAAAATTACGCAAAATATTATAATAAATAATATTCTAAATATAAATTTTTCTAATTTTAACTCATCTTATTATTCTAAAAGCAATTTTAATTAATAATTCTAATAAATTCAAATTCTTCTTTTGTGCTGATGTTTAATGAATTCGTCCATAATGATACTCTATGAAATTTAAAGCAAAATAAATCTGTCATATTGTATATATTACTGAACATTTTATAATTTTAACCGACGTACTCATGTCATAACTGCTTTAACGCAATAGAATTCAACAGCATCGTGGGGTAAATTACTATATTTTAATGACATAAGATATTACAGTTACAAGGACGGAATTAAAACAATTAACAGTAACATTTAGAAGAAAAAAAAGTTTATCACAAGTAAACTTAAACATAGCCCAGGATTGGACAGTGACAGGAGACCTTACTCCACAAAATCCCAGCTCTCTCTAGCAAAAATCACTAGACTACAATGCCACACCCTCACACTATAATACTCCCCGTCATGTGGCGCCATCTACGGTCTCGTTTTGAAGTTAGTATGTTATAAACTCCCCCTCTGATTCCGTTGACGTCTTGGCTTGGAACCAGGAGGTAATTTCTTGGGGCGTCCTCTTTTCCTTAGAGAAGCCACAGGTCCAGTGTCTCTTTCTACTCCAGGCTCATGGTAGTCCTTTAGGGCAGAAATATGATAAGTTCCAAGGACTTGGTCTGGGTTGGCCGGGTCGGCAATCTCATATCTCTGTGGGAAAAATGCGAGACAGAGCTGGGATAGGCCGTGCGTTGGGCGCCAATTTCTTAACCGACCTACTCATGTCATAACTGCTTTAACGCAATAGAATTCAACAGCATCTTGGGGTAAATTACTATATTTTTAATGACATAAAATATCACAGTTACAAGGACGGAATTAAAACAATTAACAGTAACATTTAGAAGAAAAAAAAAGTTTATCACAAGTAAACTTAAACATAGCCCAGGATTGGACAGTGACAGAGACCTTACTCCACGAAATCCCAGCTCTTTCTAGCAAAGATTACTAGTCTCAGTATTCCATTTCATTTATTTAACATTAGTTAACTTAAATACTTTGGCTAAAAATGTTTTAAAAAAGGTTTAGTATTTTTATTATTATTAATTTGAATAAATATATCATCAATATATCTAAATATCCCAACAATTAATATTAATAAAATTATCTTTATAAAAATGCAAGAAAATATTGGTTAATCAATTACTTATAGGAGGACCTTTTGGTGTACTTTTAATATGTTTATAAATCATATTATTAAAAAAATTAAAAAAAAATTAAGACTAACTTAAATAAGTAATTAAATTTTTCATATGCACTATAACCTTATTAATATTAAATTTCTTATAAATCTCTGTCAATATAACTAAAAATATCTTTAAAATCATAGCAATAAATCTGTGAATCTGCTTTAGAAATCTGCTATATATTGGACTATATCAGCACTATTTTTAAATTATATGTAATATTATGTAGCAGTATTATTTAATTTATATGTAATATTATGTGTAACTTTTTGTAATTTTCTTTGCGAGCAAGAGTAACTAATATAAGTATTTGAAGCAGTAATCACAGCTCTAACTTTAATAAGAGTTATATGGCATTTTGGTATTTAGAATATATGAGGTACTTTAATTTAGTCTCACATAAATTGCGGTCGAAACCGATCTTATAAACATTTAAATTAAACCCGTGAGGGACTATTTCTTGTTTTAATTCTAAATAATTCATTTCTTCTAACAGAAATCAATGGTAACTCAGACACATTATCATCGATATGTAGTCAAACCACGTTTACTTTTGTTTAAATGTGTTACTGTGTAGCTTAAGCTAACCTTTAGTTAATGGCTTTTCTAATTTATGGCCTTAATTCTAGAGACTTAAGTGGTGAATATGAGTCTATTGATAAAGTGCGCATCGCGTGCAAGAAAACTAAATGAACCTGTGTGACTATGGGTGTTCGTGATCTTTATCAGAAATGGTAGCAATGTTCTCCGTGTTAAGGAGAAAATTCTATTAACTTTTCAGACAGAGTGAGAAAAAAATAGTGTTGTGAAATGCCACTAAGATTTTTCCTTGATCGTCTGAACATCTTCTGTAACTCTGGTTTTGAAAAAATGTAACATGTTTCCCATATATATACTTATTTTTTATTTTTATTTTAAAGAAGTTCTGTAACTTTTCAAAACTGTAATTACATGTAAAGAAACTAATGATGTTTAAATGATGATGATTAAATTTTACTAATGATGTAAATTAATGATAAAATATGTTTGAAACATAACAATATCTTACAAAAGTTAATTTTTGTCTGAGATTCACAAAAAACAATAAAATTTCTTATAAAGATTTTTGAAATTAAATCTACTTTTCCATATCACGAATGAAATTTTCTTTGCAAAAGTGAACCACCTATAATATGGGCTCTATCGCGTTTCCCCCTTCAGCTTACACATTGGTATATATATGAGAAAGGGTTTGAATTGAAAATATCTCCAAATGAATAAAGTAGGACTTTTATGGATTAGATTAGTATTATTGAAGAGTAATGAATAGAATTTAGGAAATGCATTTATGAACAATAAAGTGTTTAACACGAGGGTTTGTAATTTAGTTGGTGGAAGATATTGAGAGATGAAGTTATTATGAGACATCTATGTCTTATCTGCGCTGAGTAATGAGCTTTGGGAGTGAATATAGAAAGGATTTGAACCTTCATCTATAAGGTTCGGTAAGATAAATACTAAGTTATTGCGTTAAATTTTAGGTCAGATGCACATAGGGACATTTGCTACAAATATTGTCGTTTACATTTCCCAAAAGGCAACCATGAGCACGACATCTGAGAGATAATCTTTCCAAAGAGGTGGCAGTGGAGATAACAATATTGTGTATCTTTGATATCTTTATTGTATGTGATGTAAAGCTTCGATTCGTGAAGGAATTCTGAACGAATGCACTCGCATAAGAGAATGTAGAAAAAAAACCAATCATATAAACTATCTGTAAATCTTTAAATAGCATTATTCATGTCTCAGTATATTGTCTTAGATTAGAAGTCTTCAATCTGAATTCCGCGGAACCCCAGGGTTCCTTGGAACTTTGACAGGGATTCCGCAAATGATCACTATTTGTTTAATCAAAGCGCTAAAATTTTAGAAAAATTTTAATTTTTATAAAAGATCGAATTCTTAAAGGCAACTTGCTTGTAAAGATTAATACAAATAAATATTTTATGAATAAAATACAATCTTGAATAAAATCTTTCCGTGCGTAAAAGTCCCGTGCTTCAAATATATTAATCGAGACGCAATAGGTCACATAATAGTCTCTGTTCTTTGGCTCAGGTGAAGAATGGCCCATTTATTTGACGCGTTTTCTCCCGCGCTTTTTCCGAGAGTCATAAGTGCACCAATTGTGGTATCCAAGGCGATTCCAGAAGGTACATTTTGGTGCATTTTTGCAGATGCAAGGTACAGGTTTTAGATTGAAAAATTCTAATAGTTCTAAGTTGGAGTAGATGTAAGAGAGCATTTCAACCGTTCATTTTAACTCTCATTTGCTGTTTCCGAAGAAGCCTACGCATCTGGATTATTTGGGATAAAACCGTCCCTTGATTTGCAGAAAGCAAATTTTTTGCTTCTCAAAGACATTCTAAACATCATAGTGATAAATTAAATCCAAAATACTAATTAGGATTGGTATTGCGTGCTTTGGAAAAATCTTATAAATTCTTAGTGTTGTGGTAAGTCACGTGTTTGCTGACATCATTGGCGCAGGTGCGGTTGACACTTGAATCATTTACGTATTTAACACAGACGAAACAGCTTCTTAATTTACAATTGTATGCCATACTTCCTTTAAGGGGCAACTTTTTTTCCACGATAGATGTACAGTCTAGAAAAATTTACGAATCCATATACGCAAATCAAACGCTGTTTTACGACCTAATCACCTACCTTTTCAATGCACTTTTTGAGCCGATTAGTGAGCTTTCTTGTACCTTTGTCAAAAATAAAATTGCTCGTAGCCTACGTGGCTCAGAATTTAATGGCACTTTGGACCTCATTGGTGGTCTAAAATCTTTTTCCACCCATGTACGACTTCAGATAGGTGAATAGATGAAAAATGAAAGGTGCCAGATCGGAGCTGTGAGAGGGATGATTGATGATGTCCCAAACGAATGATCCAATAGTTACTTTTGGTGTTGGCTGTGGGGACATTCATGATCAACAACAAACACGCTCTCTTCGTTCACATTCCCCTTCTTTTGCTCTGTATCACCCTCCGTAATTTATAGGGTATATCAGTACCGCTTGGCATTAATTACTTCCCTATGGGATAAAATTTCAATGAGGTTAATCTCTTTACAGTTCTAAATATAGAGGCTGGGATTTTTTGCGCCGAAGAAATGGTTTTGATTTCTTTTTTTTTTTTTTTTTCGTCGCTGGCTTTACACTCACGACACCACTTGTACAAATTAGCACGATTCATTACACTATTCCCGTATAGTTTTTATTTCGTTAAAAATCTGCATATGTGTATTTTTCTTCCGAATTACGTTCTCAACTCACTACTGGGCTTATTCGGAATCGGGACACTGTTTTCAACACGGAACTTCAAGAGTTTTCAACATAATGAGAAAAATGAGAAAGCATTTTGAAGATTTTGATCCTGAAAGAGTTGCAATCAACTTTGTTGAAATAAAAATCTTTTTTCAGCATCAGAGGCTTTACTGAAAGGTTTATATTCAGAGTTTTATTTTTGTTTGTTTCTGGACACACTTCGAATACATATAACACATCAATCAATAACTCCCGAGACTAACATTGAAAACAACATTTTTTTTGCAAAATTTTTTTTTATTCATCAACATAACACCTTTTGTTAATCACCTTTTAGGGTGATACAATCGTTCCAACGCTTTTCCAAATTCCCCCCCCAATTTTTTTTTTTTTTTTCGCAAGAAATCTTTTTTTTTTTTTTTTTTTGAGTAAATAGCGATAAACAGCTTTCACAGACTCATCGACTCGTTGCTGTTTTTATTCCATCGAAAGCAATCGCGGCACCCACTTGGAAAAAACCTTTTTCACTTCACTTCAAAAAACCTTTTTCAGTAAATACACTTCCATATGATATCTGTGTCATCTCAGCAATCTCACAGAGCTTCACTTTACGATCTTTCGTTATAATTTTTGTCACTTCACTCACATTTTCCGGTGTAACGGCTTCCACAGGTCTACCAGAGCGTTCCGCGTCATTTGTGTCTGTACGACCACGTTTAAACTCGGCAAACCACCGACAAATCGTTGCTTTTGATGGACAAGAGTCCGGGTAACATTTTTCAATCCATTGTTTCGGTTGCACGGTGTTTTTACCCATTAAAAAACAATGTTTTATCAGAACACGAAACTCAGTTTTTTCCATTTTTTAAACAAACTACAAAACGACTTTACTCCAACCTCGATAACTCAGCTGTTTCTGGTCCGATCGACTTAAAATTTTGACACGTTTCAAGCAAAGGTTTGTACTCTAGAAAGACCTGGTTACTGGTTTACTACGAGCGCCATCTCTGGGTTAGTCTCGGGAGTTATTGATTGATGTGTTAACTAACTCGGCAATAGCATCAGGAAAATTATTCGCGTGAATGCAAACTTTGCGTCCCATTGACCCATTAGATATTATGGCGGTCCTCCTCGATCCTCTTACCACTTCCTCACCTTGCCATGAGGCAGCACGTTGTAAACTTTTTCTGATGAGCAGATATACAAATTTTTAGTGTTCATCTTGCGTACCTGAGGTTTTGATTTTATACCATATAAGAGCCAGAAAAACACAACAAAAGGGGGAAATGAGTTTTGATCTTGTTGATCTGACTTCTGTCCTCCATCAGCTATCCAAGCGTGAATTCCCTCCTAGACCTGTTCGAATCTCCTTCTCTTCGCTGCTGAGTTTATTCTGGTTGAATAGAAGCAATATCAAATCAGTAGATTCTCCGTCCTTGCTATGCAATTAATCTAAGTTCTCAATCGTCGTTTGCTAGATGCTCGAATATTGCTTGCACTGATGTTAGCGAGGTGACTCGACAGTTGTTCTTCGTCATTATCTTCCATCCTTGCGTGATAGCTTACTGATATGAGCTGCTTCCTTCAATTAACCGTTATCTAGTATTTTTGTAAATATTTAAACTAACATCCAATCTGATTTCTGTTTTATATGGAGGAATTATGTTCTTATACACAATGCTAAACTTAATTTGACAAATAAATATTGATATTTTAAATATCAAATATCCTGGATCATTCACAACTACTGATAGGCATCATTTGAAGCAAGGTGAAAGCTTTTGCATCTTTTACCTCTTCATTTTGGGGACCCAAACTCAGAACTATAAGTATTAGAAATTCTTGGAATCGAATATATAAGATATGATCTATACTGGTATAACATGGTTTTGTTGGGTTATTTATAAGGAACTCTGCCATACTTTCGAGGTAGTCGGAGCGATCATCTCGGGTATGTATTGTTCTTTATATAAATGGTTGATTTAGGTGCTACAGGCTGATTAGGTCGTATCCTTCTTGTAATCGCTTTCTGTAATAACACATTCATAAAATGGTCCTGGGAGGAAATAAAGATGTTGAGATATCCGTGGTGGCATTTGGAAACGGGATCCCGAGATATAGTTTGCACTCACAGGATCTCAATTTTTAAGAGCTGGTATTTCAGAGGATTCTTTTAAATATCATGCACTTGTTTCAACTTTGAATTCATTTTCCCAGATTATAAATATTGTTTTAGAACATCTTAAGGAAAGTGCTTAAAAATCCCTGAAAGAACGGATTACTTCTTTATTTTCTCAATCTGAAAATATGCAATTAAGGCAATCGTTGCAAGGTTTAGATTTAGATCTTCGATCATCACACTTATTGTTTCGGATGAGAGATTTAACTGTTAATAAAATAAATGATCATTTACTTCGGACTTTGTGGCTGCAGCGTTTGCCTGTGCAGATGGAACAGATTTTATCTGCTTGCAAAGTTAATTGCCCAGAAAGACTTGGCATCAGTCGCAGACAGGGTACATGAAGCGTCAGATTTTCCAGAGGTAACATGAATATCATTACCCCTCGTAGATCCAGTTTCTGAATTTCGAAAAGGGTTGCAATTGTTGCGGGAGAAAGTGCGCCGACTTACTATTACTAGTAGTAAGAACTCTTATCAAGGAAGACCTCGCACCCGGTCATTGTCGCGTGCACCAACCGCGCTAAAGAACAAGGAACTTGTTGGTATCATAGATATTTTGTTAATCGTGTCACCAAGTGTACAGCTCCTTACAATTTTTCGGGAAAGGAAAGCAATGTATTATTACTAATGAAAATTGTGTAAGCCTAATGAACGGATACTACAAAAACTAGGAAAAAGTAATATAATTAAAAAAAAAGTAATCTCAATTCTATTGACAAAATATTTCTGCGTGGCATAACAAACACATAGGAAGCCTTTCCTGAAAAATGCTTCGACTTGTTGTCTTTGTCATCAATGTAGCACTTTCGGTTTTTGCAGGAGGAGTCTGATCGATACTTTTTGGATATATATATTTCGCTAATGTTTATGCTAATAATCATCTCTCCTCGACTAAAAATCCGTTCATGATTGGAAACGTTATGTTTTCTTCAGTTTATATTTTTCATTAATCAACAAAAGGTCCTGATTAGCTTCTTGATGCTCCAGTCCAACTTGTTCAAAATCTGCATAATAAATACCTTCTAGTCCAAATAATGAATCTCCAATATCATCATCATTTGAGAATCCTTCCTTATTTTCTAAAATTTCGTATATTAATTCAATATCTTTCGGATCAGATAAATTTTACTCCTTAGGAATATCAACAAAATGTCTTACAAAATCTCACTACAAAAATGTCTTGTTGACGGGAACGTTGAGTAAGATCAGCCCATCAACTACTTTGAGAATATATAGCTCACCATCGTTCTGTGTTAATTTAATGCCTATTTTCTGTTCAACTTGATGATAGACGGGTGAATTAATAAAGAACAAATGTTGTTTAGTTTGTAAATTCATCACAGATTTCTCTGTGTCAGATTCCCACTGTCGGGTCAAGATAAAGATAGCAGCTACTACAATATACATAAAGCCACTGTTTATTTTAAAAGAACCTATCGAAATGAAGATATTATTTGAGAAATATGTTTTCCTATGAGCTCCTTTTTCTTGTCTAAATTTCCTGCTGAAATTACTTGAGTCATTGGTTTTAAAACAAGGCGCAAAGATGAAAATTGTTCTCGAACAAAAAGGAAAGAAATTACTATTTATTCCATCTAAAACAAGGCTTAAAGAGGAAAAACATTGTTATTGGAAACCAGTTTTTGAATAAGAATAGCATAGTAAAAGGATTGTATTTTTACAGAACAATCATTATTTAGGAATCCAAAAAACTCCCCATTATGTTTTTTATTTATTTCAACTAGATAAGAAACGTATATATAGTTAAAACAGAAGCGGGACAACGATATCCAAACATTATTGTTACAAAAATCGTTATACTCATAGCTCTTTTTCTTTCAACTAGAATTAAAATAATATTTAATGGCATCATAACTAATGATGAGGATTACTTATTGTTTGGAAATTTTTAAAACTTACAATTTTCTTTTAAAATTTATTCCTAGATGGCGCCACGAAAACTTTAGAAAAATGATACTGACTCGTTCGTTTGCGTTTAAGAAAATTGGCTTTTAAAATTGTGTTTTTATTTGCTGTTATTTTACCATAGCTAATTTCCAAACAACAGATCCCCCTTTGATAAACTTTATTAGTCGTAAGATATTAATATTCTCTGCACTGAAAAATTTTCTTAAGGGTGGAGGAGAAGTTCAATTTCAAATTCATATAAGCATAATTAAATTTTAAAATTTGCTATAGAAATATTGATAGAATTTTTCGCAACTCACATGAATGCAGAAATAAAAAAAAAAGGTACAAATATATATGATCTTAATGCTTTGAGATTTTTTAGGATATTTTTTATTCACATTAACATTTTCGTAAAATTAGCCTCAATTCTATATGTAATAATTTTCTAGAATTACTTCATATAGATTCGAGGAATTATTTCATATAGAGAATTATTTCATATAGATTAGTATGAAAATTATTAATTATTATTCTCATACTAATAATTATTAATTATTAGCATGAGAATAATAATTAATAATTATTTTGACATATACTTTTTTACCTCAGACATGTAATCTGCATTTCTAATTATTTGTTCAATTTTTCATGAGTTTAATTAATATTCACATTGGGAATGTGACAAGGACTTATTCCAATTAATTTACATTTAGAATTATATACAAGTATATGTACATTTTATATCCAAATAGCTCTTAGAGTTTATAAGCGAGTTTAGACTCATAACGAAAAAAGGATTATCTCTCCAATAATCCTTCATATATTTTTAAAACATACTAAATTAATTTATCCCACATGATTGAATGATATTGTATTAATGTCATTAAAAGCATTACGGGGTTATTGGCTAAGGACGTCGGAATTTTGAATCGCGCTCAAGTGACGAAGACGACACCTAAACTGGCACCCGACTCTCCAAATTTCCATTCCTCGGCATTATGAGGACAAAAAGCCCAACAATTTGATGTGAGGCACCGAAACAAAGCCAACCATGAGCTCTCACTGGGCTACCATGACCCATACTTAAAAAAACTGCTCGTTTTTTTAAATTTCAGCTTCCAAAATAGTACTGAAGGTTAATTCCTTTTGCATTGATCGATCTATCTTACATGATCATAATCAGAAAATGTAATTCTGATTAATAATAGCTTTGGCTTGGGAAGAATGCTTTGCGAAAATACATATCTGAATGTTATGTGTGCTGATTTCAATCTAATACAAATGTTATATTTACCTTCAATATGGGAGGTGTTTTACCTTCCTCTGAATATTTTTTATTGTACATTTTTCTTCATTTAAATTAATTTAATTAATCAAATTTGAGAACTGTGTATTAATGTCAATTGTGAAACATTCTAGAATACACTAAACAGTTGTTATATTTTTCGAATATTCCTTGAAATATGTTTTGGAATATACTTGATTTTTAAAAAATCTTCCTTAAAATTATGAAGCTATAGCTCTCTCACACACATTATTTTTTCCAACAGCTATCATTCAAAATTGTTATCCTTTCTGTATAAAGAAATTTCTTCAACCGAAACTTCTCACATTAAAAGTTTATTCAATGATACACAGGACTCTGAGCCTTTTGATTTAGTGTCTTTAAATGTTCTTTAAGATCAAAAAAAATTTTTTTTCACTTTCAAAGGTATGAGACTCAAAATTCATAAATCTCTAGTCTTTATTCAAACTTCATAAAATTCGTTTCGAATCATCTTTAATACGTGTTTATATCCTGCGCTAAATGTTTTTGCAAAATATTCTGAACTTATAGAATAATAAAATGTTCCGCCGTTAATTTATTTTACTTTATTTTATTTTTCGTATACATTTAAGTTGTTTCTAGAGATTTCAGCTTTAAAATAAAATTTTCGAGAAGTTCCTACGCATAACTAAGCAAAAAATAAACAACTTGACATATAAAGTTTTGAGCTGAACGTCTGTATATTCCTGAGAGGACTATGTCTCTCTAAAATAATAATCAAAAAACTTTTTAAAAAGTAATTAGATTCCTTCAACTAATACCTTGAGGTATTTGATTTTCTCCCGATGAGTGAAACGTGATTTTAAATAGCATTATATTTAGAGAAGTGCAGCCAATCGAATTGAAGAAATGCATACATAAACAGTAAAGCATTTAACCCGGAGGTTGGAAGTTAGTGGTAAGGAGTGAAGCTGAAGTTCACAAGTGGGAAGCATCGGTAACAGACCTGAGTTGAATAATGAGTTTTTGGAGTGAATCGAGATAAGACAGACGAAGGGTCACCAACTCAAATACTAATGTTTTGTTCACCTAAAGCATCGAACTAAAGTGGGTCGGTAAGAGAAAGACTAATTTATTATTTTAGTCATTAAAAAAGATACTTACAAAAATTACTAGCACAGATAAAGTAGGTGAAAGATTAAATATTTAATATTCGTTTATCTGGATTGAAAAACTTGGTTAATATTACTATGAGAATTTCTATTCATAGGATTATTATTTAGCAAATCTATAAATAATATTTCTAATAGAAAGTGAAGGAAATAATAAAGAGGCGTTGCACACATGTCTATTGAAAAATATTCTTTAACAAGCACGTTGTAAATAAAGAAACATTTTAAGCTGCTCACCTGCAAAATTTCAAAATGGTATACAGTGCCCTCTACCACCTGTATACACAGATTTAATGGAGTTGAAAAGTATTTCTGAACTCTGGATACGATGGTAAGGCTTTCCTAATGCAGATTACAGTTAATGCGAACAAGAACGTGATTACATTTTTTTTTTCAAATGTTCTTATATAATTTTCATAAAGATTATATTTTATTATTTACTAATATTCAGAAATCAGTATAAAAAGAAGAAGAATTAAAGCGGGAAAAGTAAAAAAAAAAGAATTTACAAAAGGTCCTGCAGATAATTTGAAAAAAAAAAAAATGTTAATAAATTCCCTCTTAATTGACCCATTGTTTCCATTGCCACCAATATCTCCTGCGATATTTTAGACAGATGTTATAAAAACAACAAAATCGGGCATTGTAAACAAAAACCGAAGAATAAAACCAAGCATAAGAACTTTTTCACAATTGCAGCTTCTGATGTTATATAAATATTTAATAATAGTGAACAAAAGAAATTTTTTTCCCTGAAATTTTTCAATCTAGAAATAAAATAAGTGATCTTTAATCCAATAGAATCATTAACTGGTTTTTGTGATATATTCTGCGACAAAGGATTAATTAAATTTTGTCTCAACAGATGTATTATTCTTTTCTGAAAACGATTCGATTGATTTTAATGATGTAGATGAAATCTGAAAATAATGTTCCACCGTAAATACAACAACCTTCATAAAATTAATAGAAATTGTAATTATATTGAAAAGTATTTTATACACCAAAATTACGTTAAATTTTAGATAAGATTTTTAAAAAAGTTTTAACTACACCTTATTTTTTATCTTCATTATAATATTATTATTTCCAAAATATTATAAAAACGATGAAAGATTGGAAATACTATTGAAATAGGATTATTGTAATAATAATTGAACACATCTGAATCGGTATTCTCTCTATAATCCGGCACTTCAGCGCTCCAGCCTGCCAGTAATTTGGTGTTTCTACACTGATAGACAAGTCTTACAGGTGTAATTTTATGCCTTCTTCTTCAATGGAATAATGTTGGGTATCAACCCAAAACAATGTATTTTTGTCTTGTTTTTGATACTTTATTTATCTGTAATGTAGTTACTTTTATGTAATAATACATAACTTCGGCCATTTGAATGCATTATTATTAGTGATTTTCTAGCAATCTGTCGGTGCTTTGATCTGTTATCTGCAGAATTACTGAAAGAGTACTGTGTTTATTTTCATAAAAATTAATTTATATTATTAAGAATTTTAAAGTAATAAAGTCAAAATATTTTCTTAAAATTTATTATATATTAAAAATTTTATTAAAATTGTTTTTCCTAAACTGTGCATAAATTAATTTTTCAACAAAGTGTTTTATTACTAAATATTTAATTGCAATAATGCCAAGAGCACAGAAAAACGTACCTATTTTAAAAATATTTATTTATTCTAAATATACATGCATAAATCATTTAAAAGAAAATAGAAGAATAGACATTATAGCATTGAATTACTTAAAAATAACAATTAACAACATTTTTAAATACTTCACATCTTTGTAACTAATTTCTTTAAAATAAATTTATTCTATTAAACATACTCTGTAATAAAACACATAAATAAAATCATAATAACTGAACTTACACATCACCGGTATGCGCGTAAAAAATTTGATAAAGTACAGTCTCACTTCATTCTTGTGGCAATCGAAATCCATGGTTTCTAAAATACGGGTTAAGGGAACTGTGCAAATTGCAGTATTAATATAAATTGAGAGATAATTTTAAGTTTCAACACCGAATGAATTTCCTGCGTAACGAACTTTTCCTTTAAATTGCAGTGTAAATGGTTAATTTGAGAAAATAAAAAAAATGGAGTCGTGCCTGATTCAATAAAATGTTTAATAGACGAACACTTGAAATATTTAAAGAAGATTGTGTATATTGTTTTATCATTTAATACTTAGTAAATTATTGTTTTTATGGCATTTTGTTTCTTCTTAATGCCTTGCACGGCATATCGAATTTGCTGTACCCTAATCCGAGATCCATATTGCTCAAAATAGTTATTACTAATTACACAATTGATTCAAGAACCTTAGAATGTGCGATTGGTGTCTTTTGTTGCTTTTTTCCTCATCTCGAAAAAATAATGATTCATATATATAAACGGAAAGAAGAAAAAAGATATTAACGACTGCTCTTAACAGGAAGTCCTGAAGTCATCCGAACGAAAGATTTATCTTAATTTCCTACAAAGAAAAATAAAGATTATGACGCCTGAATGCCTAGAAGTGATATCATAAGCAAGTGCTCATCGAGAGAACCACATTAAACCCACGTGTTGAGCAGACTCGAGTGTTAGTGTTACCGAACCTCATGTTAACAGGTTTCTACTGTACTATTAATAATAAATAGGCAGTGCGTTATTCATTTAACTTAACAAGCTATTAACAAACACACAGAAGCAGTGCCAAAACATATAATACACGAAACAAAAGAGCAAGTAAATAATCAGTTCCAAGTTCTTGTTTAGCTGCATTATTGACTGTAAAGTTTTTCATCACAAAAACAGAAATTTCAAAGTCATTGATTGTTAAAACACTTTTGGGAGAAGAAATAATTTTGTTAAACTGAAGCACTTCCACTTAAAAATCTTGAAGTAAGCTCTTCTTTTGTTTGGGAAAAGGTTTCGGTCTATTTTCTTTCCATTACAGGAAGGATTCGTTTTAAATCAGAATTTTTAACTCTACAGTAATCAGTAAAGTCCAGGAATTCGGACAGAACTTGGTGAGGTAGAAGCCTGTAAAGATACACGACAGTCAATACGAAATACTAATAGCTAGAACATATTTCATTAATACGTTTTGTTCTTTCACTTACAGTATTGCACTTATAAAACTAAATCATAATATCCGTAAAATACATTCAAAAAATTGATATACCTTTCAGTGCTACAAGAACATAATTCATTAACATAGTGAGTAACCATTCAAGTATTTATAAAGAACTCAGCATAAAAGGAAAACGAAAAGAAAAAAATTCTTATATATAAGTTTTGCAAAAAATAGGTTTAGCCAATAAAGGTGCTAGCTTTTTTAAATGTTTATTAAATTATTTAATCAAATATTATACAATTAAGGTCATCGATAAAATACTTAAAAGAACAATAATAATCTTTTTGGATATTAAAATTAAAGCAAATTAGAAGTTATTAAATTGAATATATTTTAAGCTAAATGTAATTATTGCTGCCAGAAAATTGATAAATTTTTATGTGTTTTATTTCAATCCAATTAAAAAATTTAAGATCAATTTATTAAGATATATTTTTGAAAATTGAGTTCATTACTGGTGAAAACAGGGATCAAACATATATGCAAAAAATTTTACGATAAAATTTAGAAAAGTGAGGGGGATATCATTAAGTTGTTTAAAACATAGCACCTGCGGTGGCTATTGGTAGTTAAAGTAAGTTATGACAAGCTTTTCTGGATGATTATTTATCTCTAGTTTTTACTGTATACTGAGAATCACGAATTGAAGCTTATTAGCACGTGAAGAACACCTGTGACGGGCTTCGAGAACATTTTTCTATGTACTGTTTGTACATAATTGTAAAATTGGGCAAATGTGATATGCAATCCATCAAAAAATAAGAAATATTCTGCTGAAATGAAAATTGTTACACATGGCGAAAATACGAACTGTATCGCGACCTAGCAGTCAAAGTCAACAAACACCCCAAATCCCCACGAAAAAAATCCGAAAGCGAGCGACTCGATTGGTGTCGATTATAGAGCGTGACGAAACATCGAAGGCAAGATTAAAGAAAGGTTCCAAAAATTTGGGATACTCGTACTGGTAACCATTTAAAAAGCGCAATTAAATGAGTCATTCTTAAAGCTGGGAGGAGTTGGGACCACGCCAATGGGAGGAGTTGGGACCTCGATTTATTAAACGTGCATCGACCCCATTACATGCCGGGTCTTTATTCGCAGCATTTTCCGGTTCAAATGTTTTGCTCTTGTAATTATAATTAATTGCAAAAATTAAATATTTGAAACCAAGGAAATTGTAAAAATCAAATCAAATCTCCTAACCTTTAAGGTTGTCTTCGCTTATTGTCAGAAAGTATAATCCCATTTTCAAGCAAAACACAATTTTTTTTTTTTTTTTTGTAATTTCGTGATGGTATATCTCACACATGGAACTCCTTAAATACACATTTTTCCTCTTGGATATGTAAAGACCCATTTAACATTATGGTATGGAAGACGAAATGTGCCCCACGCTTTATCTCAGGAAAAATGGATCGATTCACACACAAAACATGCTTCTCTCTATATGCGAGGGATCTGATACGGTCCTATTCATTGATATTACGCAAAGACAGCTTTAAGAAAGACGCATTTATTTGCACTTTCTTCGTGATTATCAGTCAGTGCTACATAACTTACAGTATCCTCTCTTTGGCTCGGCACCTTCTTTAATCCGGCACAGATCGAGTTGCTCGTCATCGGATTTTTTCATGGAGATTCGGACACTTGCCGACCTTGACTGCGCAACACAGCGCCGCTCACATTTTCGCCCTATGTTTATCGCAACAATTCTTATTTTAATATAATGTTTCTTGTTTCCTGATGGTTACATATCACATTTGCACAGTATTGCAAGTGTTTCCAAATAGTGTATAATAAAATGTCCTCGAAGCCCTTCAGATGTTCTTCAGTGCTAATGAATCTGATAAGCTTAAGTTTGCGACTCCCATTCAACAGCTGAAACTAGAGATATATAATTGTCTAGAAAGCTTGTCAAAACGTGCTTTAAGTATCAGTGTAGTGGATAATTTTTTTCCCAATACAATAATATTCAATTAAATAAGTGTTCAAAGTTTGAATTTAATTTTGTAGTTGGCAGAGAGAATGATGGAAAACTTTGTCGAATATTTATATCGCCTACACAGGCGCAGTATGTACGAAAATATGTATTTTATTGTTTAAATTTTTATCAAGAGTAGTTTATTTTCTGTTAAAACTCTGTTGATAATCGGTAATCCAGCAAAAGTGATAATTTGGAACGGTCTTGGCCCCGAAAACGTCAGATTAAATAGCGCATCTGCAGCATTTCTATTTAATTCTTTTATTCCAATTTTTATTTTAAATCACTATTGATTAATTTATATTTTTATATATTACATAAATTAATCATGTGCGATATAAGTTATGAACATACATAGAGTATAAATAATTACATGCAATTATGATTTTAGTTATATCAAAATAATGATATATACAATCGAGATACAAATAATTCATTAATTTTTAATAAATATCAATATAAATAATTTATTAGTCGTTTGCATTTTTCCTTGAAACAAAAATCTGTCTACTCTGATCTTAAAAAAATGTTTGGATTTCTGAGCGAAAGTATTTTTATAACATATCGAATAACGCATAGAAAATATCACAAGAAACAAAAGCATTTTATGCTATTATATCATCTGAATATCAAATATTTCGAATATTTAAGACAAAATATTTCACTTCAAAATTTTTCGATGAAAGTACCCTGTATAGTAGCTTTTTTTGATGAATTTAAATGTAGTCAACAAAAAGAAAAGATAAAATAAACTCAATATGGTTTTCTTTTTATCGATGTAAAAGCATTAAAATGAAAATAGAAAAACTTCTGTCCTGAGAAATAATTGTACTAAATTTTACTTAGAGAAACAGTGGTAAGACTTGTAGCAATTATTTTAAAAAATCCCTTTCATTTGCTTTTTGAACTAATTCCAGTTGATTATTTCTTCCTGATGTCCGTTACAGGTCCGTTAACTACAACCAATACGATTTATAATTTTGAACCAAGGTCAGATAAAGAGGACTTCTGAGCTAGCATCTCTATCTGCATTTTTTCTGTCTCCCTTCTCCTAATCTCCTGAGATGCCTACTTTCTATGGGCATTATGACAATCGATGCACCCTAATAATCTTTTTCTTGCCTATGGGACTTACTGTCTTTGGTACACCCAGATGATGCAATATTGGCAATCCTTTTCTATTTTGGATACTCCTTTTTGTCCCAAATTTTTATCTTTTTTTCCATTTTTAATATTTAAATCACAGATACACATTGTTTGATGCAGCAGAAATAGACTTGCCTCTTGTCCCAATAAATCTCTACTTTCCCTATTTATATTAATCCAAAATAGTCATATATTTTTGTATTATTTGGTAACTAATTTTTAAACGTAAAGAAATGTTATTTTCTACAATGCAATTTAAGAAAGATAATAAATAATTTAATTTGAAAGTTTCAAAGAATATTGAAACCGTTATGAAAGTAAGCCTCAGTAAAAATTATAATTTTTTAAAATCACAATTTTAGATTCGATAGTTATGTTTTTGTCTAAGAAAATTTAAGTTCCGTCAAAGCTATATTTTTAAAGGAAAGCGTAACACGTTACATACTTAACTAGGTAATATTCGCGCTAATTCAATAAAGGAAAATTTCATTTGAATAATTCCTAATAGGGCATCATAAAGAAACTTCCTTAAGGTTATATGTTCCTATTCTTTCATTGGAGCTTTGACACGCCTAAGTAAAAAAAAGTTAGAAATGTTTTTTCCTCAACATTATTCGACTTCCCTGTGGATAATAGATCCTTTCTGAGTATTGATCTCCTTTTATTATGGAATTATAATTCATTTTACGACGCTACAAAACGGAAAATCCATTGTTTTCTGGGCTTAAGCAACTCCTGAAAACAAAACATGTGTGTCAATCTCTGCTATTAATATTTTAAAAATTACTTTTGGAAAATGGAATTATGTTTCTCTGTATAAATTGGGCTGTTTTCTTTTCTTGTTCTGGAGAAATCTCTTAAGAAAATTACCCAACGCTTTATTTGTAAGATTTAACAATCTTGCCACAAACCTTCTTTCATTGCTAAAATTGTTATTCTGTAACTAATAATCTTTTATGGGACAAGAAAAGTTTTTAAAAATTTCTTTCCGTTTATTTGCAGTCACTTATGAATTAAATATATAAATTTCGTATTCAAAAATACAGTGAATATCATTATGAATAAAAGTATAAAAGCCTGGTTGCAAACACTTTAATAGATGAATTATGCAATTCGCATTAATGGTTTTTTTCTTCCTCGACTTTTTTTTTTACTACATTTATAACTTTTTTATATAATTAATAATAACCATTGACTTTGTCTTAAATTGCCTCATTTAGGTCTCTTTAGATGGATACACGTTATTACTAGAGAATATTTTATATGAGAACATTGGGGTTTTTTTTACATTAAATACGTTTTGGAAATATTCGAATATTATTTTTGTTGGAAAACGAAAACTTTTAAGCAAATTATGGAGAAAATAATACAAAATATATTTTATTTCATTCTGTAAAGTTCAAAAAACGTAAAGAAACACAAGGGGCGAGAAAAAATTGATTAAAAATTCAACTATTTTAACAGAATTTGGATTCTATAACTCGTAATATCCTCCAAATAAAAATAAATATTCTTAAAATGTTTTTATAATTTACATGAAATACGAAAAATTGAGTTTTTCTAAAAGTTAATTAATATTATCTTTTCTTAAAATGTTAAATCCAACATTAATAATGCAAAATATTTTATTTTATTTTATGATGCGTATAGGTATGAAACGTAAATTAAATAAAGGGAAAAGTTATTTGATTCTAACTGGAATAAATAAAATATCAAATTATGCTGTTCTGAATACGATACAGAAGTGAGATTGTAAAACTTTTACATTGAAAATGTTTTTTCCCTCAAATTGTTTCAAATATCGGGGTTCATGAAGATTCCTTCTCGTAAATATCATCTCGAACAAGTTCTTTTAATGTGAAAGTTCTATGAATATCAATTGAAAGAATATGATTTCACGGAATTCCTCAACATTATGCGATCTTAAGTGAGCGCTTATTTTGGTGGAGTCCGAGCAAAATATTAGTTAGTGTAATTTGAATATTATCTGGTAAAAGCAGACATATAGAATAACTTATGATTCCTATTCTCTATGCTGTTATCGATCTAAGTAAACTGTACGAACACTTTTGCGGACATCATTTTCTGCTGTACATATTTTTAAAATTTCGTACGAGATAAATCTTAAAGAATGAAGAAGATATTTCCTAGCATTTTAATATTTACAATGACCATGGTAATTGGTAAAATTACGGTTGAGTTCACGTTTTATATAAAATTAAGGGAAATAAAAAGGAAAGCAACAAAGGGTCATATTCGTAACGAAATAAGCAAACTTTATTTTACTATTTTTACTTAAAAGAAATAATTATAAAAGAAATACATTGAAATACTCTATCCAGCGCTGGCAAAGATTTGTTACTTAATTGAAAATAAGTACATTTTTCACCAACTGTTTTCAGTGACATGACGAGTAAAAAACGCAAAATTTTTTCAAAACTATTAATTTCGTTGTGATTGACACAGTTTATAGAAAATGTCCTACACTTACTTTAAAAAATAATACAAAATATTACATCCCAAATAAGAGTACGTTCTGAAGGTTATTGAAGATGTAATTAAAATGTATGCATTCTAACAAAACGCGTTGGTTTGAAAACCGTGGATGGTAAGAGATTTTGAGCGCTCATAAGTAAATGTAATGAATATTTAATTGATTGTTACTTCCTTTTCAATTCTTTCTTACCTAGCGAAGGCTAAAGTGAAATGTATCCTCCTCGGCAGAGTGACGATGAAATCTTCCCTCCTGATAGCCGACACGATCTGTCTGGCGGCGTCCTCTACTTCCACAATGGGCATCATCCAGGAACACCTGCGCACATCAAGAGGCAAGAGCGTAAACAGAATATTATTTTCGATTTCAAAAGAGTTGATAGATTGAAACAGTATTAAGAAATAGTTACTTAATCTCAAGTGATAATAATACATGTTAAAATTTCAATTTATAATAATTATGCTCAATTTACGGATCAATTATAAGCGAGACTTTTTTTAATATCTTTTCTGAAATATTATTTGCCAAAATTACACCAATATTATTTTTTATGTATTATGCTTTAAGTTTTAGCCTTTTTTTACAACGAATTACGATTTTTTCCCAAATACGTTGATAAAAAAAAGGGGCATGATAAAAGGACGTGTGAGGCGTCAATTGTGCACAGATCGTGCTTTTTCATTCGTTAAAAATGTTTCTCCTCTTGACGCTTCCTCTAAACAAATAGTAGTCCGAAGGTACTGAGTCCGAATATAGGAAGGATCTTCGAGAGTAGTTCGGAGAAATTCCTTTTTGTGTCAAGCCAGCTGCGTGGGGTTTTGCATTATTAAGGAGAAGAACAATGTCGATATTAATGGTACGTCTTTTTAACCGATATTCTCCTCCAAAGGCTTTCATTATACGTCGGTCATGAAGGAAATCGACGTATCCACTCGACTATGAATCCGAAAACAAACAGTAGATAGCAGCAGATAACTGAATCATTGCTTCTAGTTTCACTTCGCCCTTCCACACGGAGCCGCTTTGTTTCGAAGGGAGGGGATTAAATAAACGAACATATAAGGAATAAAATTAATGCAAACAATTATTTAAATTTTAAGCAGCTTGTAACAGTTGTTGTGGCAAAATAATCAAAAATCATCCACCTTATTAAAAAAAAATTATTATTCATCTACTTTAATTTTTCCTTTATTCAATTATTTCATCGACTTCTGCAGTTAACATACATTGATAATAATGCATGTTGATGTTTCAATTTATAATAATTAGACCTGATGTCATTATTCATCAGGTTCAGGAAATTAGGAACCCGTACAATATTTTTATTAAACATGTATTCTCTTATTAATCACTTTATTAAATGTCGAAGGGTGTTAGAAATATCTAAAAGGACCGACCAAAGACTAGTGCGAGTACGTTTGTCACCTAACAATTGCTCAAAATTACCTCTACGGTGTCTAAAAAAGATGTCTCTCTTGGACGTTGAATACTTCTAGGGTGCCCAAACTTGAAAAAGGATTCTACAAATTTGGAGATAATTCGAAAAGGACATTCTATAATGGTATACTTTTAAAAGTTACAAGTAAAATTTATAAAATTATTTACTTGTTATTCTGAGCGGGCTTAAGCCGTTAAATTGTTAGTTTTTCTCAAATCTGCTACCGATCAAAATTCCAACGCAAAGTTTCTCAAATGCAAGTGACGAGCATGAAGAAAAGTGTGAAATGTGAAAATTTTCCTCATTCAAAAAATATTTTTTAAAATTCAGAATATCAACAAAAAATTATTTGGGCCCTTCAATTGAAAAAAATTACATAAATATTAAAAATGGCATGATCTAAATTTTTATAAAGATAAATATTTCTACTGTACATTTGATAGCATGTTATAACAAATCATTCTAATTAATTATTTATCTCTCTGATACTAATTGAAACAGAATAATCAATCTATTAACTATATTTTATTCATTAATATAACTTAAATCAATATTTTTAATTCATATTTTATGTATAGTGTTGTATGGGCTTACTACATTATAATGTCATGTGACATTTTCAGAAATTACTACGCATAACCCATCAATCGTAAGAAAATCATAAGTAACAGTAGTTATTGTCAAATAAGAGATTTTGTATTATTTGGGGGAGGAGATTATTCAAAATAATATAAAAAAAATAAATAGTTTTGGGATTTTTTCCCATAAATACCGCTTTTGCTGTAGGTGATAAAATTTACAAAAAACTTAATTTTAAATTTTTTAAGTGGCCCGAATTATCTGGTCTTCAAAAAGCATAGAATTAAAGTAAATATTTTCCTACATGTCACACAAATGCATTTTATTCACGGAATTAAATTTTCTTATTTAAAAATATTCATGTTCAACGAGCATTTTAAAAGTTAGTCGCAAAAATTTGAAAAACGGTTTCTCGAGTTAACGTGTTTTCCTTTCTTTGTTTATTCAACAAAAATTCTAAATATTAACGAGTCGTTTTGTTGCGGTTTGAATTGTTCCACATAATCTAATCGAAGACTCTTGGTGGTGCCCTCGACTGGACTATTAAGGGAGATAAAAGAATATTAATGTGATGTACTAACAACAAGAAAATGAACTAAAGGGAAAATTAATAAGTTTTATTCAAGCAATAATCCAATGAACAATCATAATTAAATCAATTACCATTAAAAAGCGTAATGTAAGAATATTTTAAAACGTGTTACTTATAATAATGCATTTTAGTATGTTTATTTAATATGCAGTTGTTTACAAGAGAATGTCTTAACTTTGAGTTGTTACAGTTACAAAACTAAGAAAGCTACATTTTACTAGCAAAAATAAAATTTAAAAAATTTTAAAAAAAGTTCTGGTCAAAGTTTTGCAAAGAACAGATTTAGCCACCAAGGTGAGCTTTTTTTTTTATATGATTACTACATTACTCAATTAATTATAAAAATTGAAGTAAATGATGAAATTTAGAAATGGACAATTGAAAACTTTTCCGATATTAAAATTCAAGGAAATGATAAAATATCAAATGCTTAAAAATGCTTAATTGAGCAAAACATATTTACACGTATGTATTTTAGATGATAAATTTAATTAATGTCAAATAATAAAATAAATTATTAAAACCAATTATTGAATAAATTAAATTTGACTCATCGATCCCTTTTGCTCTTAAAATTTAGAGTATAAAAAAATTATGTTTCGCAAAGTATGAAGCTTAAAAGAAAATCCTTTTTTTTTTAAAAAAAATCATTTTTTAATGGTGTTATTATTAATATACACTTAAGTTCCAATTTACTAATCGTTTTAAATTTAGATTTCTCTAAACAAACACAAAAAAATTTACATAATAAAACTGTGATTCACACTGTGATGTGGAACTCTTTTCCACTCCCCCCCTCCCCCATACAAGCTAGTCCAGAATTTATGTAGAATCACTGAAAATTATAAAAGAACGTCGCTTTAATCAATTTAATTTAATAACTGTCAAACGTATTTTTGCCAGGTTTGCATTGAGTAAATTCATTATTTGAAAACGAACTTAAGAAAATGTTAAAAGTACTTTTCTAATTTTCTGATCACTAAATATACACTCATGAACAAAAAAAATTAGCTCACCAAGAAATAATTGCGGGATCGTAACGAAACTTGGCATGAAGGTACATATCAGGGAGATATGCAAATGATTAGAAATGCAGCGTGATTGCGCATTACGTATAGCCGGTAGAGGGCATTTAACGTCATTCTCCGTGGAGTATAAAACAGGTAACCAAAGCTTGTTTGAGTGTGCTGAATCATTTACAAAGGAAGAGCTGAAGTAGACATGCCATTGCGCCGTTTTCTAAAACAATATGAGCAGCTGTCGCAGTTTGAGAGGGGGAGAATCATCGACATGATGGAAGCTGGGTGGTCAGCTAGGCGAGTAGCTCGTCAATTAGGCCACTCTGATTGTGTCGTGAGGAGGTTTTGGGACCAGTGGATCCCAGAGATGTCATTTACACGAAGACCAGGCTCAGGACGCCCTCAATAGACCAGTCGTCGAGAAGACCACCACATCGTAAGAAATGCATGCGTACAGTCAACTGCTTCATCGGCCGCCATCCAGACACAAGTAGCACCTTCATTAGGGGCCCCTGTGTCTGCTCGAACCATACGAAGGCGCCTGGCTGAAGGATATTTGGGATCGCGGCACCCTTTACGTGTGCTGCCTTTGACGCCCACCCATCGACACCTCCGTTTGGAGTGGTGCCGCGCACGAGGAAACTGGATTGCAGCGGAATGGAACCAGGTCGTCTTTAGCGACGAATCCAGATTCAATCTCAGCAGTGATGACAATCGTATTCGTGTGTGGAGACCCCGTGGTGAACTCCTCAATCCTGCCTTTGTTTTACAGCGACACACCACTCCCACAGCTGGTGTGATGGTATGGGGTGCCATTGCCTACAATACACAGTCACCCCTAGTATATATCCGTGGCACCAATTCAGCCCAGAGGTATGTCCATGACATCCTGCAACCACACATGTTGCCACTCATGTAACGGCTCCCAGGAGCCATTTTTCAACAAGACAATGCTCGGCCTCACACGGCAAGGGTGTCACAAGACTGTCTCCGCACTGTTACTACCCTTCCTTGGCCTGCCCGATCCCCAGATTTGTCTCCAATCGAGCTTATCTGGGATCATTTGGGACGGCAAGTTGGGCATCCCACGAGTTTGAAAGAACTAGAGGCAAGGTTACAGCAAATATGGAACGAAATGTCTCAATACATCATACAGAACTTGTATGCTTCAATGTCCGATCGTATCGCATCGTGCATTCGCGCTATAGAGGGTTCAACAGAGTATTAAATCCTCCGTTCTTTTGCCTTTTTCTCTGAAATAAATGATCCTTTTTCTTTTATTTTTTAATCATTTACTTATATCAAAGTGGTCATTACGTATGTAAAATTTCGTTTCATTTTGTCGACTCCTTCTTGGTGCGCTAGTTTTTTTGTCCATGAGTGTATATAATTTTATACTTTTATGACTGCGATGTAACTTTTTAGACATAGATGGTTTATCCCTAGTTTTAACTACAAATTTAAAGCCAAAATATGGATTTAAAGTTTTTAAGTAAATACTTAAGCGATAAGACATTTCCGCATTACTTGAAATCACGTTATATATTTAGCAATAAAGGGGTAACCATATCAAAAAAATATTCTTGCTATTTCAGTAATTTTAAAAAAAAAATGAAACTGACTTTGTGATTGGATTTTGATTCATCCCTGTATTGACGGTGAGAGGACAGATAGTGGTCATTTTAATGTTACTGCCCTTCAATCTCAACTCTTCGGATAGCGCTTCCATGAGTCCAACGACTCCATGTTTCGAAGCTCTGAAAGTTAAAACACAAAAAATGAGTGAAAACATTCAATTTTAAACAGTAAATTTAACAGTCCTATTTACATTAGCATACCTTTCTTGGTTATGAAGTTGCACTAACGTAACTTTTTTAAAAAAACACAAAGCACATAAAAATTATCTTTTGGTTGAAGTTATTGCAAAGTGTCGTTTCTGATTATTAAGAGCACCATATCAAATTGCAAATGTTCTGAAACAAAATTATTACGAGAAATCAAATTCATTTTGACTAATGTCACGTTTGACGTCGTTCAACAATCAGGTTAAGACAATTTGTTGATTGATTATCAACGTTACACTTAGAAGCAGCACGAGGGTTACTGGCGACAGACCTCACAATTTTTATCCTCTTCAAGGGACGAGGTCGGCACCTCCCTCTCCAAGTTTAGTTGTGTTTACTTTGTATTAACGTTGCACTAGAAGCAACACGAGAACTATTGGCGACGGACCTCGTAATTTTGAACCTCGGTCAAGTAACGAGGACGACACCTGAGCTAGCACTTCCCTCTCCTAACTTCCACACCACGCCAACGGGAAGACTTTGAGCCCCGACAGATTTAACGTGCATCAGTCCCGGCTACACGGCGGGTCTTTAGCGGTCAAGGCACGAACCCGCGACTCAACGAAAACCGCCGGCCATGAATCCGAAACCATGATTACTAGGCTATCGCGGGCACCCCTCCCTCTCCTAACTTCCACATCACTCTTTAAGGACTTGGGATCTCGACCGATTTTATATGCATCAACTCCGCTACACAGCGGGTTAGATTGAGGCAAAGATCATTATTCTGAGAAATAAAATTTAAAGTAAGTTGAGAATTACACAATAGAAGAAATTCATATTGTTCTCGACTAATTCGTAAGCATTTAATATTCAAGTCATAAAATTAAGAAGTGATAAAACGATTCTTAAAGTAAAAAAAAAAAAATCATTACTTAAGAAAGTATTTGGCTTAGTGTTTATATTGCCATTTTGTGTGAAACCACGACTGTTTTTTTTTAAAAAACAGCTCTTGCGGTTTTCAAAATAACCATGTAGACGTAAATGTTAAGCCGATTTATGAGTTTCACTGAAAACAGACTAAGGTTACATAATCATTTTGTTTTATTTGAGCAGCTGAATATGAACTTAAGATACTCAATATTTAACGGAGAATTTTATTTCGCTTTTCGAATGCGAGTTAGATCAGGAAAAATCTGTAAGCGCTGATTGGGCTTATTACATTAATTGTCCCGTAATAAGGATACTTTATATTGGTTGTAATTTAAAAAGGTCTCTCGCATCAAGTGTTTAATTTAAACATCATTCTATCAAAAGAGTTATGTACAAATTCGACGACTGATCAAATTTTATTTAATAAAACCGAGAAGCCAGCGGTAGCGCGGTGTCTGCCATGGTAGAGAGTAAACCTTAGCGCTGCATAGGTCTCGAATTCGAGTGTAGGAGGAAGGATTATGTTGCCCGATCATTTCCTTTTTATAAATGAACTCACGAGAAACCAAGAACTTTACAAAGTTCAGCCTAATTACACCACAAAAAAAAATTATTATAATTACGAGATCGATGATATATATGTGCATTGTTTTTCTTATTTGGCATTTTAATATTTGCCAAGATAACAGAACTTTTGGAATAAGTTATTTTTTGCGTCATTAATGATTATTAATTCAGTATCGATTCAAAATGAGTATTGCTTGCCTCATTTTCTTTCATGCTTTACAATTTTAAATTTATTCGTTTTGAGAATGAAATAGAAACGATACAAAAATTAAAAAGAAATACATTGTGAAAATTAAAGAATTTATTCTATAAATTTCCGCTCCTACTAACTGATGGCAGGTTCCACACTCTTGAGCTAGACTAACGCGCGCGTTTTCCTACACGCACATCTCATACAAACAACTTTAGAAAATTTTTGTTTATTGAACGCTTCACTCCGGCTGCCTTTTACGTCGGATTGAAATCGGCAGCTGGGTGTGTTTCATACAACAACAACAATATCTGAAGGATTCCCTAATTACAGCCAACTTGTCTTGTAATTTTGAACGGTATTCAGATAACGAGGTCGTCTTCGGCACTGGTACCTCACTCTGCACATAGACATCAATGTGAAGACTTTAACGGATTGAATGTACATCAATGCGACGGGTTTTTAGTGGACTCGTACTCACAGTTCAGTTGAAGTATGGCTGTCTATAAGCATATGACTGATAAAATAGCCAAAGGAAGCGAAAGTGTATACTTACGAATAATCGATTTGGTTGACGTGTCCGACTAATCCTGCACAGGACGAAATACCCACAATGTGACCGTGGTTGTTCTTTTCCATATTAGGCAAGAAAGCTCTGATAGTCTGAATGAAAGAGGACAAAAAAATTGAAAACTATTTTTATTGAAAATGGTGCTACTCTTGAGAAGATATATATAATGTACAAAATGCATCAAACATATTACTATTCAAAGAATGGTATTGACAATTCCTTAGAACTTCTGAAGATGGTAAATTGGAGAATGTTAGAATTAACTCAGCTCCTCTTTGGATTATTTTCATCTTGATCCAGATGAATTCTGTATTCAAGAGACACGAAGAGTAAGAAGCTATCCGATCACAATTACTTGTTATTATCTCTCTACTCCTTTCTGGATTATTATAAACCCATATTTAAGACATTTTTAGCTGTTCAGTCATTTCTTCAGGTTTCATAGCTGTTAAATCAGCAAGCAGTGTAAAATGTTTACAATTTAAATACAGCTTTTAAGGGAGGGCACTTACCCAGAAATGAGACAGAAGATTAACTTCGAAAGTCTTTTTAATTACATCACTACTTAGTTCCAGCATTGGTAAGTTTTGCATGATTCCGGCATTGTTGATGAGAATCGTCACTTCCCCCGCTTCCTGTGCCACCAGATGGGCCTTGGCATTGACATCATTCTCGGAAGTGACATCACACACAAACCAGAAAGCTGTACCACCTTCCTGTGTGATTTCTTCGACGACTTTTTTCAGTTTCTCCTGAAAGACAAAAGGTGACAGTTAAAAAAATGGACTCCGTTATGATCTCTCTAATCCAACTTTTTGAATCATTAAATCTAAAAACAGCTTCAGATATTTTTATATATAAATACTATGCAAAAGATAATTCGGGTGACACACATAGTTCACTTGCGGTCATCGACCGAGAACAATCAGCGCGGAATATAGGCAATTGAAAAATTATACATCAGGATATCTACAGTGCTAAGATATTAAATAGTTTCCAACGGAAGTAAATGTATAATTTGATGTAACGTTCAGTATCTGGGCTCAAGCATTTGTCGACTTGAGATCCAGATAAAATGCTTTCTTAATCTTAGAAGAATAAATAAGGTTGCCCTCTCTCGAATCCCTCTTAACTTAATAATCCTAGATTATGATTTAAATATGAAATCTCAACTTACCAAATCACTCATTCTGAATCAAACACTTCGCACTAATAGCAGCTTCGTAACAAAGTCACTTCAATCCCAAAGATTAATTACTGAGCTTCAATGCAATTTACAAATAACTAACAACTTGCTATTATCCTCTATTTCCCTTCATTTTCCTTTCAAGTATATTTCATTTATATATGACTACTTCTAATTCAATTCAAAATCCACCATTTCTATTTTCTTCTAATTTTCATAATCACGTAATATTTCGTTTGGAAAGAAATTGTAATTTAATGCAATTCAATTTATTGTAAAGTCTCCGAGGGTAATGAAGAGAGAATCGCGAATAACCCAATTTTGCAAATTTCATTTCGAGATTTGATTACACATTTAAAAATTTTCTATTCGACACTCTTCGAAGTTTCGTGCTCCAGACAATCGATAATTTTTTCCGATTCAAAAAGCATGATAAAAATCGACTAGAAATTATTATGTGAAAAATATGAATCAATAAATACAGTAACGAAGTAAAAAAATTATGACACGCTAAAATTTGTATATGTTTAAATTCCTTATGTCATAAATACCTGATAATCCAGAATTTTATGCTATTTTTCTCCCTTAATATTTCCGAGATATGTTCATTGTCAACTCTTATAATCGAAAATCAAGGAGTTTTAAAGAGCCATATAGAAAAATTACTGATCCAATCATCACGAGGTATTCAGAAATGGGGGGAGGAAATATTACCATTCGCTTTTATATGACGTAATCTAATTCTTGGAGTTCTTAAGGTTTTCTTCAAAAATCTCTGAACTGAATGATTGAATTCAATTTAAATTTGAAACATGCGCTATTTATACCATTCTGTATTCAATTCTGCAAAAACCTTTGCATTCATAATAGGATAAAATTATGCTACTTAAATTAAATCATTTCATTAATTAAGATAAATTAATTTAATACTATCATAATTGAGCTCCCGTGTATATGTTCGTGGGATAATAAAGATGATGCCGATTTTATATATTCAGCTGCTACAAAAAAATTTCAAAAAAATTTAAGAGTGTCATTTTTTGACGGCCATTTTTATTTTTCCGAGGAAATGGATAAAACGGCCTTAATTTCAAAAAAAAATCCTGTCTTCCTGTGTACCATCATCTCTCTCTATTTTATCAACACTTACTAAAAGAGTTCTATTACTAATTTTCAATGGTTAAAAAGCATTCTAAATATTTTATTACTAAAAAAAGTTTTAAACCGGTTTTGATTCTGAGGTTTTTCCCAACAGATATGTTGTGAAATCTTTTAAGAATGAGATACGACTAGTTTGTGACGTTAATGCAAGCTAATTTATAATTTCCTGTCTAAAAAGAAAATAAAGTTATGAAAAAATAGTTTCACTATTGCTCTTGACGTAAATTCGCCTCATAATCACTTAAAAGGAAAAAAGTACACAATGTTATAAATATATATACATATAGGAATTATTCCTAATTGCACAAACTTCCTTTAACATCAAATCTCAAGGTTTCACATTTCAAATGACGTGTTTTCAAACAAAGGATATTTTATCGATTTAGGCATGTTTGAATCATCTCAGTTTTTTTTTTTTTTTTTTAAAGATCAAAAAGCTTTTTTTATGTATCTAAAGATCGACTTTTTTTTAAAGACATGTGTTTATTTTAAAGATATTTTGTTAAAGATCAAACTTACTTTTTTTTATTTTCAAATAGACTCAAATACATTGTTAATACCTTTACTTGAATAATCGGATTTCACTTTGTGCAATGGTTTATTCTTATGTTCATTTGCAGTTATGAGCTTTTTAAATAAACATAAATCCCTCTCCTTTTGTAAACAAACATTAGTATATTCCGAATGTTTCCATCTTCCCTGAAAGTTTCGTACAATATTTTTAACAGCCGCAAGCATATGCGTATTCAAAAATATTTTAATATACCGAGGGGATCTAAGATCTGTAACACATTTGAAAATTTAATGTAAAATCGATTAATTACCTCACATGAGAGAGGTTTGGTTGCAAATGCTTCCCACAAGGAAAGTTTTGTTTGCGCAAATTTAAAAAAATAGCTTCGAATTACGCCCATAAATGGCGCTGTATCGTAAAAACAACAAAATCAAAACTCACTATCAAAAATTCAGTGTATTTATTTAGTAGATGCAGATATACAGTCTATAACAGTGTTATAAGCAGAAATACAGTGAATAACCCCATCTACCACGTTTCAATGTGCACCATACCTAGATAAATTTCCTTTATTTCTGTAGGCTTGGCAAAAAAGAAAAATGCTAATGATAGGATCACTTACTAGGCCTCACCAAACGTTAATTTTTTGGACTTTTGCGGATAGTTTCAATAACATAATGCGAGTTTTCTGTCCCCCCTCCCCATACTTACATGTGCTGCCAGTGAACCTCTGGAAACGCAAGATAAGTCGTTTCATCAGGGAAAATATTGCATCGCACGTGTTAGGTATTTGTATTTATACGTTGAATCATCTCGACTTGCAAAATCGAAACGACGGTTTGTCATCAACGTGGAAAGCTTAAGTTAATTGCTCTTTGTATGTTTGTAAATTCTATTTTTACGTAGAACTCGACATATCATATATGAAAGTTGTTTCGTCGAGTCATGACACCGCTAAAGATCTGCCGTGTATCAGGGATGATGCATGTTAAATCTATCGAGATTGCAAGTACTCCCATTGACGGGGTATAGAAGTTTGGAGAAGGAGATGCCAACTCAAGTGTCATCCTCTTCACTTGACCGGGGCTCAAAATTACGAGGTCCGTTGTCAATAGCTCTCGTGTTGCTATTAAGCTCGACGTTATTAAAAAAAAATCAATCAGCGTTTCTCATTGATAATCTTGGAATGGAAAACAATGTTGGTCGCTATTGTACAACATTTTCTTAGAATATGCTTGGTCTGCCACATCTTTCCCTAATCGAAACGCTATCAGTTTCTAAAAATTTGTGGTGCTAATCCAAAATGCTGTTTCAAGTTGGAAGAGTGTTTTTTTACAGTGGGTACAAAATTTCCACACTGCCCAGTAGGAAATATTTGAAACAATTCAATTCCTACGGCAATGTATGCAGAGTTAGGGAATAGAGGTCAAGAATTCAAATTTAGAGTTTTTTCATATATTAATTATACATGCATCATTTAAAAATATTTAGTAAGATAAAAAAAAAACAGCACAAAATATAACTATCCCTTCAACATACATAAGAAATTAAAATTATAAATAATATTATGTATTATGTATTTTTTATACTTATTTTTTAAAATAAAAAATAAACAAACATAATTTTTTTTTGTATTCCTTCAATATAGTTAAATAAAAAAATTAAAATTTTGAAACAAATCTTGTCCCTGCTCCGCTCTACTTAATATCGCAAAATCAGAGGTATAATTTGTGACTTTCAACTTGACATATGATTCTCAATGTTCAGTTGTTAAACAACTTCCTTGTGGACTCAAAATATTGCTCATATGAAAAAGATTTGTTCAATTAGATATGTAGAACCAAACGTAGAAAGAAGAACACATGCAATTTTCTTCAAACAATTAAATCTCTCCTTCAATGATATCCAGCAATTTAAAATAACTGTCGATTTATAATTCGAGTTATCTTCCGCACTTTTTCGTTATTCCGTAAATTCTCCTTTCCATAATTCTGAAGATGTTAGTTCAATAAGTTTCATTTCAAAATTATTTAACTTCCAGCCACTCAAAAATTAACAAATCGAATGGGATTATTAATGGGTCTTTTAAATATGTTTTGATTAGTAAAGAAAATATAAGCAAACAAACCTCAAAGCCTGAATCTTTTGGAAAATTCCTTCTTAAGTACATTTACGTAGGTTTGAAGTTCATCTTTGTCTATGGTCGATGTATTTGTAAGCGCTTTAACATTTAGGAAATATTTGTAGGTAATAGTATTGATGCTACGGGAAAATATATTTAATTGTGTAACAAAGTCTTTCCTATATTCAAAAAGTCCATGCACTGTTTGGCCCTTTCCTTGCATTCCTAAGTTTAACTCATTAACATGTTTAGTTGTATCAGTCTGAATCATCAATTTGCATAAGCATTCTTTATCATTCAATTCGGGGAAATGTTCTTTCTTATTAAGAAAAACTTTTAACGTGGTACATGCATGGCACAAGCCTATTGAAGACATTACCTCGACAGTGCCAATAGACATGGCTGTATAAGGCGAGATCCACAAATTTACTTTCCATTTCTTCTACAAAAGATTTAAATTGCCTGTGTGCCAGTAAAGAATAAGATACTATGAAATTGACTATCTATTTTTTAAAAACGGTGTTCATTATTAAAATTAAGCTTTGTGGTGAAATTTTGGCAGCTAAACTTTCCTGATGTATTTTGCTTTCCTAGTGTAAATTATTTATAAATTAAGAAAGAATATCCTAACACAAACTCGATCTTTATCACAATATCTTGCAATTACTACAAGGCACGCAACATCCTTCATATCGGTACTTTCATCAAGAGCAACGCTAAGTGCAACAGTTTCTTGTAATCTAGATTTCTGTTTTGTTGTTACATTTTCCATCATTTGTGTTATTTGTCTTTCAGTAGTTAACCCAGCAGCCAGTATTGCTTGAATTTGAGGCAATATTGTTTGTAGATTTGGTAAATCGCTAGAACAAAATTTCAACACTTTTTAAAAATGTGTCCTTTATATATTCACTACCTGTGAGAGGTTTGCCTTTGGTAGCTACATAATATGAGCAATTAGAAAACTACATTCAATGACTTTAGATTTGATTCCAATCGTTTGACAAAATAAAAAAATTTAACTTGTTGTCCATGAGAGTAAATTCGAAGGCAGTCAGAGGCAATTTCTTTATATTGAAAATTCATCCTTTTCAAAAATCTTAAGATATGTCGGACAACTGGAAACTTTTCTTAAATATATCAATGAATACTGTTATTTAGAATTCTATTTGAATAGTTCACAAAACTTTGCAACACTTTTTTTTTACTTTTGTTTTTCCGTGTCTTATACTTTAATTCCTTGATTAACATTTCGAGTTATCATCAATATTCGGAATTCACCGAGCCTGTGCATTCCATGTGATTGCGTGCCTGGAAGTCCCCTTTGATGTCATAGAACTGATATTTGTATATACATCCCCTTTCTACCCAGTTGCCTTTCACTGAACTGGTCGAAAAAAGCATAATTTTTTCAATAACTCTTCATGGTTGTATGTTGAACAACGTATTTATTTAAGATTTTTTTTTTCTCACTAATATTGTCGCGTAGAATGAAAATGAAACAAAAACTACGGAGTTTTAATCTGAACTAGAGAATTATCAATTTGATAAGAACTTTATTTATTATCTAAGAGCTGAAATTAATTCTAAGAACTCAGTTTAACAGGAATAGTAAAAAGATTAGAATTTACTCTAGAGTAACATAAATTAACTATAAATGAAGATAATAGGATGCAAAGCAGGGCAACAGGAAAAAGAAACTATCTCTAATTTACAGCTTTGGAGAGGTATATATACACGAAGAAGAGGATGCACTTCACTTCACAAGTTCTCTGGAATAAATATGGCTCTCAGTTGGGCTTCTTCTGTCGACGATGGCAGACATCGTTAATTGGATGCGGCGAGTGAATGTATATAGGTTTATGGCGCAAACAGGGACGTCTTAAGGCATGGGCCAACTGAGCCAGGGCCTCGCCTTTGAGGGGACCTCGTCTCGTTCTCTACTCGGCCTGAATTAGATCATAATCAGAATAATTTCAATCGTCAAATGTTATTCGCGGACATGACTGGTTGAAGACAGTTACTTCTATATTAAATATTTCTATTTTTAATGTTTGCTGAGAATCAAGAAAAATATTAGTTTATTTCTATAGCGAAATATGTCCAATCTATTGATAAAAATACTGCTGTGGGAAGGACAGTCACAGACACTCTGTCCAGCGATCTTTTATTTATTTGCACACAGGAGTTAAGCATCGCTCACGAATGGACAAGAGATACACTTAACCCCCCAGCAGAAGTGACAAAAACACATTCCCTATTTTATGACAGGGGTCAGGGCTAATAAAAAAGAGGCTTGAAATGACCCTGAAGGGAATCACACTTTTTCGAAGAAATGAGTGGCCTACAGTTCTAAATCGGCAGTTCCTTCCTTTAAATTTAATTTGTTTGAAATAGCAAAAGATAATTAAGTTTTCATTTTTGAATTGTATTTCTTCGAGATTTAAGATAATATACAAATATTTATATCGCTTCAAAAAAGTAAAATAATTTGTATATAAAAATTTGCTTTGTATTTGCTTTTTTATAGAGAGAATTATAAAAATAATATCCAGTTTTAAAAAATTCTGCTCTTTTTTTTTTTTTTTTTGTAAATTTTCTCTCTCTCACTCTGAACAACAAGAAATAATCTCTTAACTGTTTTTAAAATTGTATATAAATATATCAATGAACTCTTTAGAATACTCTTATATTGATTAATATAAATAAGTGCGCGCTCCCTTCATTTTGAATGCACTATGGTCTTCCAAAAGAGTTTCCAATGTGTATTATAATTCAGAGAAATATTTTTATTTGCTTCTAATACGGAAAATGTTCTCTTATTCGTTTAAAAATTCAAATGACTATCCTTTTTATTATTATAGAAACCCAAATAAAAAAGAACATTTATAAAATGAAGATATTACATTACTACAGATTTTTGTAATGTTGTATAAATGTAGAGAAACAATCATATAATAGGAATCCAACAGTTTAATTTGATAATTAGGTAAATAAATCCTGTACAATAATTTAATGTTTTAAGAGTAAACAAAAAATGCAGAAATTCTTATCCAACACAGTACAAAATAAGAGATTTTTAATGTATAAGACCCTCACTAGAAATTTTCTGTTTGCGTGTGTATGTTTAATCAGATTTTTCTGTAGGAAATTGAAATTTAAATTATATACACTTTAATTTTAGCTCTTATACTTTAAAACTTATAATGTATTTATACTTTATCATTTATCAATACTTTATTACTTACTAATACTTTATCACATATTAGTATAAAATATTTTTAATGAAAATTATTTACATGAATATAATTCTCCTCATTAATAATTTATGTAATAATGTTCTTTAATTTTTTGGAACCTATGACTTCTTTTTATCATAATTCTTTGTTTCGTTTGATAAGTATAATAATATGGATAAAAATATTTTGTATAGTTACAAACATATATTCTACAGATTCATGATAGGTCTTAGGTGCCCCGAGGTTTCGAACCCACGATACGGCAGGAAAAACAGTGGCCACAAATTCGAAATCATAACCATTTAATTATCGCTTTCGATTTAAACTTAAAATATAACAATAATTCAGAATAATGTAACATATTTTTTTTGCCTCAATAAAATAGAAAGGAACAAAAATGACTTTATACAAAATATTTATAAACCTTTTTTCTTTATAGTAAACAATTATTAAAAAATACATGATGCATTGAAGTTTAAATTTTTCAATTTGATTATTCTTATTAATTTTTTTAAAAAAAATAAGGTTTTAATGCAATTTTGTATTGACATATATCACCACAAATTGTTTTGAGTCGGTTTCCGCATTTATTAAAATTTATATTTTTATAATAATCACTGTACAAAATTCGGAATGTTTGTTTTTTCGTTCTCATTAAAAATATTTAATGAGAACGAAATCTGTAGAACTTTAATAAATGAAATGATTTGATTTAAAAAATGAAGAAGCCAATGGATGGTCCTCAAACAGGAAAGTGGACTACGTATTGAAACAGCGAGAATAGCAGTTTCTTTGTAAAATTTGTTCATGACGGGTGGTTTTTATGCACTTGAACGATAGGGAAGGGCAATGAAAGAGAAGACATAGTAACGGTGTCACAATTTTTTTCCGTAAAGTGAACATCAAACTGGACCCTTCAAATTGTGAAGGACTCGGTAGAAGCCTTTTATCTTTAATTTTGAACAAAAATAGCAGGGTATTGAGGGGTATTTGCAAATCATCAACAAAAATCAACTTAAAATCATCAGAAAATGGAATAAAATAAACGCAAACCTAGAAAAATAAAACTATAAAAAAGTATTAATTTCAAAGTTAAGAAAATAATAAAAATTAAGAAAAAGAAACCATCTAATTTATCTTTTTAAGAAGAAACTATTTACTGGCTATACATAGTGGCTGTTATAAAATTCTTACCATCAAGAGGACTGCCTTTGGGAGGGGAAAATGAAACTATAGTTTCTGTGAATAACGAAAATTATTTAAGAACTTTAGAGCTTCTAAGTAAATTTGATCAATTTTTAAAAGAACACATTAAAAAGTATGGCAATTCTGGAAAAATATAATCTTTCTTATCTACCTGCTACAATTTGTGATGAATTCATTGAAATCATGGCGTCAAAATTCTTGAAAGCTATCATCACTGAAATACAGAAAGCTAAATAATATTCTATTTGCTTTGATTCTACCCAAGACGTGACTCATGCTGACCAAATAACTTTTATTTTACGGTATGTCCAAAATGGTGCACCCATTGAGAGATTTTTGCAATTCATTAATATTAATGGACATACTGCAGAATATCTGATGGATGGTGTGGTTTCATTTTTGGAAAATAACAGTATTTCCCTGAGTAACTGTAAAGGCCAGGCATATGACAATGCCTCGAATATGTCGGGGAAATATTCAGGATTGCAAGCCCGACTTCAAGGGGGAAAAAATACGCTATATATGTACCATGTGCAGGATATTCTTTGAATTTAATTGGCGTTCAAGCAGTAGAATGTAACTGTAATGTAACAATTTACTTTGATTTTGTCCAAAATCTTTATAATGTTTTTTCATCGTCAACCCATCGTTGAAATATACTAACATTAAATTTGAGCTCTGTTAGAAATCAAAATGTACTGAAAAACATATAAAAAAAAACTCGTTGGTCAGCACGAGCAGATACAATTAGAGCTTTAAGCTCCGGATATTCAGAAATTGTCATGAGCCTGGATTACTTAATTAATGATGAATTACAGGCAGCGGATACTTGACTCTCAACTAAAAAATTAAAAACTACTTTTTTTAACTATCCTTTGGAATGACATTTTGACATGTATTGACAAAGTAAATTTATTTCTCCAGAGTAAAAATATAGATTAGTCGAAAGGTGTAAAATTATTAAAATCGTTAATGGTATATATATATATAAACCAAAAGATATTCTTTTGACTATTATGAGTCAAAAGACGAGGAAGTATCCTTTATAAAGGAGTATCAAATATCAAAGTGTTCACAAGCGTGTAAGACAATGCTGTAACTTGCCTTGAAGGAAATAGACACCGACACAACATTTGAAAACAGCCACAGACAGAAAATTAAAATCGAAACCTTTTCACCAATAATCGACTCTCTAATTTGCAATATACAAATGCGTAGTAAAAAATATGATGACTTTTTGAAATGTTTAGATTTTTTGAAAATATTTCTGATTTGGATGAGACAGAAATTAAAAGAGAGTGCTAGAAAATATCAAAATTTTACGATAAAGAAATTAATGGAGAGGAACTAAACTTGGAATGTCAACATTTCAAGTCATATATGATCATTGATGGCGAAAAACAGAAGAAAAAGCAAAGAGAACAAATGGAAAAAAGAAAGATTAATAAAAAATATATTACTACAAATGCAGATGAAGATTAAGAGCAGTTGTTGGATGAGGGAACTGGAATTGGGATGAACATACTCTATACATACATGTATGATGAAAAACTATTCACAAGTTTCCCAATATTGAAATAATAATGGGAATTTTCTTATCAATGATAATTTCTCACTCGAGTAGAGAGTGTTAATTTTCAAAACTCAAATTGGTCAAAAATGAATTGAGAAATCGTATGACTCAATCACGTTTGAATAATTTAAGCCTGATGAGTATTGAAAATGAAATATTATTAACAATTGATTTTGAAGATTTGAATAATGATTTTGAGAATTTAAAAATGTATAGAAAACAAATATTCACATAAAACCTCATTTTACTATGGATTGCTTTTATTGAACTGTACATGTATACACACCAAATTAGATTAAAGGGTCGCAGGTGGGGCCTATTTTTTCATAAGGGCCCTGGGCCTCAAGAAGTCTTAAGACGTCCCTGGGCGCAAAAGTCAAATCTAGCTCTTGCGCCATTAACAGGGAACGAGTATCGCTACAATATACTTAAAGCCACATAAATTTGCAAACTTAACGGAATATCATAAGTTACTCCGGAGGTACTTGGAATTATACGTTAGTAACCATGAGTAATACATTGATTGATTGAGTTAAGAGGGATGAGGATCAACAGAGGCTATTATCCCTAACTATACTCTTAATTTTAATAATATAATTCTCCATATATATGGTCATTATTTTATCTCTGAAATTGAAAGCTTGATTCTGACCTGTCCGTATTGTAGAAATATCCAGATACCTCGCTTCAAAAAGAAATTTCTCTTTAGGAATATCGTATAGAAATGCTGATACCCATCAAAATCCGTCAGAACTCGAAATCTTCTCGTTAGCACGATGTCGATGAAGAGAGCAAGATACTAGCTCAGGTGTCGACCCCTTCATTCGACCATTGCTCAAAATTACAAGGCGTATTGGCTGTGGACCTTGAATCTATAACAGGAAAATAAGCGACCGAAAAACATTCAGCATTCTAATGAAGAACTCTTATTGATTACCTCTGCCTTTTTTTTTTTCGTGTATCTCATAATTCATCAGTTTCTAATCAGAGATATTTTTCTTCAATGAAGAGGCTTTAGATTGGGTGTAACTGTACGTCTCGGTTTCTTTTTTCACTCTTTTTTTCTTTCTTATTTTATTTTACTGTACTTATGTATATTTTCTTATAAGATTCGAAGTTCGTCGTATGTACTTACATCTTTGAATTGCAACCTTGTAAAAAAATAATTGTTAGTTTAACGCAATTCTAATTTCATGTTATTATTTTTTTTATGTATTGCTCATAATTACACTCATCATGAATTCTCAGTAACATCAAAATAAACCAATATTATTAGTTTAATTGTTATCAGTAAATAATAGCACTTTAAATGCATTTAAATAAAAAAGATTAATGAGATCAAATTTATTATTTAATTATTGGTATATAATAACAAAGTAAAACTAATATAAATTCAAATTGACCATTTTCTAAATAAAATATCTCGCTATGGATTTACTGACAATGCATCGAGGGTACTTTTATCACCCAGCGATCTTTTCCGCGTTATCGAACGACCGAGAGTGAAAGTATTCGCTCCTTTCTCAGGGTCATTGTCGTCTCCGAAGGGCGCGCAAGGTGAATCCCAAGCAGACGAAGGTGAAAATCTGAAAGCACCGGGTCTGTGTCAAGGCCGGTACTTCGACTCACAAAAGAAGTCAAGGTCTTGCAAGTAGCCATTGCACCCAAGGTTGGGTTTCCGGAACATCCCTTTCACAGACGAATATTTAATTTTTGATGCATTTCAGATAGCCATTGAACTGCTGTGACTGTTGAAAAGGGAGCTACAAGATTATTTAAGGAAGAATGTAATCTTAATTTTTAATAAAATTTTTGTTCTACAATAGCATCACATAAAACAGGGGATAACAAGAGGATCTGAGAAAAAAAATTATGTTTATGTTTTTGGTAATAACTAATTTGATCATATTTTTTTTTTTTTTTTTCATTTCTTGCTTTATAAAATTTATGAAAAAAATTAAAATGTGTAATATTAAATCAAATAATCAAATACGAAAGGTATCATAAAGGTTTAAATATTACTAGGAAATAACTGAGATAATTGAATAAAATTTATTCTTCATAATAATTGATTTAGAAGACTTAATGTGGTAAATTGCAGCTCTTAATGTCGATTTGTTTGGTTCAAGGAGCCGTAAATTGAAGTAATGCGCAAAATGGTAAAAGTTTTAATCATTATCTCCCAAAGCTTCATTTATAACTAAAATAGAAACTATAGCCTGCTGTGATGAATCGGAAATCATTGAATAAGCAGAAGATGATAGTGAAGTCTTATTGGCGCAAGAGCCAGATGTGGTCATACTGCGCCAAACAAGGTAAATCTGTGATCTAGATGTTAAAACAATGAAAAAAGATAGACCGACAAGAAGGGTCAAGTGAGAAAGTAAAGTTTATTGGCGCAAGATCCAGAAATGGCTATGCTGCGCCAAACAAGATTTAATTGTGGTCTAGACGAGAATATACAAAACAGCATTGGGAGGGATTCCCGCGCGATGGGGATATTCAGATCTCCAGCAGCCGAATCACACATCTGGCTTTCATTCGTCCACCCGAACAAGTACTCTGTCTGATGGAGCCATCTAGCAGTTGTTACATTAATAAATTGTAAAAATATAGCCACTAGTTCCAAAACTTAATTTTCACTAAAAATTGTCAAGACTTCTGCATGCAGTCACACAATCCAGAGTTATACATTTCTACCACCATTTCTTAAAAGTTCGAATATCGTCATTGTAAAACTCAGCAGACGGAACTCTTCTCCATATTGTGGGTAACTTCATCCTACGGCTTCTCGAAATCAAACAAATGAACATTAACACCTGAAATTCACATTATATACATAGCAGAGTAACATGAAGAGTAAATTTTATTCAGATGTCTTTGTTATTTCTTAGTAATACTTAAAATTCGACTTTAGCCCTCCTACAGGATGTTTCAAAAGAATATTCCAACTTTGAAGAGTAAAAGTTACAGAACTAAAAAAGTTAACCTTTTTTTTTTTTTTTTTTTTTGCTCAAATCAAATTACGATAAACAATTTAATCCAGTCGATAAGATTCCCAACCTTTCTTGACGTATTGTTTCCACTCCAGGAAGAAAAAAAAAACAGACTCTTGTTCTAAAAATCAACAATGTAATTGTGAGTTTTCAGATCTTTGGAAATATTTAAATCGACTTCCAGTTTTTCACATATTATAAGGAGTGACACCAACGTATTACATAGAATTAAAACACGCATGTTTAGTCAAATTAAATAAAACCGGTTATATTTGCATAAGTCCCATATGGCGCCGGCAGTGTGTAAATTCATATATTCACTTATATACAATTTAAATAACATTTAAAAAATATATATAAACACATAGAGCACAACATAAAATCTGTTAAAAAAATATAAGTCACTTAGTAAATTTAATAACATTGAGTGAAAAAAAAATTCTGAAATAATGAAATAAAATTGTTTACAATTTTCAACTGGGGCCTCACTTAACTTGGAACCGCATTTGCTCACCAGTGATGTATAAGGAAAGACGTAAAATTACTTTCATAACTCCTACCGAAAGAGTTTTATTCGACAAATTAGGATATTAGTTTGGCGATGTCATTTAAGAGTTTCAAATTACGTGTGGGGGGGGGATCTGTTTCTTCCAAATGATATATATTTAAATAAAAAGTACATTTATAACATTGTTTTAAAAAGAAACATCAGTCTTAAAGCGGAAAAATTTTTATTTTGAAATTTATAATTTACTTTAACATGAAGAAATTAATTTTTTTTTCGTATTTAGATTAAATCTCTTTAATTATAAAGAAAAATGCGAATGTTAAATCTTTATTACTTTTATTGCCTCTGAAAGCGATTAACTTTTAGCATCACTTTAATTTGTTTTATTTATATAACGTTTTATCAAAGAAAATCAGTTTTAACCAATGATGGGAATCTGTAGATGATAGTGAATTTTAAGAAATACGAACATTAGATATAGAAAAGATGTAAACAAACAGCCCAAATGCAAAATACAAATATTATCAAATTATATGCGGGGTATTTTTTCAATAATTATATTTATATATTCAACATTTTAGATTTTTTTTTAAAAAAAATAATTTTTAAATCTTCATTAAGATTCTAACTTAGTTTTAAAGTTTAGCTATTCCAGAAGATGGAGCTCCTATTTTTGAAGTATATGATATAGGAATTCTCATATATTCTTTCATTACTTTTTCTAACCCGAAAAAAAGACGCACAATTAAGTTTTTAAAAGAAATTTTTAATACTTTGGAGGGTCTTTATCACCTAGATTTTTGAATCAAACCATTTTGTTTTCGGTAGCTGAACGTGTAACTGTTGCTGTTTATTTGCATATTTAAAATTTTGTTTTCAGGTATTTTAACAGATGAATGAACATTATTTTCTTTCAGTTCGTTTGGCTCATGGGCAAACATCATATATGTTATTCTGGTAGTTTAAATCAATATGAGAAGCGACAAACAAAAGTAGCTCGTTTTGTTATGAATAGAATTGCATGCCTATCCAACGTGACAGTCACCACACGCTACACTTGATTAGAGAGTTCACAGTCCATCAATCTTATTCTGGTTTTCTTTTCCGCTTTTAACAATCGTAAAGAGTTAAAGAAAGGAAAACAATATTACTCGTTTAATAATGTGGTTGAATTCGCTATGTCATTGTTGGCATTTTATAAATCATCAAGCATTAATTTCAGAATAAATAAGCAGCGAAATTTAGAGTTATTTATAAACTAGTTTAAATTTCATAAAAACATCAAATAATATATTCGTTACCAAAAGCAAAACAGGGATTAATGTACGTCTCCTAAAATCTAAACATGCAGAGACAAAATCAACAAAAATGGAAAAACAAAGGTTTTATAGTCCGAAATAACACATGAAGGTAAAAAACATATGTCCATGCGTTTTGAAAATACGAATTGTGTACAAATGCAAATAAATTTTAAAAAATTGCGCTCAAAGATAATGAAGTATTTAATTTCGTGAGTTATACGCTGAAATAATATTTGGGTCTTTAACAAAACGAAATTTATGAAGCAAAAAAAAAACCATTCATTAAAAAGCTCTACAAAGTTTTGCAATGAACAGATTTAGACACCCAAGATGCGCTTTTTCTTATAATTATTATTAAAGTACTTAATTAAATATTAGAATCAAAGAAAACGATAAAATACCGAGAAATTGACAACAGTAAACTTTTCCGGTATTAAAATTATAGGAAACGATAAATTATTAAACTGAAAATATTTAAGCTAAATGTAACCGCAATTGAAGTAAACGATAAAAAATTGAAAAGTGATCTGGTTCCCCCAAATTGATCCAACTAAAACAATATCCCCTAGAGTGGCTAGAAAGAAAGAAAGAAACCTTTCATCAATAAAATGTTTTCCATTCTGGACTTTTACACAAACTTCACTGCGATTGTTCATACTTTCATTGGAAAGATGAATCATCACAGATACCTGCAATGGTCGTTTCTCCACTAGGGCATTTTCCTACTTTCTGAGACTTGATGGAGGAAGTAAACGAGCAAAAAAGTATTCCCGAGGACATTTCAAGGATTTTCAAAGAGATTAAGGTCCAGAGAATACGCTGGTCACCCTATATGAAAAATATTCTCACTCTCCAGATATGAAAATGGCGATAATTGAATGGTCATGGTCTCGAGCTCGCGACCGACGTTCTTCACATCAGTTCGTGGATTCGAGTCCTGGATCCACTAAGACCGCACGTTAATCTGTTCGAAAGTTCCCGTTCCTCAGGTTGATGAGGTGTTGAAGTTTTTAGAAAGGATATCAATTCAGTTGTTGTTCTTGTCATTTGGCTGAAATTCAGAATGACGAGGTCCGTCACCAGTAACCCTCGTGCTGCTCCTAAGGGCAACATTAATATGCAATTAATCAAAATCGTCGATGGTGTAGCTCGATATGTACAGGTATTGTCGTAAATAACAAGGAAATATGGACCCATTGCTGCAACTGAGAATCTCATATTGAGGTTTATGACTTCAGTCGGACATCGAACAGCCGTCACATAACTGCCTTGAAGGATGTGTATCTTGCTGCGATATATATCCCATTGAAAATCTAATCCACTCTATGACGCTGGCACATCGGAATGCGCGATGGAAACGATGACGTGGGAAGAACAGGGCGTTTGACTAATTGTGCCCTGTTCTTTCCAAAGCCTTATACGCTTATCATCTGATTCGAAGAAAATTCAGGACTTGTCCGAAAACAGGACGTTGCAGTAATCTGATAGAATCCAATTCATATGTTCATTGTAACGCTTTAATCTTGAACTTCTGAATTGGATGGCTAATGGAACATAATTTTTTCTTTATATGTAACAAATATTGTCTTACTAAGGGGTTCGGTAATCAAGTAAATCATTCACCGATTCCACTTGCCACTGTAGGAATAAACCAATAATCGAAGTGCGTGGTAACACTTGGTCAACAGGACAAAAGACATCAAAATTATTTTTAAAATTGAATAGTCGTCCGGAGGAAGTGTTTGGAATTATGTTCATAATCGAAAAATTATTAAAGGATCAACATCATAGAAAAGAGCTGCATCTTTGACTGATGCTTCAATCCCATTTCTCAATATTTGTCGTTCATTTTCTTTCAGTTAATTGTGAGAAACTTATGAACACTTCGCCGCATCTTTTAAAATCACCTCTTCAAACTCTTCAGAATGCTTGCTTAATTCGCATATATTCAGACTAACAATCGTGATCGGCTGAAACATCAAATATTCGTATACTGCCGTATACATTCATATCAATTTTAAAGCACTTAATTTTTAAAAAAGGTTTTGAAAATTTACATTCAGCGCTTGATTTTTAGAAGCGAATATGTGTTCTGTATTTTAATAGCTATTTAACTTAATTATGATGCAAGAATAAAATTCATTAACCACGCGAAAAATTAATGAAAATTTAATTTAAATATTAAATTAAATTAAAAATAACGTGAAAAAAATAATATAAAGACAATATAAAATAATATAAAAGTAAAAAAAAAATTATACAAAAACAATGTAAAAGGAAAAACATGATTATAATAAATAAAAATATAATAAAATAATACGAAAAATATATATATTTTTAAATATTCATAATAAAATAGCAAAACTGTAACAATAGATAAATAAATAATAAATATAATAAGTTGAAATTTAATGATTAATAAAAATATTACATAAAATAAATTAAATAAGGAACATTAGTTTTAAAACCGTTCCAGGACTGACACAAACGCGTGGCGGTCGAGGGTGATCGGGAAACCGCTCTGTCACACAAACCTGCCAGCCGAGAAATGAATACGTTTCATGATGGTGCGTTAGCGTGATGATCTGCGCAAAAGGGTTGATGAATTCAAAGGTACTGAAATTCAGCTAATCGTTCTCTATGATTTGCTGAGTGATACCGTGTTCCTTCCAATTGAATAGACGGTGGCCTATCATTTGGCAAGCCGAATCGCGATGCAACTCGTAACCCAGTCTGGTTCCATCCATAAGCGATATGGTCTTAGTAGACATCCTGTCCTGTAAAATCAAACAGTAACTTTCCCTTGCACAACTTAGCCGACCTTGACCTGTGGCAAAGATTGGGAATTAGAAGGGAAGGGGACAAAAATGCACGGACAACAAAAAATAACGGGGCAGAGAGATTAATGGAGTGTTACGGAGGTAGACAACCTTACTCGAAATTTAAAAATTTAGCTACAAAATTGTAAATTTTAGTAGCTTTCTAAAAAAATTTGGGCAGAAAAATAAAAGTTGACTACTTTTTCCAACTTTATTACGATTTAGTTTTAATAAAAGTGAGGTATTTTTTTTTTTTTTTTTTTTTTTTTTTTTTTTTTTTTTTTTTTTTTTTGATATTTTGATTAATACTATACAATATAACTTTCTTCGAAGGAGCAGTATTACATATGTATTAAAGTAAAATAGAAATATTTCTAAAACTCAAAACTGATCAGTGATAGTTTCATTTAACAAATTATGTCTTGCTTAAAATAAACATCAAAGATATGATAATTTGTCAAAATCAAACCAATGAGTTTATTCAAGACATTGTTTTATAACTTATTACGCTATAAAATGTGCAAGAGAAAATTAAAAACATTCTTATAAATTTATTGTGCTAAATAGCGTTTAATTAGATGTTCGAAGCAATACAATTAATTATATTACAGAAAGAAAGAAATCCAAAATAAAATAATTTTCTTAGAGTCCTTCTTTTATATAGACCGTCGATTTTAAAACAAAGTTAAGTACCTTAATTTTCACCTAGTGTAGATTTTCCTACATTCATCTACCTTCGGAACCCTTCCTCACAGCACACGCTATACGTGCGAGTTTCTAGTATTTGCTGTAGTGCTTTATTAAATGGTTAGTCGAGACGTAAGAGTCTAACAATCTTGCCGCGATGATGGCATATATAATTTTAATTAAATGATTAATGAATAAAATGTTTTTAAAAAGTTTAATAAACTATGGAAAAATTTTAAAGTTAAATACTTGAAAGTTTTAAAAATTTAAAGAGAAGTTTAAATATTTTTATTGTACGGAGAATATAACACCGAATCTTTTGTCATATATTAATTTAAAATCTGCGTTCAGTTCTTTGTTTGCTTTGTACTGATTTTGAAGACAGGTGTGTTTTTAAAATTACGAAGAGAAATCTTTGTTGTGAAAATTTTATTGTGATTCATTTCTTTTTTTAATTAAAAAATTTTATATCGATAAGTGATTAAAGGAATTTGAAATTCATTTTTTAAGCAACTGTCTGAATAGTGGTGATTTGTATATCCGATCAAGGGATAGTGGTCTGTGGCCTTGATTTTGAAAAAAGTCGAAGAGAGATCATTGATCATTTTTGCTTCATCTCGGTGAAGCTGAGAGCGAGGTATCTGATTGGTCGATAGGGAAGTGCCTTGCCGGCCGATGACGGATTTTGAGTTTCAGAAATAAGATGATTAATGAGTCAACACTCATGCTGAAAATAACGGATGAAAAGTATATTTAAAGCTACAATAAGATAAAGCCAATGAGCTAATTAAAATCAATCCGAAAAGGTGAAAAAAATATAAGAGAAGGGATTCAAGACGGAAACAATAATAAAAGCAGCAAAAAAAGTGTATCAGTTCTGACAGTATCAAAAAAACTGTGGACTTTCGGAATATTTTAAAAAATTATTTTATTTATTTACCTATTTATAATCGACACTTTTTTGAGAATAAACAACTATTTGATAGTTTTAAAGGCAATATTAAATTAAGATAGTGAGTAAAGAATAAAGTTTGTGCCTTAATTATTGCATTGTTATAATTAACAATTAAAGTAAAAACATTTCTAGATAACTTGGTGATATAATTTTCAATATAGTCAATTTTAAAATCACAATGGGTAATACTATTCTTAACACCCCAGAGGACGTTGGTCATGAACGTAAGAAATTTGTTTTACATAATTTACCCCTTTTTTATTTGGATTTGGGCAGCCATCCCCCTACAGGGGTGGCATGTGTTGTTATTGGGTGGAGAACCTGTTTGCATAACATTACATTATTATTAAGTGAAAGTGGAGAACTTCTTCCAATTAGGGAAATGCATAAATGCACCAAATTGTACACCAAAATTTTTCTGAGATGATTTATGTGCTTTTTATATGTTGGTCTCGAATCTCAATGTAGGCTTAGGTAATGAACCACCCATACACAATGTTTATCATTATTCAAGATGGATAAGTTTGTGGTAGTGTCAATTGGCCCAAATTTCTTAAAAATTATAGCATGTGTTTTGTCGACGTTGATCGCAATCCTCCAGTCTATAAGCTAATTTTTTAAGACAAATAAACAATTTGGAAGAATTTTAATTGTGTTTCTCAAATTTTCGCTGAAAGTCTGAAGTGAAGATATTATTCAAGTATGGACTGAGGCCAAACCCTAAGGACAACCCGCTTCTATAGTATCTTCATTGGAAATGAAATCATAAATTTTTACTCTAAAAGTTCTGTCTTGTAAAATACTTTCTATTTGTGATCTATTTTCCAACAATGCTTTACATACTTTTAAACAAGATTCCTTTCCTTTCCATTAAGCATAAATATGCAAAAAAAAATGTTTGATACTATAGGTAATAAATAAATGGATGGCCAGAAAATATTGGTCACTTAAGCCTCATCCGAAAACGTGTACAAATGCACCTTCCATCATATAAACGACAGTTAATAGAGGCTCTAATAGCACTTTGGAACCATGCAATAACAAAATAAGAACTTCAAGTTCTTTTCAGCTCAATGAGACGACGCTGTATACCAGAATAAAGAATATCTTTCTAAAAATTAAAAGTAATTCTTAATAATATTATATATGATGTAACTTTTTTAAAAAATTAAAACTTAACTTTTTAAATATTGAAAGTATTTTAATTCTGCTTCTTTTGCTTCAATTCATAATAAATTTTTGTTTTTTTTTTAAATTATGTACCTTTGCATTAAACACTTCATTTTTTATTAGCGTGCAAAGTTGAAAAATATAACAATTGAAAATTATGCACATTTTTTCGACACCACTATATATTAATTTTTTTCATTCACCCTTATTTAAGTGACAAAATTTCAGTTTGATTGAACATAAATTATTTAATACACTAAAATCAATAGTTTTTAAGTCACCTTTTTGTAAGTATATCTCTAAACAATAAAAATTGCGCAAAATTTTATTTTCACTACGTGACTGTTCAAACACCTTTACCTCATCTTGAGACATCTCGAACTTTGATTATGCAGGTAACCAATACATTTTTAGCATGTTAAATAAGGAAAATATTCACTTTATCAATAAATTGTAGTCCTTTTTATAGCAGTAACCCTAATATACTGGTACGCTGCATAGAAATAACACAATTTTATGAAATGCATAACATCCATACAAAACTATTTTTGATTTATAACTTACCAAAACAATCAAATTGGCTATCGTTGCTGATTTACAGTTATTGAAGAAGTTGTCTGCAAAGGGAAAATGGATATTTCGATATTAAATATGGCCCATTTATTTTAGCTTTGAAATATTTTTACAATACCTGATATCCATTACAATAAAGCGGCGATTTTAAATGAAATAGTAAATGTGTAGACTTTTATTTTTATTAAATTAGAATTTTTTATCTGTTATAACACTCTTACTCGACGCCTAATATGAAAAACGGTATCCATTGCTGCATAAATACTTCGAAATGTTTCCTTACAAGACTTCTCGCGGTGATCTATCCTAAATTCATGTAACACAAAGAGAAAAAAAGCAGAGTGGTTAATGGAATGCATTAAGCACTTTTACTCAATGTTATTTCAAAAAAGCATGAGTTTTTAATTGTGTGTATGTTTCTTTTATTTATCAGCAATAAAGAATAACTAAAATAATGCTAAAATTCATAGATAATAATTTGTATTGACCGAGGAGCCTGGTGATGAGAACCTTTTAAGATATTTGACCTTATTTCAAAACCATTTTACTTCCAGAGTGTTAGGAAATCAGAATCACTCAAGAAGAACAATTATTTAACCAACAATTATTAAGAACCCAGCTTGAGAGGAAGAATTAAGCTTGGAGGTCACCAGAAAAAAAAGTAAGACATGCAGTTTACAGCAGATTTATTCGCTAACCTATACTTAGCCTGGGTCGTCAAGGTACTTCAAGTTAAAGCGGCAAAAAGTTTCAACGGTGGGAGGCTATATCCCTTATTAGGAAGTACTACTGCAAATCTGAACACTTATCTTTCCTTTCAAAAGCTTCTCAGGATGTGGTTGTGTACTAAATTAAAAAAAATACGGTTAGCTTCATATCTTTGTATAATTTAATAAACAACTACGGGAAACAAAAAATGAAACAGTGGAAGAATTAAAATCAAAAGCATGAAATAAAATCGCATTTACAAAATGCAATGACTGAAATTAGGAGCGAAATTCGCATCTCCACTTTAATAAAAATTGTTTCCAAGTTCTAAGGGAAATAAGGAATTATTTTTTTAAAAAAATAACTAAGCAGAATCAACCTTGGGCTAATATGAATATAAATTCAAATACAGAGTTTCAAAAAGTTATTTAATAAATTTTATTGTGTAAAAAAATGAGGAACTATTTATTCATATCCAAATCAATTTTCTACCTCCTATTTTACAAAAATAGGAACCACGTAAATGATACAAAATTTTGTTTTAAAACAGACTCCTTTCTCGATGATCGATAATAAAAACAAGAGTAAAAGATTTATTCATTTCATGTTTTATTTTTCTACTGCAGCGTTTTGTTAAATTAAATTAAATATTACGTAGGGTGAGAGACGGCACGGATTTCAAAACATTGTTTCAGCATCGATACTGAAAAATGTTTTAATCTTGCCCGCGTTTGATGTAAGCAATTCCATAATTGAAAAGAGTTGATTTGCCTTTCTTCAGTTGTATGAACAAGATACTATAGTTTCAATAACAGAGTTTAATTTATTTTTTACAAGATGCAATTTTTTAGACGTTGATCATTTCTTTTAAATGAATAAATGTAAGTGGAATTTAGTTTATATGGCCATCCTGGTGTTAAAAACTAATTTTTGTCTAGTAAATGTTCATTAGCCGTGATTTACTTCAAAGCATTAAATGTGTAGAAGCCTTAAGCCCTCGCACTACAACGACATGAGCCAGCTTTGTTAGCAAAACTCTCTCATTTGTGTTCTGATTAAAATATATATGTTTTCAAAAAAAAAAAGTTGTATTTCTTTTATTTTCATAATATACGAATATTATACAGCGGCGGAAAAATAAATATATACACTATTTTCATTTTAAAACATAAAAGAACTGTGATTTTTCAAAACATCTAATAATACATGTTTCATCTTTATAAAACAGGCAAATAATTGCCTAAATCATCGTATTAATTTTAAAGAGTAAAAACATAAATATTTTACTGAGTAAATAAGCAATGTCAGAAGCAATCGGTAGACAAAATCTTAAGACTTAAATTTATTTTATCGAACATAAGATATTCGGTAATTTTTTAAAATTCATCATTTCGTAAGGTACTCATATTCTGGGGGCGGGGATATTTAAAAAAATTTCATATCATATCAAATTTATATACCATTCGATCCCATCAGGATTCCTCTGTAGAATATTTACTGCGCGAGTTTGTGTGTGTGTGTGTGTGTGTATTATAAGAAATAACCAATAAACTAAATAAGATAGCTGTTTAAAAAAATTGTACGAATATTATCACGCAGATATTGGAGCAGGCTAAAATGAGCATACAATAGACTTCTGAATAACGCGATTTATTAAGAGAATACGAACAGCTACACTTTGCTGAGAACATATGGATTTATATATTACATGAGAAAATTCCAGAATATTGATCTAGAAACGTAAAGAATATCCTTGATGGTTTTAGAAATTATAGTAGAAAACAGAGAGAACAATCAAACAAAACTATAGCGTAAATTTTTAATGTTGTAAGCAGTGGGTTTTGAATCCGGGAACTCTCGTTCTGTCTCTTCTCCTGAGCCGCCTCACCAAGCTCTTGTCTAGGACGATCCCTACCTCGCCGCTTCAGTTCACCATCTCCATATTGATGTTCCAGCTCTTCTCTCAGACGATGCAATGAGAAAAACTAGGGAATGTGACCAATGCAATACATCAGCGTTAGATGAGGACTACGTGAGTACAATTACTCTCGCTGAATCTAACACTACATTCTAGGCAAAACAGAGTGGCCAGCAAATCGATTTCTCTAAAATATTAACTCCTAATCTCACACCAACGCAAAAAGAGAGGCTTCTTGGAATATTCCAAAAATTTTCAGGAGTTTTCGAAGATTCTAGAAAATCCATACGAAGTCTCCGGGTTTACAGAAATCTATTCGGCATTTGGAATCATGCTCCCTTCAGCCCTTTTCTTATACTTATAAGGTTCGTAATCTCGCCAGCTGTCTAAATTCTTCGGCAATTGAGAGTACTCTAGCAGCACCCAGAGAACCAGGTCAGAGAAACGGCTGTTGTGAAAATGAGAGTTAAACATTTCTGATCTTGATTTTTGATAAATGATTTCTTTTTATGCCTTGGTTTGAACTTATTTAAGATTTGAATTTTTAATTCTTGCTATTTGTATTTGTTTAGTATTCTTTCAGATATTTGATTTCTTTCTTAATTTTTTATTGAGTAATTTTTCTTTCGTTATAAATTTTTGCAGTCAAAAAGTTTTCATTTTTCTTATACTTTTTCCTAAATCTATAAAATTCTCCATAAGTTTTCTTTATAATTTTCTTAAAATATTTCTTATGTCTTAGTTCTTGCTTCAATAATAATTTTAGTTGATTATTTCAGTTATTTTATTATAGTAATATATATATATATATATATATATATATATATATATATATATATATATGGAACAATAGAACAAATAAGAAACAAGGAAAAATAAAGGGAAATAAAAATAATTTATAAAAAATCCAAAAATTAATTCAATCAAAGAGAATTAAAACACAAAACTGAAATTTTAAATACTATAATATCAAAATAAAAGAACAGAAATAATTTAAGAATTAAACCTTAAAAATAATATAGTAAGGATAAAATCATTATTATTCTATAGTGTAAAAACCATACATACCAAGCTATGTAAATATGTATAAAATCATTGCAAACAAAGAAAAATGAATAAGAATAAATATACAAACTTAATTATATAAGAGAACCTTAATTTTTTTTACAAATAAACTTGTAAAAGCAAATCAATTGAGCCACAAATAATATAAATAGTCACTAATATTATTTTTCGCAAGCATATATGAGCATATATGCAATGTTTCTCTTTTAAATGTAATATATATATATATATATATATATATATATATATATATATATATATAAGAGGAGAGATTGAAAACAAAAAAAAATTGTCTTTCTTGTATGATGGAACTACATGACACTCTCGACTTTCCTTTCCTGACCCTTGGTACCCACTGAAAAATCTTAAATTTACAGACGGTTTTTTGGATCTTGTTTTAGATGTTAGCAATAAATACTCTCTCGATTCTGATTTGAAATGTACTGCATTAGCTATTATTCATGAACGTTTCCCGGTTGATTCCTGGCTTCATATCTACACTGATGGTTCAACTGAATGGACTATTAAAAATGTTGGAGCTGGGGCTTACTCTGCGGAATTTGCATTGTCTTCTGTCTTTTAAAAATACTTTGACAACTTCGATGGTGAAATAGCCGCCATCTCTTTCGTCTTGGATAAAATAGAGCAGAGTAAAAAGAAAAATATTGTCTTTTTCGTTGATTCCAAGGCGACAACAACTTTCTATATTTCCAATTGTGAGATCTCTAGGAACTGCATAGAAAAAATAGACAAACTATTGAATATTAAGAACCACATTGTCCTGTAATGGATTCCAAGCCATTGCGGGATATATGGAAATGTGCAGGCAGATATGTTGGCCAAAGATGGATCTCAAATGATGCAACCAAATCCTCCTCTGGCTCTGTGACATATAAAAAGATATATATCCTCTACTCTCAAATATAACCGTCTTATCCTATACAGTGAAAAGACCTCTTTGGGAAAGAATACATTTAGCCACCTCTAAATCTATTCTTGGTACTAACTGTTTGAAAATCAATATTATCAATTAAATATTAGAATTAAAGCAAACGATAAAAACTATTGAAAGGGACGATAATATTCTTCTGAAATAATAAAATTCTGACAAACGATAAATTATTTAATGAAAATGTAGTCAAAATTAAAATAAAAAATAAATTGTTGAAGTGCATATATATTTTAAGCTTAATGTAGTTATTACTGAAGTAAACTGAAATCAATCAAGCCATGCGCATTTTAGGCTTTATTTTTAAAAGTGTTCAGTAACACCATTTTGTCGCTGATCCAAGCAATAGCCCTTGTGCTGGCCAACAATTTCTTTTCTAATTCATTTAAGATTTTTAGAAAGTTTAATACACCTATTATAAATTATTAATTTAAAAATTTTCATTTTGATATTTAGATAAAAAGAAATTTCGTATTAGAAATAGATTCAATAGTTTATACAATTACAACTTACATTAACTCTTTTACAATGGCTATTGCTAATTTTTAAATGTATTAGTCACCTGTTTTAGTCAACGAAAAAATGGTCAGCCGTTCACTTTTTAAAATACGGTGTTTTCTGAATATCTTTTCTGGCCAATCCCTAATGAATCAATGAATAAATAAGTGTGTTAGAGTGAATGAGAGTAGGTGAATAAGTGAGTGAGCGAGAGTTAGTGAGAGTAAACGTAAGAACAGATGAAACAGTGAGTGGATGAGTCAGTCTATCAGTCAAATTTCCATTCATTTGCCATATCATAATTTGCTTTATTTTAATATTTAATTGAATAATTTAAAAATTATTTTCTCAAAGTTAGCATCTTTGGTAGTTAAATCTGTTGTTTGCAAGACTTAGTATGGAACAATTTTTCCGCTCTCTTTCAGGGTTCATGGAGGTGAGCTTCATACGAAGGGTTTTTCCAACTGAGTCATGAAATCGAGTCGGCTGTAAAGTCCTGAATCCACCGAAACCTGTCGAGCGGAATAACGCGGGAGCTGCAGCACTTCAAATCCAACTGGATACCAAAGTACTCAGATGGAGAGATGTGAATGCTTGAAGAATGGAATATCAGCTCCGGTCTCATTTTCTGTGCTTCAAAGGGATTGAAAATCACCAAACTATGGCGTTAATAACCATCCTATAGCTCTAGATAAACCTTAAGCAACTCTTTTTCAGAATTTGATGCGTTCGCATCTTAAGCTTTACATCATCAACTTCAAACTACAAAAAGTGTGTTACAAATCAGAATGTCAGAGGAAAGAAGAAGAAAGAATAAACCATTCCTTTAAATTCGTCAATAGAAAATATCTGATCTTAAGAAAAAGAAATTGTAGTTAGCACTCCCCTTTTCGACTAATTTTTGTCCGAGAATATTTTAAATTTGGATTTCGCTATCTGAAGTCTTAAGCAAAGTCCAATTGTCGCAAAATAATTTTTTCTACCACTGCATTAATTCTACAAAAAACAGTGAAATTAATCGATTTAATTCATATTCTCCTGACATTATACTATTGATACCACAGCACACCGAACATGTCTGGAGAAACTCAAACCTTAGGATATTTTCTTATCTTTATTTCAGATGACTACCGATGATTATTCTCCGGCTGATCAAGCAATGCGTAAAATATAACTCTGAATTAAAATAAAATATGAGAGGTATAAATTCTAGAGTCTTTTTATTTTATTTTGTCTTATAATTTTTGAGAAAGAAAGATTATCGATAAATTTTAGTAATGCATCGTACTTGATTCTTTCCGGAAAGCATTAAATGTTTCAATGTTCAAAATTACGATTCCTCCGAAGTCCTACCTATTAGTTCACACCTTCCATCTGAGAGCGATCTGCTTTCTTGCTAAAACCACTTCATTTGTTCGCGGTTTCAACTCTTAGTTGAGCTCCGAGGGATGTATAGTTTGAGTTTCTGGCTTGGCTGAATAATTAAAAAGCTTAGATTCAATGCTAGTTTTCTTTTGGTCTCTCTCTATTTTCCGATCTCCCTTAAGCAGTTCTAATCCTTTCTTTTCAGATTAATTTTAAATTGTAAGTCTTTTTCTGTAACTACAGCTTGTTTTTCTTACCTAATTATGATGAGGTGGTGAGATCCGTTAATAGATATTTTAAGAATACTATACTTGTACTCAAACAACATTGGCAACGGAAAACGAAATGCACTTAGAAAAAAAAAATTGATAAGCGAAAATGTGACTATTCAATATTGAGCGTGTAAATTCACGAGTAATCAGGCACGTTTGCGTCACGCCCGGCTATTGGCACTTGAATATTCTAAAATACAGGGGGAAACCACAATAAAAATCTTAAAAACAATATTACAATATATCTTTTCATAAGGCAAAACAAATTATTTTAAAAATGTTCAATTTTTCTTGCCATAAAATTATGTATATTAAGATTTCATTTAAACAAAATATTTAAACAGAGTGTTGATTATACAATATTGACAATATAAAACGTTTGTTACATAAAATATGTGCAAAAATACGAATTTATAACTTTTTCTATGTCTTAATAGGCCAAGTTTAACTCTCCTAAGTATTAATTCGCTTTAATTCAGTAATATAGTATTTTTAAAGTAAATACTATATTATACTGAAATTTTCTGAAAATATTTAAAAATCTCAAATAATTTCTGACAATTCTGACATTGGAATTAAGTTAACTCTTTTATGATCATAGTTTTAGATAATCAAAATGAATAAAGTAGCAAATAAAATATAGTACTTCTATGAAATGTGATGTTCAATAGATTTACGTTGAATAGTAATTAATGAATTCAATCAAATTCGTCGTTAAATTATATCATTAAAGGAACTTTTTGCACGTTCAAATTTATTTTTAAACAAAAAAAATCATTATAAAGAAGTTCATGTTGGAAGAAATTCAAGTTCCCATTTAAAAATAGAAACATCATCAATATTCGTTTATTCTAAGCTATTAAAAATAAATATAAAATAAAGGGTAAGAATATCACTTATGTTTAAAGCAAAAAATCAGTAGTTATAACAATTTCAAAGCAAGAGATTCAAAAATAGAAATTCATTCTAAGCTATTTTAAGCACGAAGAATTCTAAATCGTGTAAGAAATATAATTGCAATTAGTTATTCTCTTTATAAATAAATTCATAGTAAAACAATATCGAAACGATTCCAAAATAAAAGAGAATAAGTTCCTGTTATCAGCACAAAAAGATTATTTTTTTAACATAACAACACTAGCATTTCTCAGAATCCAGAGTTGTTATGAAAGGGAAGCTGTTATAGGGATAAATATAAATTGTTTCTATCATTACAAAAATATAGCCAAAGAAACTTTTATAACTTTACAGTAAATAAAATTCCCAACTTATCATATACTGCACTATATGGTTCCTTTTTTTTATTGTTCTTTCAGAGCATTTTCTATTGAAAAAAATCATATTTAAAGGAAACTGCTTCAATTCCAAAACTAAACCCTGTGATATATATATATATATATATATATATATATATATATATAT
>BMAW01129528.1:137478-251605 GCA_019974015.1 Nephila pilipes | reverse complement strand
ATATATATATATATATATATATATATATATATATATATATCTTCTACATTATTGGCTTCTTTTTATACATATAAAGTAAATAAACTACTAATTATGTTACATATTTTTCAATAGGCTTGTATTTTAACTTGATAAAAATAGCATTTTTATACCAATTTTAATTTTATATTTTCAATTTCGTTTATTTATTTTTGCTATAGATTTGTGATTTATTATTAGTTTACATACATATCTATTTAGTAATTTTACGAGTATTATTATTAATAATTATCATTTTACTCATATATATATAAAGTAATAACTCTAAGCTATAACTTTAAAGTCAGCGTTCCAAAGAATAAAATATTCAAATGTTTATTTAAAAATATTCAGTAACAAGCAAGTTGATTTCAAAGAAACACAAAAAAGCCCTTTCAGTTGCTCCCCTGTAGGATTTCAAAAATGAACGTTGTGCCCTTCATCTCTGGCATATATACACTCAAAAAGACTTTATACAATCTGTAATGCGTAATATTACAAAATGGTTTTACAATTTTATTCATAATCTAATCAGACTGTCATAATCATTAATCATTGTAAATTAAGAGTAATTTTAAGTATTTGTAATATTACATTAGTGCCAGACTTACCTCATTTATATCCCATAATACTACTTTAGCTCCCAGTCGAGCCGTCTGAATTGCTAGTTGCCTGCCAATACCTTGAGCGCTTCCAGTGATTAAAACTACTTCTCCAGCTATGTTCTTTTTCTTCTTCGGAAGCAAATTATTCACAGTTTCTGTCAAAATGATGCAGAGAACTTTCAGTACAAAACCGAGCAGTTCAAAGCAAAAGTGCAAAATGTCCATGAAACTGTCAACGGCAGCCATTTGCGATAAAGCACTCGAACCGGGAACTTTACCAGATGCTACCGACCGGCAATTCTGAGGCGAGGAAAGGGAGAAGTTGCTATTCGCTTTATCGGATAAACAAACACCAGGAAAAATCTGCATTCCTCATTCTTTTTCATTTTCCCATGCTTGAACTAATGCATTTTCGGTTCAGCGAGTGCAGTCGCGTGCATGTAGAATAAGGCGGAAGATTTTCAGGTGAATTTTCTTCTCAAGGCCGAAGGATTGTTTTTGTGAGATAATCATGTTTGTAAATTACATATATACGCGCTTGAGTAGAATGGGAGTGTTTCCTGCAATTATAGGCCAACAGAGAAGGTCAAGAAGTTTTTTAGCTGGGCAGTAAATGCATGATTACAAGTTTTTGAATTTTGAAAAGACTACGATATCTCATAATTTTAATACAAAACGGAAAGAATGACTTTCCTTAAAAATGTATATGGTTTAAGTAAAATGTTGCGTCTCAATATATGTTTATGGAGGTGCTCGTTCCTAAGGATCAAACGCCTCCGTGTAGGCTTTTCTGTGCGCCTCTATATAATTTCAAAATACATAAAAAAAATTATGGGTGTTGTATGAGGGTTTCCCTACATTCTTTTCGAATGTTCTAAATCGAGACCATTTTAAAAATGTAGTTCTTATAAAAGTTTTCCCATGCTCTGAAGGTCAATAATATTCCGTAGCCAGCAAATATTCCATTTATAATTTGAATTTCTTATAGGAAAGTTATTATTATATATGTGACAATAATATGTTTATTTTTTGTTAGCCTGCTATGTTTGTGTGTTATATTGAACAAAAATCTTTGGTTAAAATATTTGTCCTTTTGCAGGTAATTTCTTTACAGAATGGTGCCCCTAAATTCTACCGACTGCGTGTGGGGCATTTACTGCATACCCTCCAGGAACGGATCTGTATTTAATATTAAACACTTTTTAATAATGAGAAATATTTGAAGAATTCTGTCATTTTACTTATACATGAAACACGTTCCCGCAATTTTTACTGTCGCTTTTTCATGTGGGAGAAAGATGAGGCTTTATTAAAAAAGACTTTGATCACGAAACTGCTACAATTCGACAGATTTTATTTTAATTTCGATAAGAACTAAATTCCTCAAATATATATTACTGAAAGATTTTTAAAATGTAAGAATAATAAACAGAGCACTGATTCTATTAATCAGTTGCTTGATTTAACGTCCCTCTAAAACAGTGATTCTCAATCGGTGGTACGCGTACCCTAAGAGGTACGTGAGAAGCCGTGGGGGGTACGCATAAAAAACGATAACGGCAGCCGCAGCTAAAAAGAACAAAATAATTTTAAAATATTAAAAGGAATTTTAAGAAATAGAAAGAAAATTTTATTAAGAGTGAGGCGACTCTCTTCTACAACAACGTTAGAAGCTCAAAAGGCCTTACTTAATCAGCCAGACTAGATGTCTTTTCAGCCTGGTTGGTAAAATCATGTAAAAAGCGACCGGTCAACTTTCCTTCGGACCCACTGGATCAGGGATCAAAACAACGCTGCCGCATTAAGGTTATCAATTCTCTCTCCCTCCACGGGGTCGAGAAACCACTGGCCGCCGAAATGGTGACTCAGGACGTGATCACTAGATGGCAGCACAGCCTATAACTACTGATTGCATATACCTCCGACGCAAAACACTTGCATCTGTACGTCTAACTAAGACAAATGCACTCAAAATCACGACTAGTGATATTCCGGCTCTGGCGCACGTGTCGACGAGACCCGCCCCTCAACACGAGACAGCCGAGGACTCAAATGGAAAACTGTCCCGAGCAAAACTCAATTTAACAGGGAGGGAGTATATATCAATTGCTGTAATAGCCGAAAAAAATCGGGAAAAAAACCAACCTTCTGAACAAACCAATGATTCTTTTCAATGATTTTCTTCGTATCATCACGATGATACTGGAGGGGGAGTATGCGGAGACTCTCTTCTACAACAACGTTAGAAGCTCAAAAGGCCTTACTTAACCAGCCAGATGAAATGTCTTTTCAGCCTGGTTGATAGGACCGTCAACTTCGTACCCACTGGACCAGGGTTCGAAACAACGCTAGCACTCCAAGGTCAACAACTCTCTCCCCCTCCTCGGGGTCGGAAAACAACTGGCCGCCGAAAGAATAATTCATGTAGCTCGCATCAGAAACCACTCTGATCGGCACCTAGACATAAAAATGACTGCCTTATGAGACAAAATCTAGAAATGGAGATGCTGCAATGCCATTCAATTCCGTTTAACGCTGTTTCCGGGCATTTCTCAACTCGGCAATCCAATTGAATTCCTGTCTTCTATGACCGTACGGTGCCATGTGAACCTTAATCTTCCTCTCTTTCGCTTTCCAACTGGCATCCATGTCAGAGCAATTCTTGTGTTATCGTTTGATGGCATTCTAAATGCATGCCCAACGTTCAATCTATGTTTTAATTCGGGAGGAAATAAATTTAGCAGATGTTTTATTATACCATTCAAAATTTGAAATTTTATCTGGCCAGTATATTCTAAGAATTTTTGTTGAAAAGAATTTAATTTCTGCTTTGGTGATTTGGAGAGTTTCCCAGCCTCATTTCCGTAAAGAAAGACCACTAATTGAATACATGTAATTTGAGCTTTATGCTTGTATTTGAGTCTTTTCAGAATTTATATATTGATTTGAATGAATGTTGAGCTTTTCTAATTCAAGTTTTTATCTCTTCACATATGTCTCAATTTTTGTCTATTGTAACTCCAAGGTATGAAAAACAATCTATCTCTTCTACTTCGTTTTGATTTATTAGAAGAGAATCTTTACTTTTGCTATTTATTTACATTACTTTTTTTCGAGTATTTTACGCCCACCTGTTTGGCAACATCATCCTCTCGGTCGGTCTTTACCTTCATATCAGCAAAACATGAAGACAATAGTTTTTTTTTTTTTCCATATACCTGCATAAAAAACTAAACATAACAGCAAATTAAAAGAAGCTCCGGATTCGATATTGTATTTGTCCTCTTTTGAGCTTAATTCTTCATCATTTTGTTTCTTTGATGTAATCCAAAGTATCCGATTTTTTTTTTTTCTTGTTCCCAAACTTTGTTACCTTCAAAAATAAAAAAAAATGTATACAATGAAGAAAGAAATCATTTAATTTAATTCAACATACCCTATTTTTAGATGGTTCTTGGTTTTATTAACATCGCACTAGAAGCAACAAGAGGGCTATTGGTGATGGACCTTGTACCACTTCCTCACCAAGCCAACGGGAGGATTTTGAACCTCAACAGATTAAACGTACATCATGCTTTTTTTAGAAAATTTCAAAATCTGAAATCGGGGCCTGAAAAATATAGATTGGTGAACCATGCCAACTGGAGGTATCTGTACTGAAAAAGATTGAGAACCGCTGCTCCAGAGCTACACTGTGATCATTACAGACGAACCTCGTTATTTAGAACTTCGATCAGAAAACCAGGTCAATAAGTATAAGTTATAGTTTCTTCCACGCCACACCACTGTGGGATATTCGCTGCCTCTATCATCCCGCACGATAGTCTTTGTTGCAATCAGAACATGACCACTGGACTACCATTGCTCCCCATATTCATTCGGAATCTTAAGAAGATCTTATAAAGGCAAGCAATTGAAATCTTTTAATTGTAATGAAATTATTTTATTTTTATTACAGTTTCTTTATTCATGATTTATCGCTTTCGTTTAATTTATTAAGTTTAAGAAGTAGTTGAATAAAGTTAAGTAGAGTTAAAGAGTTATGCGTTTGAGAGTTCGATTCGAAGAGAAATAGTCTTAGCATTGAATGTGTGTGTAAGACTTCCAAAGAAAATCACCTAGTTTCTTGGCTTTATGAGAAGAAAACGTGTAAAGGAATAACAGTAACAGGATTTTCACACTTCACATCCATAAACGAAGTAATTTTTCAATTAAAAACTCGCAAAATAGTTTTAAAAACATTTACATAAAAACTTTAACTACAAAGACGTTTATTTCCAAAAAAATTAAATTTTTTTTAACTTTAGTACGTTTTCCTCTTTTTCAATAAAAAAAAATTAAACATTTTCAGGAACTTAATTTAAGAGGTTTGGGATATTTTTAATAATTCTTCAAAAAAAAGCTCGCACAAGCATTTTAAGAATAAAATGAATGCCAACTGTAACAACAAAAGGAAGTAAGAAAACAATTCTGCGATTAAAAAAATAGAATTAGTATTCAGATATTAAAATTAATGCAAACGATAAGATATTAAAGTTGATAAATTACTAAATTCATCGATAATATTCTGTTTAGATATTAATATTTAAGCAAGTGATAAATTATTTGAATATATCTTGTTGATTTCTCTTGAGCAACCATGTCGCGAAGCGAACTTTTAGCTCGCATCTGTCCAAATTTGCTTATTGCAGGATATGATTGTGTTTACTGTGAAAAGCATAGGGAAAGTGGGTTCTGGGAGAAATACCCCTCTCAGATTATTTGGAAACGTGACTTAGGTACAGAAGGTCCGGATTACTTGAATCAGGAATTTTGATTTCTTGAATCAGGAAAATTAATGAACAGTAAAAAGAAATATATTAGGCATTGATAGGAAGGAAATCTAATTCCCGTTCTTACATTCGTGACTTCCTTTAAAGTTCAGCAGATTTGAGCATTGCATGAAGAACTTTGCTAACGCTACCCCCAAACTATTGCTACCGGCGAAAGAGTTTTTTTAAAATTAAAAACAGAAAGAAATTACTTAAGGATCATGTCCACTGAAAATCGTTTTTTATTGGGTTAGCAATGTCTGACATTGAACACGAATTCAGTAATAAATTAGATCTGAAAGAAATTATTCGTGATTTTGTAGAAAAGAAAATTCGGAAGAGATAGTTATAATATAGACTTAGACTTTGTATATTATTGAACTAGATTTTTTATTGATATTTTAAAGTATATTTAAATTATCTCTGAAAATAGTAAGTACTAGGTTTAGTTTGTAAGTTAGTTGTCGTTTTTAGCTTTTTAAAAATGTTAATTAGTTTTTTCAATTAAATAATTTTCCTCAAATCATGGTCAGTATTATTCTCTGAATTCAATTACAATGTCTAGAACAATGAAAATAGCGCTCCCAATAAGGAAGCGAGTTACAATCGCGAAACTGTAAAATAGTTAAGCGATTTCTGATATAAAAATAATCGAAGTTTAATGCCAATGCGTATAATCACACATCCTGCAGTGGCGCTACAATCAAGAAGGGGGTCCTATATAAACTGGCGCTTAGTTTAGTTTTTATTAACGTCGCACTAGAAGCAACACGAGGGCTATTGACGACGGACCTCGTAATTTTGAACCACGGTCAAGTGACGAGGACGACACCTGAGCTGGCACCCCCCTCTCCTAACATCCACACCACGCCAACGGGAGGACTTTGGGCCCCGAACAGATTTAACGTGCATCAGCCCCGGCTACACGGCGGGTCTTTGGCGGCCAAGGATCGAACCCGCAACTGAATGAAAACCGCCAGCCGCTAGTCCACGACCTTGACCACTAGGCTACCGCGGCCCCCATATAAACTGGCGCATAGTGGAAGATTCATAAACGTAACGATCACATTCCGTCTCAACGAGAATTTTATTAAGCTAAAAATGACAGGTATACGTGAAAAGACATTTCGCATGGTTTAGCGACTTTGAGAGGGATCTGATCATCGTTATGAAAAATGCGGGCTGATCGATGCGCTATTCCTTGCCAGCACAATCGTTCGGAGAATACCGTCAGAACGTATTGGGAGCAAGAGACACGAGATGATACTCAGGCGCGGAGGACCGAGTCTGGAACGATCAGAAAGACAGCGAGGCATGTGTCAAGCACTCATGGATTGACAGCGACTCATTCCATGGGACAATCAGGTATAAAAGACAGAGGATTTTCATTTGAGAAAAGGAAAAGACAGGCGGTGCTTCCTAACATACAAAACAACAATTTATGGTGAAGAAATTATTTGAGAAAAATTAGAAAGTTTTAGAAAGTAAATGCGTCAACATACGATTTGTGGATGAGACCTGAGTGAATGAAGGACATTCCCAAGACATAAAAATTAAAAGAAGATTTGAAATTTTTTCTAATTTCACAGTAAGTTTGATTGCACCTAAATGCAAAGGAGGGAGTTGTCACTAATATTTGTATGAAAAGTTGATTTAAAGGTATTTTAAAGCATCTTACATATTCAAGTATTTGAAATGTGATAAATAATGCAAACGATTTCTAATAATTATTCATGAAGCTTATTTGGAGATAAGCTTGGATGAAGAAAAAAACGTGATAGAAATTTTTGCTTTACATTTTTTCTTGCGTATTTTTTCTTTCCTCTCCAAACTCGGCGAATTTCGTTGGTTATTAGTCCTCCTCTTCTCTCAGTGTAAACCAAGTTTCTATGACAATGGCTATGAATCGCCCATCATAACTTTTTCTGAGATGCCAAGTTAAAGTGAAACAGAATATAAGTAGGTGGAGTGCTATGCGAAAAGAAATTTCTCCTGGTGATAAAGAGAGCTCATATTCGATCCTCACTCAGAAATCGCCCACTTGATATGTTATTGCAAGCCTTGGCAAACCGTTAGAACCGATAATAATTTGCAATGATGTACAAGTATGCCCTTCAAAAGTACGTGCATTTCTCCAGTTTTCCCGTTCAGGAAGTAAAGCCGACTGTCAAAAGTCCCTTTGATACAACATGTAAATCGAAACCATTTTTGTACTTCGGATACTGTTCCAAAGACAATTCCTCTTGCCCAGAGAACTAAAAAGCCTTCTTCTAGAGGAAATATGATATGACCTCCCTGGTTTTTCTATTCTACCTCCTTTTCGGAACGTAGGTGGAACCAACGGAGGAGATAGTAACCGTCCTTATCATATTACCTTCCAGCGACAAGGAGAAACAAGAAGGAACACTTCAGTGAAAGCCAAGGATTGAGAAAGTATATTGTGATACTCCTTCCCCCTTGATTTCTATGTATATTTTGGAATTATTTGTGTAATTGTTGTCTTAATGCAACGTATCTCAAGTAATTAAATAATGCTACATACACACACACACTCTAAGGAATACCCTTTACTGAACCTAAAACGACGCCTTGCTACAACTAGCAATAAATCGGATGCCTAATGGTCTCCTACATTGACATCCAACGTTTTCCCTATCGAAGCCCAATGGCTCCTACAATACTATAAATAACAGTCGTACAACCAAACCCCATGCACAGAATTCTGAGAATCACTTCTAAGAAACTGAGAAAAAAATATTGCGTAAAAAATAAAGTTTGGGGAAATAGTAGGGATTTTAAAATAGTGAAATATTTCCGAAAAAATAAAATTAAATAATTGTTTGAAAATGAGTGTTGTTGTTTTTCCTTTCTGAAATGCATATTTTATGTTCATATATGATGAGTATAAACTTTTCCATAAGTATCTGATTTTAAAAAAATCGTTCACAGGGTATCCGATCCCCTTAATGTGTTCGTAATTTCGTGCGATGCCATATCGACATGTGAAATCAACTTCCTTAATACCAAGTCGCACAGCTGCGATCCAATTGTTGATTATATATTGAAGCACGATGTTACTATCATTAAGTATTTAAAATACATACGGACTGAATCACATGGTATGAATGGATTGTAACGAATTAAAAGGAAAATAAAAATGGGTCTTTTGATAGCTTTTCTTTTAATGCCTTTATGATTACTGACGAAAGATCCTTTTAGAAATGTCGACGTATTAGTGTTGCGACTTTTCTGTGGACTTTTCAAAAAACTTTGAGATTTACAAAAAGTTTTGTGCATGTTTGATTGCAATCAGATTAAAAAATCAAGTTACCTGTTTTCTCGATAAGTCGAAACTCATCCACAAGACTCTAAGCGAGTAATGACAATAATTATGCATCATCCCTATGTACATCTGAACTCAGCTGAAGTATTTACTTATTTATATTCGTTAGGGTAAATAGAGTAAAATATATAGTTCCAGTATGAAAACATATGCGAGGGAAAATATGCAATCTGAAAAATATTTCTTGATAATTGCAAATGTTATTGTTTGATGAAAATATAGTCATAATAGATGTGATTACACAGATTTCATGAAATATAAAAGCTCATCTAGTTTGAGGAAATCCTCCGATTCAAAAAGTTAACTTCGAAGGCAATTGTGTTTTCGACTTACTTCATCTTTACGAATGTTTTTTCCCCCTTTAAAGTCGCCTATGCCTACTAAAAATTAAACATTTTCAGTAATCCAGAAAGACAAAGTTTCTGAATTTTTCGTATTTTTGGCATTGCTTTGAATTTGTTAAGCTTTAGTCCATTTTGAAGGGTCTGAAAGGTGAGTATTTTCCCTGATTAATAATAAAAATTAAGAGTAGAATTAAAGTTAAGAGATTGTTGTAATTAATGCGTCTTGTAGTGACCGACTTGATGCGTTAGGATTCTTTTCGAATGTAATTTAATAGTCAAGTCGTCATGGTCGCGATTATGCAGTCAGCGATGTTTCATTCGCACCATGTGTTAGAGTTCTGATTTCACTAAAGACCTGGCATTTATTGGGGTTAATGTACGTTAAATCTGTGGGAACCCAAAGTCATCATGTTGTCGTGATGCACAGGGAGAATGGGGTGTAGTTCTTGTCACTCGACAAGGTTCAAAATAACGTGATCCGTAGCTAAGAACCCTAGTATTGCTTCTAAATACTACATTAACAAACTATGAATCGATCAAACGAAGGGGAAGGAATATTGTATAATTTAATCTCTAATGTCTTTTTTTCTCGACAGTCATTACTGAAATCTTATACTTCTAGACATTCATTGGTATTTTTTTAGTTCAAACAAACTTTATTTCTAACTCTTAGTTTGAAATAAAGTTTGTTTGAGCGATATAAACAAAATTAGCTTCTGTTTGGTGAGGGGGGGTTAATAAACCAAACAGAAGGGCAGGAACAACTACAAGCTACAACAAAACGAAATCTCGCGCTAATTACTGAATCCTAGTAGCTGTGGTAACCTAGTGGTCATGGTTGTGGACTTGCGTCCGGCATTGTTTTCGTCGAATCGTGGGCTCGAACCTTGATGCCATTGAAGACACCCCTCCCCCGTGTAGCCGGGGCTGATGCATATTTTCTGTCGAAGCTTAAATTCCTCCTTGTTGATGTGGTGTGGATATTTGGAGGGCAGGTGTCAGCTGATGTGTCGTCCTCGTCACTTGGCCGAGATTGAAAAATACGAGGTCCGTCGCCCTCCTAGATGCCGGTTTGTAGCCCCTTTGGGTGAGCTTGTCCCCTTGGGTATTCTGCCAATACCCATCGTATTGCTTCTCAGTGCAAGGTTAATAAATAATCATTCACAAATATATATGGGGCTACAGAATCCATTTGATATGTACTATGTTAATATATGTTTTGCTGAAGCTCTTGAGTCTCATGAACCTCTATCCTCGGTCTGAATTTGATTAAGACTGAATATTTTTCCATACCCAGAATGTTTACATACTTCAGAGTTAAGGTTTAATTTAATGGAAAAAGTCAGTTTAAAATTTTGCAGAAGAAATAGCTTAATTTACAGAAAACGTGCAGAAGTTGAAGTGAAAAAAAAAAAACTGAAAAAGTTCTATCCAAAGTCTTGCAAAGAACAAATTTAATCACCCAAGGAGTGCTTTTTTTAAATAATTATTACCAAATTACTCATTTAAATATATGAATTTAAAGTAAACGATGAAATATCGAAAAATTAACAATAGTAAATTTTTCCGATATTAAAATTAAAGGAAACGATAAATTATGTTATTAAATTGAATAACATATCGGCTACATGTAATTAAAATTGAAGCAATCAATGAATTATTAAATTGAATATATTTAAGCTAAATGTAATTAAAATCGATGCAAACGATTAAAAATTGAAAAAAGATCTGGTACGCCAAAACTGATCTACCTAAAACAATAGCCACTTAGGTGGTTTATACGTTTTTTACAAGTTTTCAGAGTTATTATTAAGTAATTGTTTAGCAAAATTATCTGCATTGCTGAGTGAACGGGGACGTCCAATCAGGGTTTTACAGCTCAAGTCAGAATGTCTCTTTTTCCCATGGACCACAGAAAAACCTTGTGTTAGAGCATTCAGTTCTGACTCTAATCTGAAGTCCCGCTCCCTTTAACGTTTAGACCAAGGGTCGGCAAAGGAATCTATGAATGAATACCAATGCTATTAAATCGCAAATTTATTGACAGCAACGCAGTATATACAATTTTCGTTTGGAATGCCATTTGTAATTACAATATAGTAAGTAAAGTTTTTATAATAGATTAAAGCTTATTTAATTTCTCATCCCTGCATATTTTTTAAATAATTATTTATCTTTTTTTTACCGCTTAAAGCATGCGTATTTCGTGATGGGTTCTCATTCTCAGACTTGTAAGGAAAGGTTCTTGCTCCATTTTGTTGCAAGATGACCCAAATTAGAGCACAACTTTTTAAATCACGATTGTTTTATAAGCTTTGCGAGGAAAATGATGTACTATCAAACCAATTATTATTACACACCGAAATACGATAGTTGTCAAGAGGTGCATATTTACAAAAACTTGTTGAATTGCTTAAATATTACAGAATTTCTTACTGAAATTAATCCAGCCTCAAGCGATGAATTGCAAAAAAATAATAACAAGATTTCTTATTTGGCCGATATGTTTGCAAAGTTCAAAGATAATGAAATACGTCACCAAGAAAAAAAATATTACATTAATTCAAGAACGAACAATTATTTTAAGCTTTGAAACTAAATTAAACTTGTTCTTCATTATTACTTAAAGATTTTCAATACTTTCGAAATTTACAATTGGATATAACCGACGTAGAATTGGAAATACATACAAATCATCTCCAAAAATTAAGCGATGATTTGAAATTACGCTTTGGTGATGTCAAAAATATAAATATCCGAAAAGGGACTACGGCGCCACTTTCTGCTCATGTTGAAAATAACGACAGTCATTTGCAAGGTGAAGTCATGGAATTATGAGTTGACCTTGGAGCAAAGCCAGTTTTTAAGAATTAAACTGTGTTATATATTAATTTTTGTACGAATATATAAATATTTAACCAAAAATATCCAAAACTTTTAATACGGTCTTTCTCTTTTTAATTGCATTCCCAAGCTCATATATGGCTGAATCTGACTTCAGTCATGTTAATTCTATTTGAACGAAGAAGAGAAATAAATGGAATATAGAGCTCCGATACGAAGTAAGACTGAAATCAACATATTTTGAAACAAATATTGCTAATCTAGACAAGAGTCATCAAGCACATCCTTCCCATTGATTTTTGTAAAAATTTGATTTTGTCAAAATCAAAAGAGAAAAAAAAACCTTAACAGTTTCCTAAATTATTTAATTTACTTAAGAAACAGGTAATTTTTTTTTCTTTTAAATTATTTTTATAGAGGGTGTCGATAAGAGAATTTTCAAATTTTGGAGGATTGATGATCAAAAAAGTTTGGCGGCCGCTGTTTTTAGACCAATGGGGTTGTGGCTTCGTTAACTTGCTTTTGGAGCTTCGTTAGCTTGCTTTAAACTGGTCTCTCATCACTTTTCTTTCCCAATTTTTCAGCAGTCCTGACCTGCTGAAATCCCAGCCCTTTTCACCTTGATCCCTAATTTTGATAAAATTATGGAAAAATCTAGAATTATGGAAACTTTTAAATATTTATTAAGATGAGAATGTAAATTTTAAATAGTAAAATAGGTACCTCGTAAACTATGACCGTTGCCCGTCTAAATGAGGAAGTCGGAAAGTGAGAAAATCCCCTCCTCCAAATCGCAAGGATCGAGAGCGATCTCTCTCATTGGTCGAGTGGAAGAGTAGCCTCATTTCAGTCCGAGATAGGAAGTGTCAGGAGAAATATGCGACATCGCGTGTCTGGCGAGCCGCTCGTCTCGATACCGCGGAGGTTGCGATAGTATTCGGCATGGTGAAGACCAAAGCCGGTTGGGAGTTAGACTTAATCAGGATTTAAAAGGAATTCGTAGGGTCTGCGATGTCTTTTCGTTAAATCTGGAATGTAAATTTCATTATCATGAATTGAGGAATATGGAATAATTTCTATGCCCTTAAGAAATTTTAATTGCCGCTCTGAGCTCATGGATTTTCCTGTACCAGCGCGCGTGATGGATATGTCTTATGATATATTATGGACAATTTTGAGTTTGTTAATGTGGTGTCGATAATTACTGTTAGAAGAAAGCTGCACGAATAACATATCTACGGCATAGTAGCTATTTCCAAGCCACTTGTTTCAGATGTAAATGCAAAACGTCGTTTCAAATGATGCCGCGAACATAAAGACAGGCCAAAAGATGCATGGAAGAAAGCAATATGATCAAATTCATCACCATTTATATTGTTTACCACAAATTGATGTATTTTCGTCTGGAGAACGCCTGCATAAATATATCCTTCAAATCTTTCCTTTCCAACCGAGAAGAGAGAGAAGGTTCTGTTATGATTTGTGTAGCGATCTCGTGGTTTTTTACTGGACCTATCCTAACCTAGATGGACCGAATAACTGCAATGTAATATGTGGACCGTTTAAGCAAACAGGTGCACCCCATGGGACAAACATTATTTCCACCAGAAATTTCCATCCTCCAGAATAATTGTCCAATCCATGCCCCTAGACTTGTTCAAATATGGTTCGAGGAACTTGAAGACGAATTAACACACCTCCCCTGGAAGTATCAATCCCTGGACCTCAATGTTATTGAAACACTCAAGTCTACTTTATTAAACAGAGTGCGAAACCGTTCTCCAACTCTATCTTCTCTCTTTGAGCTTCCCGATATTTTCATGAAGAATATTTTAATATCCCTTTAAACATCGTGTATGGTTTTTTTCTCCGTATATATAAGTTTGTTTTACTAATAAATATAACCAATTCGCAGAAAAACTTTAGTTTATTGATGTTCTTTGAGAGAGACAAAATAAATTAATAAATGATGACATACAACAACAGCAGAGCGAAGCAGAAGAGCAAAACAGAGGGAGCTCCAGAAGAGAGCGCTTTTTCGCGTGCATTAATTTTTTTTTTTGTAGGGATTTTCCACCCTAGACGTAATAGACCCCGTGGTATGGGAGTGGGAATTCTTAGGAACTTCAGCTATAGGCAAAGAGTCTAGTAGTGACTATTTCTGACAGATTTGCGACCATGGGAAAGCGGATTAAACAAATTTTATGAGTAAATTTTTAAAAATTATCCTTAATAAATAAAAGGATAATTTGGAATTAGATCAGGAAATAAGAATGAACTCTTTCTCTTTACTTTTGAATTAGAGAATGGGAAAAATTAGGAAATTAAATTATTATAAAGAGAAATTATTAAATTAAAGTTAAATCCCTATGTATATAAGCAATAGCATAGCTAACGTTTCTTTAAATTATTATATGAAAAAAAACTATATATATAAAAAGTATTTTATTATTAATAAATATATTGATGATCTAATTATCTTGAATTATAATATTTTTTTTTACATAAATAACTAATTATTAGAACAATTTTAGGTCCTTTTGATTAGAAATGTTTATTTTCTACCAACAGATGGCGAAATGATTTATAGTTCTGTATATTGTTTAGTTAATTTAATTATCTTATAGTATAAAATTTAATAATAAAAGTAATTTTTAAGATGTTTCTTAAAAGTATTTTAGAATTAACATAATTAAATGGTTAGAAGACTTGGCAGAGATAGCAAACTTTTTTGCTCTTTGTTCTATAAATTCAAACGTAATCATACATCTGAGCCTCAGACAGTATTTTAAATTGTTTTATTTCCCTTACAAAGGTCATGCCTTTGAAGACCAATTTAATAATAATAATAATTATTATTATTATATAATTGAAATAAATTAAAATATTGTAGAAACAAGAAATAAAAATAAATAGAATTCACTAAAATTACAGTAAAAACTTACAAAAATTTTTTAGATTATAGAAAAAGTAAAAGGAAAATGAAAACGCTTTTTAAATGCAAAAATCTAGGAGGGAAAAACTACCCTTTCCCCAAGCAATAAGAAGAGAACAAATATTTTAAAGAATACGTGACAAAAAAAAAGTAAGGAAAAAAACCTCAAAATATATACAAACATAGGCATAAAAAACAATGGCAACAAAGAAAAGAAATAAACCAAAAAAGATAATGAAGTATAACATTTATAGATTCTGAATCTGGCTTATGACAAAAAAAAATAATAAAATGACAAAAGAAAAAGAAAAAAACCATACTTAAAAATAATAATATGAATACATAAACAAACATATATTGCAATTAGTTATTATATTTTCAACAGCTCTTTATAAAAATTTAAAAGAAATCCTGCATCCAAATAAATTACTTTAAACTTATCCAGGTTATGTAAATGATCTGTGTTTTAGATGGAAGTCTAATATTTCGCATTACTTGCTTGTAAATTACATTTCTAAAAATATTTAGATTTACAGAACTCCCAAATAAGAGAACTTTATAAATCTAGAAGGAGAAAATGTCTGTTTTATCATATATATTACGTGAAATTTTATTATCTAATTTTACAAAAATATCTAAATATTCTGCTTCTCTTAAGAAAAATATTAATGTGCTATATATTTTATTACCAATCTAAAATTGTTATAAACAAAACAAAAAAAATCTCATCATAAAAATGAAATAAATATTAGCTAAACAATATCTTTTGGTATATCTTTAATCTGTTTATAAATCTTATCATTAAGAAATTGATAATTTTCTTTAAAGCCTGACATAACAAAGCAATTAAGTTTTTCGTGTGCAATAACCTCATCAATATTAAATTTCTTATTAATCTCTTTTAGATCATTAATAGGATCCTCAATATCAATAAAAAATTTTAAAAAAAAAAATATCGTCAAAATCATAGCTACAAATAGCATAAAACTGTTTATTATTAATACATTTGACTAATTACGGCACTATTTTCAATAACAGCAGTATTATTCAAATCGTCTACAATATTTTGTATACTTTTTTGTAATTTTTTTACCAGCTAGAGTAAAATACGTATTCGAATCATTAATTAATGTTCTAGATTTCAGAGGAGTTTTATAAAATTTTGGTATTAAAAAATTTTTAGGCAACTTAACATTATTAATATTGATTCCAATTTTCTTATAAAATACTATAATTCTATTAAAAATTTCTTTCTGACTATAGATCACAACTCTTGAGGAATTATTATTCTCAAGATGCTTATTATCTAAGTTAAAGTAGTAATTTTTAGGTACCGTAGCGTAATTATTATATACTCTGTCTACATAAGTAATAATAAATCTGCCCTCCGGATAAATAATAGTGGCTTTTAAATTTCTCGAGTAAATATATCCACATTATTAACTATTAATATTTAATTTTCTTAAAAGTATTTTTTAAATATCATAATTAATACAGTTCTTAAACTGTTTAAAAGTTCATTATGGAAGACCATAATTAATTGCTAATTTAGTAATAAAATTATCAATATCTAAGCTAATTTGTATCTTAACATAAAAACTATTTTTCAATATGTTAAGTCTCAAAAATTATCTCATGATTCATAATACATCTTAATATTTTACCCTCAACAACATCCAAATTACTTAAGATATGTTAATATGCCTTGTTGATAAACTCTTTGCAACACTATACATACAATAACATATTTTTTCTTCAGTTCTAATTTGTTACTGAAACTAAAAATAATATTATTTTTTTTTATTATTATTATTATAATCAAAACCTTTTTAAATGTTGAGATTTTTTTTAAAAATGGTTTATTTTTTACATTTATTAAGAAGATTGTTAAAATTAATTTTAATTCATAAATTTAATAATATTATTCTACTTTTTGCTGCTCGAAATTATATTTATTCACATTGTATTTATGAAACAAATAGTAAATTTATGTCCTTAATTAAATGAATGCACTTTTTCTCAAGTTTGTTATGTAGTAAATGGTCTCTAACTAAATAAATTTACTTTTTAATGCTAATCCGAAAGTACATAATATTTTAATATTGAAATTTTTTTCAAAATTATCATTAAGCCCTTGAATTTTTTTTCTCTTAATAACTTCTTTGTTCATAATCCTTCTCCTATCTATTCTATCCTAATACTTTCCTTAAACTCATTATTACGAGGGTCCTTTTTTTTTCAACCTCCAATGAACAAGTGTCCAGAACAAGATGAATTTATTACCAAGACTTAAGTATAAACATTGTTAATTTTCAACGTAATCACTGTAAAGATTCAAGCATTTGTCATATCAGTAGGTGAGGTTTCCAATCCTCTCTTTGAATAACGTTGCCGCCAGTGACGTTAGATGGATCTGCACGTTGTTTCGAACTCTTCATATGTCAAGAAGCTTTAGCCTACTTGTCGCAGACGTCTTTAAGTCTGATAATAAACAGCTGCATGGATCTTAATACTTAATTCCATAAATTTAACAAGTAAGACACGTTTTTGTCCCAAAAAAACCCATTGCAATTACCTTCCTGCAGTTGAAGGTTGGTTTTAACAGACTTGTATCCTTGTCATCTTTCATCTTGAATGTCGGTTCGGCCGTCTTTAAATTGTCTACACCAATCAAGCAAAACACCAATACTTAAAAGTTTTCACCTTATACTCGTCTAATTTTTCAGTGAATTTCTGTTACATTGCTTCCTTCTACTCAAAATTAAGTGAATTACACTACACAATTTGCACTTGGAGGGAGCATCAAGTGTACCATCAACGTTTACGTGCCTGCAGCTCTTCTTGAAGCTCCCTTCGAGGCATTCCGACAGTAAGAGTCAATGCAAGCTCTCTCTACTGGGAAGGGAGGACGAGTTTTTACTTAGAAAAGGTGAAATACTCATACGAAACTGGTCACATAGAGCAGAAGTAAATAGTTCTCTCATAAAAAGAAATTACTAACTTTATTTTTCTTAATTTTCATCATTTTGCTTAATTTCAAATTGGGGACTTCTTAGATGTTTTTAATTTTTCAATTTTGCTCTAATATTTTTTCATTTCCTTATATTTATGTTTTGACAGCTATCATGAGCTTTGAAAATAACGTCATAGAGTAATAAATATCTCCTCATGACAGTCTGAAAGTAGCAAGTATTATAGCCGTCTCCCCACTAGTAATCGCCCTCGATTTTTTCTCCCCCTATCCCATTCAAAACTAGAGAAAATGAGAGTAATTTTGTTAAGAAACAAAAAATAATATTAAATAAGTTTCTCAATTTTCCAGATTAGGTACGTCAATAATTACTCATTAAGAATATCAAAATTTGACATACCTTTTCTGTCGTTCCGGGGAGCTGGTGCTTTTATCGTTAGTTGCAAACAAAATAAACTCATCATCTTACGTAAATGAAAACTCTGCACTTCCTTGTAAATAAAAAAATATATTCACATTAATTACAACAGTTACACATCACTCTAAGACACAACACAGGTTACATAGTAGAGCAAAAAACTTTCTCTCTCGTTCTTAGTTCTTAGAGTTAAGAGTACGTTCTGTTTTGAAGTTGCTCACTTCAATCAACAGCGTCCTCTGGCGGCAGTCTCGTGGTTTCTGCTGGGAAAGTATTCAGTTCGGAACACTTCCCCTTTTGAGTTTCGGGGCACACAGAACCAAAACTCAACACTTAATGGACTAAATCTGGATGGTGGTCGAACTATCCGTCCAGCTCTGGCAGCAGCAGGAGCAGAGTCAGGATTGTAAAGTCCTTCTGGATGTTTCTCAGGAGTATCTGGAACCTTGTCCTTGTCGGTGACGTTTTCTCCATACAGTTCCATAGGGCACAGTTTTCGTATTTCTTTATCTCGGTTGGTCACAAAAGTCATCCAAGGGATTTCTTTCTTGATCCAATACAGAGCGTCCGTAGAGTCACTCCAGAAAATTGATTCATCTTTCCATTTATGGAATATTTTAATGACATCTTCAGGTAATTTTGAATCTCAAGAGATTCCCGATTTCCAGCATTCCTGAAGAAGCAATTTAAAGATTAATGTTATAGGAGTAAACCCTATAGGATCGAATAGCTGGAGTGCCACAGACAGAATTTTCCTTTTTGTAATTGGTTCATTCTTGTTTTCTGTTTTAATCAGTTCATAAGAAAAAGTGTAGTCTTTCAGATTCCATGCAAGACCTAAAACAGGTACTTCTCTTTCGTAATCTGAGCTTTCTTGTACAATTTCGTTTAACTCAGAAAGGTAAATATTGTTCCATCCACGTAATTCAAATTTTGATTGCTTCAGAATTCTTTGAGATTCTGATTTAAAATGTTCGAACTTCGAAACAGAGTCTAAGTTTGAAACACAATTATCGACATGCATCGAGTCTTTGCGTTTCATTGTAAGACTTTTTAAAGACTCGTCTACCTTGGTTGTTGAATTGTCTTTAAATACTGCTCTGTGTGGCAGATATTGTATACCTAAGCCTTTAGAAATGTCATTTTTCTGATTAATTTGTTCAATAATACCATTTCTTTCCCACTGATTAAAAACTTCTTGATATTCATTTAACCAATTTGTTGATTTCAGAGATCGAACTGTATTTGTTAGCCTTTTTGGGGCCATCTCTTTATTATCATGTAAAGGAGGATTTCCATCTAACCAGGGTAGATTCACCTTATGTCTACCAGTATAGTCTCTGCTAACGGTTTCTCTGAAATGTTTCAAAGCAAGTTGTTGGGTCTCTGTTTTAGAGCGTTTTTCGCTACTACCGTCTGTACCCAAAGTGTCTAACTTCCAGAGATCAGTAATTTTACATCATTTACATGTAATGACTATACTAACCGTGAGCTATTTATGGATGGGGCCTTTATATCAGATTTACCCATTAAAGTCCACCCTAGGAGTGTGTGTACGGCAACCAAACCTTTTGAAAGATATTTTATATTACCAGTTAAAAATTTCCCAGCGTAATCGGCTCCAATCAGCAAATTAATCTCGCCGGAATTTTTCTCATATAGACAGGATTTCTCATTTATCATTGCATCACTAATTAAAAAACCTAGATCTTTTAATTGTTTCAAACTATTATCATCATTCATTCTAGGTAAGGAAGCACAAATTTTCTTCTCATCTAAAACTTCTAACTTACAATTTTAGCTTCCGTCGACATTTGAAAGATTAATATTGTATCTTTGATGCTTTTCAGCGTGTTCAATTCCACCGAATAAACCATGATTTACAGTTCCCTCTCCTAACCCCTTTAAGTTCATCTTTCCTGCGATAAATTTTGTAATGTAAGATCTCTGGCTACCCATATCTATTATAACCCTAATCAAATGTTTCAAATTATTTTCTTTAATATAAACTATTAAAGTCTGATGATAAACTTCCCTAGAACAACTATTATTCGAAAGCGTAGTGTTTTCAATAACTTCCTTTATTTCGCGATTCTCATTTTTAAAATGTTTATTTTCTTCGTAACGCATAATATCAGCATGTCTTTTCCCACAAATCGTAAATTTTACTTTTGTTTTACAAAAAGAACTTATGTGTCCCGGTTTGACACAGCGAAAACAAAAACCTTTTTTAATTAACATCGATTTGCGCTGTTCAAGTGGTAAACTTTTCCCCAATTCACAGCTTATACTAGCATGAGATGAGTCTTCACAGAACAGACACTTAGATTTCGTGGCGGAATTATATACAAACAACTGACTAACATCTGCTGGTCCCCTTTCCCTCTTATCACTGGGTTTGGCTTTTTGCCAACTCACTAGTGGGATATGAGAGTGCGTATTTTGAACCTCTTTTTTTTTTTAAATATAACTCCTTCTTTTCTTTCGCGATTAGTTGCTTGTTTAAAAATTCAATTAAAACATTTAAGGAATATTCTTCTCCAAATTCTTTATGAAATTCAAATACTAAATCATTCGGCAGTGCTTTTAGAATTACTGGGGATAATAAAGTACTAAAAATATCTGATGCGATGCCCAATGATTCTAAGCTTCTAATATGAATCTGAATTTTATCAAATAGTTGCCGCAAACTTTTTACGTCATTTGAACGCTTAAGTGGGAAAATTTCTAATAACTGACTCATGTGAGTGTTTATTAAAGTTTCTTTTCTGTCGAATCTCTGTTCTAACAAATTAATAGCTTTAACATAATTTTCGTGAGAAATAGAGAAACCGCCGATAGTTTCCAAAGCTGTTCCAGTTAAATGGGTTTTAAAATAATTAAATTTACTAACGTCGTCTAAAGATGTATTATCATGTATCGACGTTTCGTAAGAGTTCCAAAATGTAAGCCATTCACTTATATTACCAGAAAATTTTGGGATCATTATTTTCGGTAGTTTGACGTTGATTATTTAATGTTTAACATCCTTTTCATGTGCTGAATAATTGGGAGGGTCGTGAATACTTTTACTTTGATTCAAACTTCGCTAGTATTTATTTGCTTTGAATCTCCAAGTTACAATTTTTTCACGGTATTCTTCAACTGATTCTAATTCCTTATCCAGATCCTTAGGTTTCAATAACTTTTCTATATCAGAATCAACTGATTTGAGAGAATCTATTTTATCATTTAATTGTTCTGTTATAAAGTTCAATTTCACTCTCTTCGACTGTTACTTCGGTTTTTTGAATTTCTAATTCAATTTTAGAAATAAGTTTAATAACTGACGTTCTTAGTGTTCTGCGCTTCTTTTGCATAACTGATTTCGGTGGCCATTTTATTGCAACTATCAAATTTATCAAATATGATCATAAAAATATATTCAAATATATCACTTCAATCTCTTATATTTGTATATTCAAATTTTAAAACATAAGCTCTAATCCCGGCAGGGATGCCATGTTAAGAAACAAAAAATAATATTAAATAAGTTTCTCGTTTTTTCAGATTAGGTATGTCAATAATTACTCATTAAGAATATCAAAATTTGACATACCTTTTCTGTCGTTCCGGGGAGCTGGTGCTTTATATCGTTAGTTGCAAACAAAATAAACTCATCATCTTATGTAAATGAAAACTCTGCACTTCCTTGTAAGTAAAAAAATATATTCACATTAATTACAACAGTTACACATCACTATAAGACACAACACAGATTACATAGTAGAGCATAAAATAAAATATACTTGAACTTAAAAATAAATAACTCTTACATTATCTAATCCTTAATATTTACTAGCCGCTTTTTGGTGCCATAAATAAAAACCACTTGATGGTCTTTTCATTGTTATTTTCAACGATAAACTTAACAAACAATTACAATTCTGCAGCTTATTTTTATTAAAATAAATTTGAATTATACAAGACAAATTCCGGGAAACATATATCTGCTGCAGACCTAGAGCAGCCGATTGCTTAAAAAACACCAAAAAGGACTCCTAAAAAGCTAGCGTCCATCTAGCCCTTCTGGTCTGTCTGAAAAACAAATATAAATTTTACTTCTTTATATATAGGTACACCACGTGGGTCTGACGAACGAGGGGCAGCTAGATCCTCCCACGAAACCCACTTGACTACCACCCACGTAGGCCACGGATTCTCAACAGAGCAATAAGCATTCTCTCTCGTTCTTAGTTCTTAAGAGTTAAGAGTACGTTCTGTTTTGAAGTTGCTCACTTCAATCAACAGCGTCCTCTGGCGGCAGTCACGTGGTTTCTGCTGGGAAAGTATTCAGTTCGGAACAAATTTAATCTCTGTCATCCCTTCATACCGTTTATTTCTTACTTTCCCTATTTGGGAAGGGAGTAAGGAATCTCTAGTTTGTTATTTTATTTATAAAAGATCGACAATACTATTGAAATACCTTCATCAAATACTGAATAGGAAATACTCCAAATTTTGTGTATACTGATTAATTATATAAAAATAAAATAAATTTTAATAAAAGCTGATACCTGGTCAGAACAAATTACTGTGATGTATGTCAGTTTGCGATTGTATTAACTGAAATAATTATTAGAATTTTGTTGGAAAATTTTGGGCCCGACCCTAATTGCCCCAATTCTAAGAGTAAATAGGAAAGAAAATTTATATCAAGGCACTTGCTTTTATTAGGAGTTTGATTTTCATTACGAAAACACACACACACACACACATATATATATATATATATATATATATATATATATATATATATATATATATACTTTTCATTCACTTTTTTTCCAAGACTTTATTTGAATTACTCTCATATCGGAAACAAAAGTTTTGAAATCGGTAGCTCCACTCAATTTTTGCTTTCAGTGAAAAAAAAATTTCTATTACAAAGGCTTACAAAAATTTAAAGAATTGTTAATTTTAATTTGTAACAGGTAATCACGTTACAGTATCATTAACATCATATGTATGCACCAAACACTCGTGAAAGAAACTTATAAAACACAGATTATACCAGCAAAAGAATAAATCGTGTACATGTCAAATATTTGTATTGAAAGATGAAAATTTTATACTTTATTTCAAAATCAAAGGCAAAAAAAAGTATAAAAAGGGAACAATGAACATACAGTTTTGGGTGTCTCTCCCTTTACCTTGGTTAATTTTTCTGAAGTCAGTCGTTAAAAAGTTCATTATGTTACTCTAGTACGTCATTAATGCAAACAAATAAATAACAAAACAAAGCTTGAATAAATCATATTTTTCTAAAAATACAGTGCTATTTAATAGAAAAAAAATTAGACATAAAATATGGTAACTGATTTTAAGAACTTTATGTGAAAGCAATATTCTAAGATACTTCATATAATCTTAATCTAAATCTATATTCAAAAAGTAATGAAATCAACCTTGAATTATAAATACATTTTATAAATTTATCTCAATACAAGATTGTCCACACAATCTCCTCGTAATATAAATTTGTCGATTATTTATTACATTTGTCTATTTTTTTAAATAATGTAAAACAATTTAACTGGGGAAAAATTTAAGCCGATTGACACTCTATTTTAATTACAAGATGGGAATAACATTTTAGGTATGAAATTAACACGAAACTCACAATCCTTCAGTAAAAACAACTATTTGTTTTGTGTAAGGATTATATCTAAAGAATCTAAATTATTTATTTATGTTTTGGCATTGAGACTGAAAAAATAAATAACTGGGAAAGAAGAGATGAAAAAGATAAGATATCAATAAGCAACTCTATCATGTTAATAAAAACACAATTTTTCCTTCGTGTATATATTTTGGTGAAATTTCGTTTTCTTATCGTCATGAAACGTCACTTTCTTATTTTAAAGGGGCGAAAAAGCTATTCAATATATTTATTAGTAAAGCTTTATTAATATAATATCCACTTAATAATTTTCATCCTGCGTTATTTATCAGAATAAAGGGAGGGAAAAAACTTATTCGAGGTCAAATTCTGAAAACATTATTAGCGTCTGTTAACGCCCCGCCTTTCTTTTGATGATGTCATCGATAGGTGGCGTGCCTGTTTCTTTATATAGTGTATGTTTTGTAAATAAAATTCGGTGTTTTACAGTCTACTTGCCTGTGTTGTGAGTTTCTGTGGGTGCGTAAATATTTGGTCCAACCGATCGGAGAAGAAAGGTCGGTGACCTGTGGATTTAAGTGTGCTGAATTCGACTATGAAAGATTTGAGGTAATGTGAATTGCGTTTCAGAGTGTGGGCGGATTCATGTTTGTTAATCATTCGTATTGTGTTGTCGCAGGTTTTACTTGTCATTAATTGGTTTATGTGTAGAGTTTTAGTGTGAATTTGCTATTATTAATATTGCAGTGTATTGTGTTGTCTGCCTTTGAATTATTCCTTGTTTAATGTTTGCATTTGTCAGTGATTTTGGTTTACTTGGGTTCGAAATTTGAATGTGAAGTTGGGTTTTCTGTTTAGCTGTTTTGTGTAGTTTAATTTTTGTGAATAGTAATGGCTTTTAAATTAAACTATAAGAAGACTGAGATCATAAGGTTGGCGGAGGAAATGGGTCTGGAGATTCCTGCTGAGGCTAAGGTGATTCAACTGAAAAACCTAATTGAATCAAGTGATTTGTATAGGGACGATATTGACTTAGTACGTGAACTCATGTCAAATATTCAAGAAGAAAGGAGGGATGAAATAGAATTGCAGAAATTAAAATTATCCCAATTTGAAAAAGAGCTAGAGCTTATAAATGCAAAGAAGGGTTTAGCCGATATTTCCCAAGTTTCTGAAACAAAAGAATCGAGTTCCCTAACCGATAACTTAGAATGTCTAATTCGAAGTGTGAAAGTTTTGACAATTCCTGTCCCCATTAAATCGGAATTGTATAACTTGTTTTTTTTTTTTTTATTCTTTGGAAAGGGCATTCGAAAATAAATCTGTACCCAATGAATTAAAAGCAGAGATTCTGTTAAATATTCTAGGAGAAAAAGTAAATAACTTGCTTACTTATGTTGATCAGGAGGACTTGGGCGATTATAAAAAAATTAAAGAATTAGTATTAAGGGAATTTCAGCCCACACCACAAGAGTGTCTTAATAATTTTAAAAGAACTCAAAAACAACTATTGGAAAATTATGTTCAATTTGCTTCTCGTTTGTGTGCTTCCTTCGACTATTACTGTCAATTGCGCAAAGTAACAGATTTTAAATCTCTGTGTAATCTTATAGTTTCGGATAGACTTTTTGAGACTCAAGATCATGAATTAAAGACGCATATTGGAATTAAACAGGGTGAAGGCTTTTTCAAACCTAAGCATCTTGGACGAGAGTGTGACATTTATTTATCATCTAGAGGTGGGAATTCGAATGAATTAGTGAATAGAAATGCCATGGGGGGAATCAAAACGAGTGGTAGGAAATAAATGGCAAAGAACTCCAAATTGGAAAACAAATACAAATGTATCCAAGGTCTTCTTGTCGGAAACTAAAAATACAATTTGTGTTCTTTGTAAGCGATTATCACACTCCCTTTCTAAATGTTCACAATTTAGGCGACTTTCATTCTGGGAAAGAGCGGAGGTGATTAAGCGAAATAATCTTTGTTTTCGTTGTTTTATGCCTCATAAATTGAGTGAATGTCGGTCAGTTAAAAATTGTTTTTGCTCGAAGCCTCATCATAGTTTGATTCACTTCCCGCGTGAAAACTCTAGCATTCCTCCTTCTCATTTGAAATTCGATGCACCTGTTTTTATTCCAAAACAGAGCGAAGAAACTCCGGAAGCGGTTTCGCAATCCCAATTGGTAGCGACTATCCTTGTGAAGGGAAAGGCAAAAAATGTTCTTTTAAGCACTATTCGGCATTTGTTAAAAACAAATTCTCGCAATGGGTTGAGGTGAGATGTCTTCTTGATAGTGGTTCTCAGTCTTGTTTGAATACTAGATCGTGCGCAGAGAGGTTGCATCTTAATTTGGAGAAAATAAATACCGTGGTTTCATGCATTAATGATGCTAGTATGGTGGTGAAGAATTGTGTAAGGGCTTCGGTGGCAAACAGAGATAAAAGCTTTGAGAAGGAGTTATTGATGCTGGGAGTCAATAAAATTGCCGATCTTATTCCAAATAAAGTGATCAGTGTGGATGTTAATATTTTGGAGCATGTGTCTTTAGCTGATCCTGGGTTCAGTGTTCCTGACAAAATCGATATGTTGATTGGAGCGGAGGTCTTTTATGAGCTGTTGAAAACTCGCAATTGCTGTTGCAAAATACTGTCTTTGGTTACGTTGTTAGTGGTATTGTAAATCAGGTGGTGGAGGATCGTGTTCATTGTGGGTTGGTTCTCGACGATGACTTAAACAAAACCTTGAAACAATTTTGGGAAATCGAAAGCATTGAAGTAGAGTGTAAGGAAAACACGGAGGCTTCTTTATGTGAGGAACATTTTGCGAATACCCATAAGAGAAATAGAGATGGTAGATATGTAGTATCAATGGCGTTGAGTAAGGATCCGTCGTGTTTAGGAAATTCCAAAGATAAAGCTGTTAGACAACTTAATTCGTTGTGGAAGCGTTTGTCTAAGGATTCGGAATATTTGTCTTTGTATACGGATTTTTTGAGTGAGTATAAGGAGTTGGGTCATATGGAAAGGTTTATTGAGTCAAAAAAAACGCCCATACAATACTTTATACCCCACCATGGTATTTTTCGCCCTGATAAACTGACAACAAAACTGAGAGTTGTATTCAATGCTTCATCCCCTACTACAACAGGCCTAAGTCTAAATGATATAGTGGTGAAGGGAGACGTGATGGAAGATGTCTTTGAGACTATTACTCGATTTCGGAGACACAGGTTTGCCTTCACTACACATATACAAAAGATGTATAGGCAGATTCTTGTAGAAGCAAGTCAGAGAGACCTTCAGTGTATCCTGTGGAAGGTTGGACCTGAGGAAGAGATCGTAACTTATCGTTAAAAACTGTAACTTATGGAATGTCCAAAGCTCCTTTTCTTGCTATAAGGACCCTGCAGCAGTTGGCTCAAGTTGAGAAAATGAGATTTCCTTTGGCCTCAGAAGCATTGCTGAACGATACCTATATGGACGATATCGTTAGTGGAGCGCCTGATATAGAGACTGCCCGTCGGCTACAGTCAGAACTACAAGATGCCCTGCAATCTTGCGGAATGGTACTTCACAAGTGGTCTTCTAACTCTCATGAGTTGTTGAATAGTTCATCGTCGTCCGACGTTGAGCACTCCTTCTCAGCTAAGTCTGACTTATCTGTGAAAACTTTAGGCATCAGTTGGAAGCCGTTACAAGATTGTTTTGTGTTTAAAGTCTCAATTTTGAGTAAATCATCGTTTACTAAGCGTGAAGTACTGAGTGTGATAGCGAGGCTTTATGACCCTCTGGGTTTCTTGGGTCCAATGTTAACTAGAGCAAAGGTCCTTTTACAGAGACTATGGCAGCAAAAACTGGATTGGGATGATGGGCTACCAGATCATATTGCCAAAGAATGGAAGGAGTTTGTGACCACCTTTAAGTGTATTGAAACGGTGAAAATAAATAGATTTATTCTAACCGATACATGGTTAAGAGTCGTCCTTCAGGGTTTTTCAGATTCGTCTGATGTGCTTCATATGGATTCAACGATTGCCTTAGCGTGGTTAAAAACACCTGCGAATCAACTCAAGACCTTTATAGCTATTCGAGTATCAAAGATTCAGAGATTGACGGAAAAGTGTAATTGGATTCACGTACCATCGAATCTAAATACAGCTTATCTTATTTCGCATGGACTACGTCCTAACGATCTTCCAGAATCAGGATTGTGGTGGAGAGGCCCACCGTTTCTTGAACAGGGTAAGTTATTCAGTGTACAGCCAAGCTCTGGTCTGCTGAACGAGTTTGAGTACTCCAGTGAATTCAAGGCAGTGAAGTCTGAAGTTTCTGTATATAGCGTGAATGTGTTCTCAAATTGTAAGCAGTCCTTTTTATCTGATATCTTGTGTATGAGTAATAATTATGTAAAAATACTTCGCATTTTTAGCTATGTGTTAAGATTTCTAAGTAATTTGAAACAATCTGTGATACTGTCTGGTTCTCTAAGTGCCTCAGAATTAGACCTGGCTGAAACTAAATTGATCCGAATGGCTCAAAGAGAGATTTTTTCAGTTGAGATTCGAAATCTCCATGACCATAAGACTATCTTACCAAATAGTAAAATCAAAAATTTAAATCCTTTCCTAGACAGGCATGGTATATTGAGAGTAGGTGGACGCCTCGGAAATTCAGATTTGCCTTATGTTGCCAAATATCCAGCAATCTTGCCCAGTAATCATAAATTGACGAATATAATTATTATGTATTTCCATAAGAAAAATCTTCATCTTGGGGCATCCTCCCTTCTACACTGTGTAAGACAGAAGTACTGGCCCCTACATGGTAGGTCCTTGTGTAGGAAAATAATGTACGAGTGTGTCGTTTGTTTCAGAGCCAAACCAATAGCTACAACTCAATTAATGGGTAATTTACCCCGAGACAGAGTAGTTCCAGATTATCCCTTTAATTGCTACGGTGTAGATTTTTGTGGCCCATTTATGATTAGATATCGCAATCAGAGAAAAGGCGTATTGCATAAAATGTATATTTGTATGTTTTGTCTCTAAATCAATTCATATTGAAATTGTAATAGATCTCACATCTGACGCCTTTATTGCGACGTTAAAGAGATTCTTTAGCTTAGAGGTAAATGTGCAAAGTTGTATTCCGATAATGGCCCAACCTTTGTGGGAGCAAATCAAGAAATTAAGAGACTTCTAACACTGGTTAAAACGCCTGATGAGAATCTTGCTGGTTTCTTATCGAGGGAGGGAATTGACTGGAAGTTCATTCCTCTAGGAGCACCTTCCTTTGGTGGTTTGTGGGAGGCTGCCGTAAAATCGGTTAAATACCACCTTAAGAGAGTAGTGGGAAAGTCTAACTTAACCTATGAGGGATTTTTGACCGTGTGCATCCAAATAGAGGGAATCTTGAATTCTAGACCTTTATGTCCCTTATCAACCAATATTGAGGACTTAAATGCTTTAACACCTGCGCACTTTTTAATAAATAGACCTATTAATTCAATCAGTGAGCCTAACTTAGTTGATCTAAATGAGAATATCCTAAAAAGATGGCAACGAGTTACGAGATTTGTGCAGCTTATTTGGAGTAAATGGCATCGAGGTTATTTGAACGAACTCCAACAACGCAATAAGTGGCAATTTCTAAAAGAAAACGTTAGGATAGGAGATATGGTAGTTCTCATTGAGGACAATATGCCTCCATTTAAATGGCCATTGGGTAGGATTTTAGAGCTTTATAAAGGTGATGATAATTTAGTTCGAGTTGTGAAAGTGAGGACTGAAAAAGGAGAATATAACCGAGTTATTTCTCGAGTGTGTTTACTACCTGAGCCAACTTAGGATTGTATATTTCATGAATTTCTGTGAATTTATATTAGTAAAGATTTTAGTGAATGTATAGTTTTATTCTGTGTGTAAATTGATATTAATGCATTTTAATTTATATTTCTTGTATATGTATTGTGAAATTTGTTGCATGTAACCATGGCAACAGGGGGGAGAATGTTAACGCCCCGCCTTTCTTTTGATGATGTCATCGATAGGTGGCGTGCCTGTTCCCTTATATAGTGCATGTTTTGTAAATGAAATTCAGTGTTTTACAGTCTACTTGTCTGTGTTGTGAGTTTCTGTGTCTAGTGCTTGCGTAATTAGTGTCGCAATTGGAAGAAACATGAGAGCTATTAATTGTTTTTAAAATTCTAGGAAATAAGGACTCGAACACGCGACTCGACAAAAATATGGCTAGCTACAAAATAACGAGCATAATCATTCGGCTAATCCAGACACTATTTCAATGCAGTAAGATAATGTTTTCGTTCTTGAAAAATGTATTATCCGTGTTTAATTGTGCACGTATCTAAGAACCAGAAAAAAATTTACACGCAATAATTTTTTCTCTGTATTCTTTATTAAATCATAAAAATTCGATATATTTCAATTTGATTCCTAAAAAATGGAGTTTTGGAGAAAAAAAAATTGTAATATATGTAGATGTACATTCTACATTATCATAAAAATTTGAACAGCTTTCCTTTAGTTATTATACATAATTTTAAAAAAGCACATTTCTCTCTCTTCGTAAGTTATGCAACACGCATGAGTTGCTAATATATGAAAATGGCAAAATATTTAATGTATGAGATATATTGCATACACAAATATTCGAAAATAGTAATATATTTAAAAATATGTGTGCCAGTCCTATTCTCAAAATCTTTCTAAGTAAATATAATTAAAATGTTTTGTGAGTAATCTCTTGAATAAGTATATACAGTTGTGTCAATCGAAATAAAATTGTTACTTTTGGGGTTTAAATATAATATAAACAGCGATGCACAATAACAATATTATGTTTTTTTTGGTTTTATTGACGTCGCACAAGGAGCAACATGGGCTATTGGTAACGGACCTCGTAATTTTGAACCTTGGTCAAGGGACGAAAACGGCACCAGAGCTGGCACCCCCTCTCCTAGCTTTTACACTACCCCAACGGGAGGACTTTTTCTCTGACGGATTTATTGTGCATCAGACCCGGCTACACGGTGGGTTTTTAGTGGCATCAAGGCTCGAATCTACCACTCGACAAAAGCCTCCAGTCACGTGTCCGCTCTTTTATCCACTAGGCTACCACGGCCAATAATAATATAAATACACATGCAAAACAAACACATTTAAATAACATTCTCCCATAGTTGTATGGTTATAAAATACCAACACATGTAAATGATAATCTAAAAAAAGTAATAAAAATTTATAATTTCTTCAAAATCCTTGTTTTTGCTTTCTACTTACAGTATTTTATCACAGTATAATTTTATACAGATTATTTGAATATCAAGAAAAGCTTAACAATATTGAGCTATGAAATAAAACACAAAAAGAGATCCTCTAATTTTCAAGCAGACATGTTATCTAGGAATCCTATTTCTCACCACACTAACCAAATGACTAATTTACTACAAAAGAAAAAATTAATAGAACATCAAAATTTAGATAATGTCAATGACCCCAAATATATTAAAATAAATGATACCTGGACTATCAGTGAGAAAGGCGTCTTTAAAGTTGTTCTATTTTCTTTAAGAAAAGAACTACTTGAAAAAACTCATAATGATTTTGGACATCCAGGGATTTAAAAAAATGCTGAGCTTAATATCAACGCAATATTATTGGAAAAATATAATTAAAAACGTAAGTAATTATGCAAAACATTTTGAAGTTTCCCAAGTGTAAGATTGGAATAAGTTTGCCAGTTTAATAAAAAATTTCATCAAAAAAAGGTTTAAACTTTTACAAGCATTGCCTTCCTCAGAAGAACCTTTCGAAATGCTCTCTATTGATACCGTAGGTGGGCTGAATTATTACAATTCCACTAAACAATATTTATATGTTATCTTTGATCATGCGACAAGATATATATGGTTTTTCTCTTCTAAAAATATTACAAATGAAACATATACTAACTACTTAAAACAGATTTTCAACATTCAGGTCCAAAAAATCTAGTGATAGGAATGCAGCAATCACATCTTGAAGATTTAAAAAATTCTTACGCAATAATAGTGTCATACAAAGATTAACATCCGCCCTCATCCACAAACTAATGGAAAGGTTAAAAGAGTGGACCAATCTATCATTGGTCTTTTAAAATGCAAAATAAATTAAAATTCTAAGAAATTCCTTGGAGATAGCTTTTAGAGAAGGTTACTCAAGAATACAACGACACCCCTCATTCGGTTACAACCTATCCCCCTTATTTAATGTATGGTAAACTACCATATACCTTTTTAATCGATAATCAGATTTATCCTCCTGTTCATGAAGCAAGAAAAATTGCATTTAAACGTACTCACACAATCAAGCCTCAATATTTAAACAAGGAGATTTAGTGATGATTGAAGAAATAAAATACCCTAATTCAAGAAAACTTAGTCCATCATATTCTGGACCTTACACAATTTTAAAACAATTATCCGATGTGACCTATGAAATATATAACCCGAATCAAATCACTAATAAGGATTATGATATTATGCATGTATCACGATTTCCATTTTTCATCCAGCGCCTGTTTTTCAGTTAAGGAATGCTCACCAATAGGTTTTCTCCAATACGTTTTTTTCCCCCAATAAGGTGGAATAACCATAATTTGTAACGATTTTTCTAAATTTTTACTCTTTAAAGCTATATCATAATCTGAGTCCTTCGAAAGATTCAGATTATGATATAGCTTTAACTAAATATCCTATTTTTGAGAATGTAAATTACCTCATCATTATATTTGATTAAGTATCTGCTTTTGGAAGTGTAGAGTATCGTATTTTAATATTTTACAAAGTGTATTATGTTGAGTGTATATAAACTGCTGTTTGTAGAAAATGCAACACCATGAAGGAATCATCAGAATCAAATGAAATTCGCAGCAAATGTCAATTATAGGATATTATGCAAATTAATAAAGTTTCAGAGCCATCGCGCGTGCGCGGCGCGCGCAGCGCCCTCTGAATTGATGCTGAAAGCGTATAAATAAAGTGCTGTAGCGGGACGTTGAAAAAAGTCTATGATTATTTGTTAGTGGCAAACGTTTAGTGAGACCTGAGTATGCCTCCACGACGGAAGAATAAGAAATTCAAGCAACTTACGGAGTTTGAACGAGGGAGGATAATCGGCCTTCGAGAAGGAGGATTTTCCTATCGCGCAATAGCAGCTCGTATGCAGCGGAACAGTTCCACAGTGATGCGAGTTTGGAAGCAGTGGACCGACGAGCACCGAACAACTCGAAAAACAGGCACTGGATGACAGAAGGTGACGTCAGAGCGCGATGATCGACACCTGCTCCGCATGGCGGTGAATGATCGCACAGCTTCCTCCAGGCAGCTGGCAGCACGTTGGTCTACTGCTACAGGTGTACAATTGTCGGCTTCGTCAATTCGTCGTCGTCTGCTGCGCCGTGGATTGCGTGCAAGGGTGCCTTTATACAGGATTCCCCTCACGGCGAATCATCGACGGCTGCGTCGGCAGTGGGCTCTTGAGCACAGAGACAGGCGAGCTGATTGGCACCAAGTTGTCTTTTCAGATGAATCACGCTTCAATTTGTGGACCCATGATGGCCGTGTTCGTGTTAGACGTTATGCCGGTCAACGCTGCCTTCCTGAGTGTATTATTGAACGACATAGTGGTCGAACACCCGGAGTTATGGTCTGGGGTGCGATTTCGTATCATGGACGATCCAATTTGATACGAATTGAGGGTAATCTCAATAGCAACAGGTACGTCCGTGAAGTGCTACAGCCCAAAGTCGTTCCTTTCCTTCAAGGCATCCCTGGAGCTATCTTTCAGCAGGATAATGCACGCCCACATGTTGCGCGGACTGTTCGAGACTTCTGTTCAGCACAACGCATGCAACTTCTTCCTTGGCCTGCTTATTCACCGGATATGTCGCCTATTGAGCACGTGTGGGATATGGTTGGTCGGCGTCTCGCTCGTGATCCGCGTCCTGCAGTTTCCAAAGACGAACTTTGGTTGCGCATACAAGCGATATGGAATTCTCTTCCTCAAGCAGATATTCAACATCTGTTTGACTCCATGCCACGTCGTATAGCAGCACTTATTGCAGCGCATGGTGGCTGCACCAAATACTGATTTCGGACGCTTAATTTGTTTCTTTTGTTTTGAAAATTTCATCATTTATTTGTATCAGTACAAGTCGTTTCTGCATTAAATTTCATTTGATTCTGATGATTCTTTCATGGTGTTGCATTTTCTACAAACAGCAGTATATGAAGTATTTTTCATTTGTTCTTAATTTTACCACGTTTCTTATTTAGAGTATGAATTATCTAATTATTGATTTTTATTAGATAACTTATTTCAGGATATGAATATTGCATTTTGAATTTTATTATGTATTATATTTTTTGTTAGTTTGAAAAATATAAGTTCTCTTTTTTCCAATATCAATTAGGAAAATTATTATAATTTTATATGAGAGCTTATGCTCTAATAATTAATATCACAAGGTATCAGTCGGTATAGTGCCTTAAATGCTGGGAAATATGTTTTTAAATGAATAAGTTCGTTCTATTAATGAACAGTAAAAGTGCTATAGTACATACGTTATTTCAAATGTTACAATATTAAGTGGAAACTGATACTTTGAGTAATTGGACTATGAACATTGAACAGTATTTGAGCTTTAACCAATCTGTACTGTGAATTTGAATGTAAAGTATTACTATAAAAAACATTCTCCAGTGGGAATGTTGTATAATATATAATATTATTATAAAGATAAAATTCTACAGTATTGAAATTGAATATATATTATAATTATGAGTCTTGAAGTTGAATTCAATGTTATATTGGCGATTTATTTCATTTACTTATTTTGAATTACGTTATAGCGCTTGACGAAAATCAGGAATTCATGAATTCTATGTATTTTGATTCCCTTTTTTATATATTTATCTTTTTCATGTATTTTGTAATGCAAGAGTTTTTTCAACTGCCAAATTCACTAAAATTCATTTCGTTTTCCTTCGAGAGGGTGTAGTTGGAACTTGCATACCCCCAACAGCATATTTTTTTAAAGGGGGGGTATTTAATATAATTTTAATGAAAAATTTTCTACTCAAGTAGCAACATTTCTTAAGACTTTAATCTTATTGTTTGTTTTCATTTTAATTACTGAACAAAATATAATTATCTATTTTGATATCTTATTGTTTCTTTTAATTTTATATTTTTATTCAGTAATTTAATTTTTAAAAGCATAATCATTTGGTTTTGGAATTTATCATATTTGTTCAAATAAATCACTTGCTATAACCGTTTTTTTTTCGTAACTTAATTGAAAAAGGTCATAGGGAAAAAATTTAATCCTACTGTTCGAATTTTGTTTTATAGTTTGTAAAAATGCAAGTTACAAAGTTTCTTTTGTGTGTGATTCTCTCTTACTGACAAATAAGGACTATTAGGGCTTAGTATAAGGACTATTTAAATATTTGAACACTATATATGTGTGTAGGATTTGGCATGATATATATGTGTGCGTGTGTGTGTCATATCATTGAATTTGGCGTTCTTTCAGATTTCACTGAAGAATGACGACTTTACCTCTGAAAATAGCACTTCTTGCCAATGGACCCTACGTAGTAAACGTCTCGACAATCGAAATAATTGGAGGATTCGAAGTGGGTTTCTTGGAGGTGATTCTCAAAGGACTTCAACTACCCTACTCGCTTACTATCCCTGAAAAGTTGGTGTGGGGAAACCCCGACAAGAATGGTAATTGGTCAGGAGTGATGGGAATGGTACAACGAGGAGAAGCTGACATGGCTATAGGTTCTATCTTCGTGACTCAAGCTAGGATGACCGTAGCAGACTTCAGCACTCCGTACACATGGCAAGACATCACGTTCGCAACTCGCATGCCTGGTCAAAGACCCAAAGAGACAGCTTTCATGTGGCCTTTCTCACTCCAACTGTGGATCGGTCTAGCTATCACCATTGTATTTATGACATTTATTTTCAGATTTTGCCTCACAAACATTTATTCGATTCGAAAACTTGTTTTTGAGATTATCGGTACATTACTACACCAGTCAATAGAAGTGCAAAGCAGTGCATTTCGTGATAGGTGTCTGATACTATCCTGGGTATGTTCCTGTATGTTTCTTTCGTTCGGCTACACAGCAGTATTATTGTCCTTTCTGTCCGTACCTCTAAAAGAACGTCCTGTCGAGACCGTTGATCAGCTAGCTAAATTGGTGGCTCAGGGCAAGTTTAGATGTTTTTCAGCCATTGGATCTGGAGTCGCAGTCAGTATGATGAATAGCGTATATGAATCCCATACAATAGTTGGATCTTTTATCGAGAATAATAAAATGTATTTAGATCTACAAAACAAGAGAGCGATAGCCAAATTTATGAATGAAGGGGGCACGGCTTGGGTTGTCACAAGGGAAAGAATTCAGTTTGATTCTCAAGATATGTATTATATTTCTCGAGATAAATTTTTTTCTTTTCCTGTTGCCATAGCTCTGAATAAACAATTTCGTTATTCAGCTAGATTGAACAAATTAGTGGATAGGATTTCTGCTGCTGGTCTGTATGAAAAAACTGTTGGTGACTATTTGTTTAAGAAATTGATTTCAAACTCAGATTCCTCTGAAAATAATTCTGTTAAAGAATTGGCTCTAGATGATTTGTTCGGAGCTTTCGTTATCCTTATATCGGGGTGTGCGCTTTCTATTTTAATTTGTTTAGCGGAGATAATTCATTCGAAATATACCAGTAAACAGTCTAATTCGTTAGAACAGATAACGTTAAAGCGTTAAACTCGATATTTTGAAAGATAATAAAAATCCTATTTAATTATTTAAAAAAAAGCTTAAATAATATTTTCCAGTACCTCTTATTTATTCTAACACTTTTACTTGTAATAAATTACTTTCTGCTCGATTTCCATTATTTTAAAGGTATAATATTATTTGAATCCTTGTGCCCCTGGATTCCAGCTAGAAGGAGTTTTGAATAGTGGGAGTGCTCACAGCCACGCGGAGGGTTGATTTTGTAAAATCCAAAAGGTTTCATTTTCTTTTATTTCTAGTCTTAATCCAACTATATATATATTAGAATTTTGTCACGTTATTTGTACATATTTCACGTCAATCCTTCCAAAGCAAGTTTGGGTGCTTGATTCAATTACTCCACTTCCAATTTGCTAGCGTCGACTAAGCAGAAAGTGAAAATAACGTGTTTTGCTGCGCTTGCGTCGTGATAGCTAATCATACACGAAAGGAGAAATACAAGTGGCTGCGGTAGACAAGTGGTCATATAACTCACGGCTGGCGCTGTTTCCATTTGGACGTGGATTCGAATCCTGATGCCCTAAAGACCCACCGTGTAGAACAGCTGGTACAAGTTAAATCTCTCAAGGTTCCAAGTCCTCCTAATGATATGGTGAGGAAGTTTGTAGGGGGAGATGTCAGCTCAGGTCTCATTTTCGTCACTTGACTGTGGCTTATAATTACGAGATCCGTTCCAATAGCACTCATGTTGCTTCTCTGTTCGACGTAAATAAAAAATCGATCTAATTTGAGTAAATGAAATATTCGAATTTAAAGGGAAGAAAAAGGTTTAATGTGGAATATTATTGAACACTTTACTAAACAATATGCATGCGTAATAGGCCAATAATTAGAATATATTAGAAATATAATATAGCTAGAAATTTGATATGCCTAGAATGTTTTTCGAAAATTTTATTCGATCGCTAATGTATCCATAAAAATATTGTCTATACACGACAGATCATATAATTTAAATGTATATAAAATTATTTGTTCTGTTATTTCATATTATTTCTATTTCATGTATCCATCCAATATTAATTTGAAGTATATGATAAATGGTAAAATGAAATAAATTGTTGTTTTATAGAACCAAATTTGTGTCAAGACCGTGCAAAAGAGATCCACAGGATTCACCAGTAGATCTCTCTTTTGCCGAAGGTAATATGGTTTTGAAAGACACAATAGATGATTCGATGAAAGAAATATTGAAATAATTTAAAACTTGTGCATTAATTTAGAATAAAACAAGAATAAAGTCACTCTTATTCATTCAGAATTCTATTTTAATGTATTGTACTGAATATTTAGTAAAATGAAAGTTATTAATTTATCGACTGTACTGACTTTATAATTGGAAAACACATAAAATGCCTTAAGTTGTTTTTAGTTGCCTGATTTGGTTGTTACTTTGCTAGATTACAAAACAAATAGGAACATCGCTTGGAAACAACTAAGCAAATTATTCTGTTACATATGTATATGCGCTAGCTTCTGCAATCAATAGAGTGTAACTTACCAACTAGTGGATAACATGAACCTCAACAAAACTCACTGAATTATTCCATGCCTTACAATAAAGGAGATTTGGGAACTATCTCGGGGGCCGCGGTAGCCTAGTGGTCAAGGTCGTGGACTAGCGGCCGGCGGTTTTCGCTCAGTCGCGGGTTCGATCCTTGGTAGTGTAGCCGGGGCTGATGCACGTTAAATCTGTTCGGGGCCCAAAGTCCTCCTGTTGGCGTGGTGTGGATGTTAGGAGAGGGGGGTGCCAGCTTAGGTGTCGTCTTCGTCACTTGACTGTGGTTCAAAATTACGAGGTCCGTCGCCAATAGCCCTCGTGTTGCTTCTAGTGCGACATTAATAAAAACTAAACTAAACTTGGGAACGATCTCTTTTCCGAAAAATCTCTAATATCTGGAATGATCATTAGACCTCCTAAAAATTTTGTTTTAAATGTCTCTCATACCAGCATATTCTTTTTAAAATGCAATCTATTTCTTCAATATTTACAAAAGAAAGAGATTACAATTTATCGATAGTATTTTAAAGAGTATTCAGTAACATAAATTGTCGTGCGAATGGATCACCTCCAACACAATTCAGTCCCTCAAAGGCAATATTTATTTTTACTTGATAGCACGTAATTTTTTTAACATACTCTTTGGAACTCTTTAAGTAAGATTTTTTTCTTAATGTGATAAATTAACTTTTATCATTTGGTTTAATAATTCTTATTTGTTTATTAGTACAAGAGTTTCCAATTACCTTTCTAAAACAATATTTTTTGTAACGTAAATCTTAGCAACATCTTCAGTTAGCGAAATTTATTCTGGGTTTAAGCGTATCAATATTTTTTTTTCACTTAAAGTGGTCCCAAGTTCTTTAAGGAGACATCCTTAATAATACAGAGAAATAAAATGAAAATTCAATTTTGTACATCATTTTTCTCTTTGCTATAAGAACCCATGTATTATTTCGAATTTTCGTTTAAAACCAATATAATTTTTGTTTTTAAATGTTTTCATCAATCAAGTAACATTATAAAGGTACTATTTTAGCATTCACGTACATGTTTTTACGGTTGATTTTCAAGGGCAGATATTGTTCATTATAAAATTAGGTTAAGGAAGCTTTTAAAATACATTTTCACTTTAATCAAAAATTCATTCTGTAGAATTCAACAATGAGAGCACGTTTGCCTTCCAATATCTCGATAATTGCAATATTTTTTTTAAAAAAACGCTATTTATAATTTAGTGTTAGTGAGTGAGTGAAAGTGAAGTTTAATGGCGCAAGCTAAGCTACGCCAAACAAGATGCAACTGTGGTCTAGACATTTTGAAAAAAAAGATTAAAAGTTTGACTAAGAGGGTAGAAAATAGAGATGGATCGCTAGGGTACCCCGTATTTATCAATGACAGTAAACCCCATGAGAAAGAAAAAGATCACTAGGGTGCCTCGGGGTCATAATGGCCGTACTTACCTCAAGAAGGCAAGTCCCTGAGATCAATTTGGTGTTATTTCCGAACACATATACGTTTAGTTTAGTTTTTATTAACGTCGCACTAGAAGAAACACGAGGGCTATTGGAGACGGACCTCGTAATTTTGAACTTCGGTCAAGTGACGAAGACGACACCTGAGCTGACACTCCCTCTCCTAGCATCCACACCACGCCAACGGGAGGACTTTGGGCCCCGAATAGATTTAATGTGCATCAGCCCCGGCTACACGGCGGGTCTTTGGCGGTCAAGGATCGAACCCGCGACTGAACGAAAACCGCCGGCCGCGAATTCGAAACCATGATCACTAGGCTACGGCGGCCACGCACATTTTTTTCGAGCCGGGTAAAAATAGACAGGTGGAAAAAGTTCTTTAAAAATGATTTTTTGTGACGAGTTAAAATTAATTTTTGGAGAAGCTGACTGCCAATAAATCGATAGAAACTCGCACTCTAAAATCCGACTCTACTTTATAATATTAATAACTATGCATAGAGACCCTAGGTTTAATAAAATTTCTAGATAGAGAGATGGATCACACAGCTTTAATAAACTTATTTTTTATTTACCATTTTAAACGCAAGTTAACAAGGCGTTTTCGCTTTTTCACATATACTTTGTAATCTCTCATCGTTGGCTAGGCTGTTTTCGCCTCATCTCGTAACGTGTAAGATCCGCCAAAATCGACAAACAAAAGTTCATTTTTCTCTTTTATCCGCTCATTTCTCGCTGGTCTTTTCTTTTCACCTTTCAATCAGTCTTTTTTTAATTTTCCGGGCATTCACGCCCCTTCAATTCCCGATTGGAAAGATGTGCTTGCCCACGGCAGCCTCAAACTCTGTCCCCAACTCCCTTCATTCTTTCAGGACAAGCTCCAATCTAACTCCTGCCTTTTCTGGCACCACATGTCGAAAATCATATGGATGGGCCATAAAGAGACATATCACTCCAACTCATAGTACACAATTCCTGTCGTTTCCTCCTCTCAATAGCGGAGAGGCCGCGGTAGCCTAGTGATCATGGTTCGAAATTACGAGGTCCATCGCCAATAGCCCAAGTATTGCTTCTAGTGCGACGTTAATAACCCAAACACAATAGCGGACCAACCTTTCCAGACATGTGCAGCAGAGTTACGTGTTTAATGAAACAAATGAATGGATCATTGGAGCTGACAACATGTGTGGCCTAGTGAGTGAGCGAGTGATAGTGAAGTTTATTGGCGCAAGAGCCAGATGTGACCATACTGCGCCAAATAAGGTAAATCTGTGATCTACATGTTAAAACAATGAAAAAAGAATGATTGACAAGAAGGGTCGAGTGAGAAAGTACAGTTTATTGTCGCAAGAGCCAGATATGGCTATGCTGCACCAAACAAGATATAACTGCGGTCTAGACGTGAAGAAATTGAAGAAAAGACAGATTGGTTGACAAGAAGGAGAGTCGAAAATAGAGAAGGATCGCTAGGGTAACCCGGGGGTGTGTCATCCGTGTTTACCAAAGACAATAAACCCATAGGAAAGAAAAAGATCACTAACAAGATTTAACTTGCCTCGGGGTCATGGTGCTGTACTTACTTAAAGAAGACAAGTTCATGAGGTCAGGTGTGGCCTATCTATTGCCCGTTTTGGAGGGGAAAGCTTTTTGGGGCGTCTTTTTGCCTGGGTTGATGGGAAACAAAAAAAGGGGTAGAAACATCTGATTAACTAAGAAGCTATATTGTAATATGAATTCTCACGCATTTCAAACGGACTTATTTGTCTACTTGAGTCATTTTAAAACACTGCCTTATATTCTTCTTGAAATTTGAATGTCAGGTTTTGAGGGAGTGATGTTGGGTATTACGGGGCATAAGTCAAGAGTCAGACTATGCAGCGCAAAACATTTGAGAAAATTTTCCTTTTTTTTTTTTTTCAAACACATAAATATCAAAATACAAAGCTTTACGAAAAATGACAAATTGAAATGTTAAAATCTTGAATATCAGGGGAAATAAGGGCAATAAAGAAAATAAAATTATTTTTAAAAAAATGCTTCAAGGTTTAAAACAAAATTAATTAAATCGAGAATTTAAGTTTCTAGCTGATTAACAAGGGTAAAAAAAAAATTAAAATTTTCAGGCTAAAATTTGTCACAAAAAGTAATATAATCTTGTAACATAGAAAATCATTTTTGCATAAAAATTATTTGGAATTTATTTCTAGATTACACATCTATTACTCAGAAATTTATTTTACAGACTCTACTGTAACGACCGTCAGTGTAAACAAACCCTTTATTTAAACTGTAAAGACTCGGGACATTTTATTTTATTCCTTCGTAAAATATTCTCATCAAATAGAAAAGGAAGACAAAGTAGGTGCGGAAAGACAGCAAACCGAGTAGATTACTCACTACGTTCTCATAAAATTGCTGCAATCCTTCTTGCGTCATAAACATGAAAATTTATCAAGATTATTAAATCAATTCTGAGCGAAAGTCGACCAGTTACAACGTTTGTGCGACAGTAGTTCGGATTGAGAATGGTGCCTCATTCTCGAAAACTATATCAGGGATAATGTCAACTCACAGTTAATAAAGACAACTTTTTTTTTTATCAAACAATGACATTTAAAATGACCCATTTCGTATTCAGTTGAATTTAAAATAGATTTTCCTACACTTGAAGTTACTGTTTTGGAAATGATATTAAAACGCTTATTGATACATTTGTGTTGTTTTAATTTGTAAGCGTTTATACAAGTAAATTTGAATAAGGTTCGGTCGATGGGAACGACAAACGAATTGTGTGTGCGTTAACTGTGCATACACAACTTTTTATAGCAATTTTGAGTTTTATCAGGAAAAATTATCTATTAACTTATAATTAATTCAACTACCAAGCAGCGCTGCTTTGTTTGTAATTAATGCAACTTTGATAGTAAATTTAAAAACCGTACTTCTTTGGAAAGAATTGTTTGAGTGATTGTACATTTTTCTTTATACAGATTAGATACATAATCTGCATCCATTTACTTTTTTAAATAAGTAAAACAGTACTTCAGAAAACACATAAGCAAAATGGATGGATGTGTAATGTATAAGAAAAATGTTTTGCTTAATTTAAATAAGTTTAGTTTCAGGTGAGTGAAGAGCAACCGAGTTCATTAGTGCAAGAGTCAAATGCGGTTATGTTGCACCAAAGGTATAGATAGCTTCATTCTGGACTTAAGATAAATGAAAAAAGGTAGCAATTGGTCGACATAAGAAAGAACATCGAAAATAGAGAAGGATCGCTAAGGTATCCTGGGGGCACGTCACTCGGGTTTACTAGACAGTAAACCATATGGGATTAGTTTCAGTAACTTCACAACATTGAAAATTGAAATTTTAACTCAAATGTTAGCTTTCTAAAAACTCCCTTTATTATGTGAAGACTATGCAATTACAAACATATAATGGTAGGCGAAACGTGCATTTGATAATGGTGTTTTGCCCTCCCTTCATTACTTGATTTAGCTACAAACGTTCAGTCTAATTAAATAATCGGTAATTACTAGACACCAATTGAAAACACGTAAGAGCAAGACAAAATATTTTGCAAATCATTAAAGAATAGATAAAATTGATCTCTTTCGAATACCTCTTAACTCATCAATCCTAGATTACGATTTAATAATTAAGTCTCAACTTACCAAATCACTCATTCTGATTCAAATACTTCTCGCTAACACTCGATTTGTATCTTAGTACTTGGACTAAGAGTTACTTCAATCAAAAAGATTACGATGCTTCTATCGAATTTTCAAATATTTATCAGCCTGTTGTTATCTTCAATCTCTTCCTTTCAAATCTATATCATTATCTCTAATTAAATTCACTATACTTCTTACCTTCATCTAACTGACCAAATTACATTTCATTCTGGTTGGGAAGAAATTGTAATTTTATACAATTCACACACACACTTACAAATTACCAAAGAATCCTCAAGGTTAGTGAAGAGAAAATCTCGAATAGCCCTATATCCCAATGGTAAGTTTTAGTTTTTAATGTATTTTTAGCAAATATATATTTGCAAGAAATTCAATCGTTGGAAAAAACTTATTTAACAACTTATATTTGAAATTTCATAAAAATTGTTGGATTTTTTTTTAATATTACTCTAGAGGATCTGAACATATTTATTAAAAATGTGTTTTTAGATTTATGTTGCTTCAAAGTTAACATGTGCAAGAAATTTTAATAAAAACCTAAAGACTCTCAATCTTCATTATTTTTGGAAATAATCTGAGATTACATTTAAATAATTAATTCAAGATCATAAATATTATTATGCATTTTTTAATCAAAATTTTAACCAATTTCAAAAAATTAATCATTCACATGTTTTTAACATTGAAGAAAATTGGGAAAAAGTCATAAATACTTCTCACTCTGTAATCAACTTTTACAAAAAACATTTTACAATTTATTTTTCAGAAAATGATGTGTCATGCAGTATGAGTATATAAGTAGAAATAAATCAACATACTGCAAATAACATCATTCATTTATTTCAAAATAAAATTCTAAAAATTAATATATTTATACAATAATAAATTCATCACAACAATAACAATGGGAATGGAATCTAAAAGAATAAAAAACTTGACAAATACCAAAAAAAAAAAATCATTGGCAACTTTACATTACAAGAATTATGCTAGAAAAAATTACTTAGCATGCAAACCTTATAAAACAACTCAATCAACAATTCCCCCCCCCAAAAAAAAAACTATATTTTCTATCAGAAACAAAAATAAATAAGATTTATAACAAGTTTAAAAATCAAAAAACATAACAAATTACATTTTTTTTTTTTTTTTTTTTTTTTTTTTTTTATGTTGCTTCTTTGAACACAAAGGGATTAAAGGAATGATGGAAGTATATATTCACAAATTTATGTATCAAAAGTTAACTTTTGTATACAGACACATTAAATTTACATTGCTATAAAAAATACTCTGCAAAAAGCACTTTTAACTAATGAGATTAATCTTTACAAGACGTATTCGATGAAATTTATGAAAATTTAAATATACATGATTTAAATTTAATGCTATCATTTGTTATTGCTTTTCTTCTTCAAATGCATAATATATCACTTCAAATATTATTGCAATGAAAATTAAATAAAAAAAATTTTACCTCATGCATATGTTCTAGAAACATTTCTTCAGCCCATATTACACTTATTTTAATACAAAATATTATTTTCCACTATTTTTTTCATTTTTATTTTTTAGCAGAAAAATTATTTAAAATACATATTTCTAATATGAATAAAAATGGACATATAAACACTTATGTAATTAAAACATTTTTTTTCTGCCCCTCTGCAAATATATGAAAAGCAAAACATTACTCATATAAGGCCTCATTCATATTGAAATAAATAATATACTATACAACCAAAGCATATATCCACTCATGTTATACACACACATCCAAATCGCTTTCATTTCATAAACATGATATTATCATAGTAATATCCAAATATATAAATAAAAAATCTATATTCAAAAGAAAATCTCATACTTTCTTTCCATTAAGACATTAAATTGATTCTCATACAAAATATTATTTAAATATTGCACTTAGATTGTTTACATTTAAAAAATATTTGTTAATCTTTACCCCCAACTATTTGGTCCATATTTAAAACAATTCTATCAAAATCTACAAAAGAATGTGGAATTACAAATAACAGTAATTTTCAAAGCTATTCAATAATATACAATGGTATAAAAAATATTTTTCTGTATTAAAAATTTCAAATGATTATAATTGTAATAAATAATGAGTGCAAAGCAATTTGAATTGAATTATACAACACTACATTAAAAATAAGAACAGAAAAACAATTACGTTATTTTTAAATCTTTAACAGAAAAACATGATTTTAATAAAAATGAGTATGCATAACATAGGATATGACTATTTTAATTTTAAAAGATTCTCCAAAATTGAGCACTAAAAGAAAAATAAGGACCACAAGATTTCATATACAGTTTGAATACTTCCAAGATTCTTTAAAAATGTTAAACACTGCTATGCATGTAATCAACTGAGACTAGTTTATATTATTTTTAACTATAAGCACTCATTAAAGATTATCTAATTTTTCATATTTGAAAAATATATTTTGGCAAAAATATAGATTTCTCTTTCTCCTTTAGCAACATTTTTTTTCATAAAAACAAAGCCATACATGCACACATTTCCATTTTATAAAAATGCTTTTTAATAAGATAATTAACAAAGTTTAAAAGTAATTAATGCATACATAATCAAAATGTACTCGGTATTAATTATATACTGGTAAAATAAATAAAAAAATTACATTTTCAAATATATATATATATATAAATTCATAATTCACTTTTATTTTTATTTGCTAGTTAAAAAATATAGAACTAACAAATATAAAGGAAAATCAATCATATTATCTACATAAGAATAACCCTTAAAAACTTTTTTTTTGTCAACACCCTTATTGGTTTAATTGAAATTAAGGTTTATGTTGCATTTCTTATTGAAAAACTATTTCACATAAGTTGTATTTTAAATTTTGCTATTTTCATAGCATTATTATTATGAAATATTAAGACCATTGATTATACATCTTAATATTTATCTTAATGTTAAATATATATTAAGGAAGAGAATTTTTCAATTTTCTGATATCCAAATAAAATTAAATTTGAAATCAGTGCTTTTAAATTAAAACATTTTTTTATAAATAAAATATTGCAAAAGAGTGTTAAAAATGTTATTAATGCATTTTCCAAAACTATTATGTTAACAAGATATCACATCAAAAAAATTTCCGTTCCAACCATCTCTAATATAAACATCAAATAAATGAAAATATTTGTGCAATCTTTAAATTTCTGAAGCCATAATTTAATAAAATTTTCTAAAAAAGATCAAAATGCATATTAATGACAAACATTTAAGAAAAAATATATATTTGTACTAAATTGTGCAATGCAGCTGAAAAAAAAAAAAAACTTTTTTTTAAATCAGGAATATTATTAGTCAACAATTATTACTTACAGAAAAATTATCAATATACCCTCAAGAAATATTTTAAAAGCATAAAATATATTTACATGTATACAAAAGATCAGATGTTGATACTGTTAAATCTATATTTTATACACTGTTCAATTTACACATTCTTATTTACAGTAATATATAATTTAAAAAGCAATGAAAACAAAATTTAAACAACTGCTCAAACATACAAAATATTTTTTAAAAAATTGAAAATAATCAAATTGTATCCAAATGTTACATTGCTATATTAGAAATGGAAGACTTTGGAATAAAGTTGCAATTATTATCTGCTATCAGTTGGAAATAAGTTGTATTTCACATAGGATTCTAATTTTTGAAAAATATTAATCTGTCACAACACGAGCACCAAAATTTATTCGTAATTGCTCAAAGAAAATAAAAGTCAAAACTGTATGGGGAGCAAGACGAACAAATGCTGGAATATAACCCTATAAAGAATAATTATAATTAATGAAACATCAACAATTAAAAAATTAAAACACATAAATTTGATGGGATTCTAAAAATATTTACCTTGAAAAATCCTAAGGGACCCAATTTTGCAGTTATTGAGATGCAGTGCCACAGGCTCTAATAAAAAAATAAGTATTAAAATTTTTAATTACAAAATCTTTTTACTATGATTTTATATCACGTATAACTAAAAAGAATCAAGACATATTAATTAGAACTCCAATGATTTAAATAGTAATTAATATATTTAAAAAGTACAACAGTTAAATTAATATAAAGATTGCTGGGCACATTTAAGTTTCATTTACTTAAAAAATTTGTATAATTTATTGTTTTAAACATAATTTCTATAAAATATTTTAATTAAAGAAATATCAAAGTTCATTATTTATGTTTCAGTTTTTACATTTAGCACAACAGCTATCTGTAACTCATATAAATTAAAGCAGTAAATTTGTTGCATAATACTGCATACAATAATTTAATTACAAAATTAAACTTATTGCATCATAATTAAGTTGTAAAATTTGTGTATTAAGTATTTGTAATTCCCACCACAAATCATTCAAAAATTAAAATGCAAGTACAACAACAGCATTGTAATGCAATTCTTACAATGTCTATCGAGATGTCCACTGTCATGGTTGTTGAACATTGTCATAATCTATTAAATCAAAATTTCACATCAAAATTATAGTACTTAATTAAATCTAAATACATCAAAATTTAACAGAGTAAAATTACTTTTCTCCAAGTCACCTCCAAAATATACAATACAACATAAAGTAAAAGTATGTTATACGAAAAAATAGTTTCAACAATTAGTAGTAAAACTCCAACTTTTGATATGAGGAAACATTTGAAATAATAACTAGTTTGAAGCTCACTATAGAATTATGACTTTTGTAGAGTCAAATTGAGATATAAACATTTAAGTCCCATATCACTGAAAATCTAAGGCCTAAATGTACACTAGCTAGCCTGTTTGTTGAATTACAAAACACATTTCACATGAAATATGTCATTTAAATGCTGCTGTAGATATTCTTTTTTGTTTCCCTATTGTCTAATATTTTCACACTTATCTTTTCAAATTAAGATTAATAATCAAAGCATCCCTTTATTTATAGATATTTAATTTCAGGTATATTATTTAATTAATTACATTTCATCAAAAAGTATAAAAAATGAAAATGTCATAATACATCATGATAAATTTAAATAAAAAATATAAACACCTGATAAATGTTGGGCTATCAATCAATAAATAAATTCATAAAAGCCTCTGAGAGATAGGTTGTGAATTTTGAATTCATATTTAGATCAAATTAAGTTTTTAAATTTGTAGAAATTTGTTGCTATTCATATTTGATGTGAGTGTGTTACTTTTAGCATTACTACATCAAGCTTTGAATTTCCTTTTTAAAAAAATCTAAATTTAAAATGATTAAAATTTAATTAACAATTAAAAGACAAATTCTTACATAATAAAATTTCTATGTTTCTCAGTCAAATATAAAAGTTTTTCATCTAATTTAAATGATAAATAATTAGGGATATTCAAAGACATTTAGAACTAAATGTATTTTTACACTTCAAGCATAAATCTAAACATTATCTAAAATTTATTGTAAGTACAAACCTTATATTCCCCAGGTTTAGCATTCATCATTCTAGTTTTCAAAACATCCAAGGGTTGAGTCAGTGTTGTTGCAATAGCACCCTGAATTTAAATAAATAAACAGCATTGTAAAAACTGAATGCCTAAAAGCCTAATTTTTAAAAATACATCCAAGATTTAAATTGAACATTATAAATGGTAAAAATAAATTAATATAATATAACTTACAGCCATAGTACTAGCAGTAAAATGAGTGACTAGATTATCTGAAAAATATGCGGTCTGTAAAAGCATTTGTTTGATTTGGTCATAAAATGATATCTGAAAAAATACAAAAATAAATTTGGTATCATGTACTACTGAAGCAGGATTGCAAATGAAGTTTGAAATATATTTAAAAATTTGAAGCTTAATTATTACTTCACTTCAATATGAATTAATATTATCAAAATTAATATTAGTATCAATATTAATTAGTTATGCTTCCCATTCATGAAAATATAACTAATTTGTATTTTATTAAAGCATATCAAATATGAAACTGTTATTTAATGTCTCAAAAAACTTGTATATTAATTACACCAAATACAAATTTTCTATTAAAATTTAAAAATATGTTACAATATTGGAATTCACTAATTTATCATTCAATATCAGTTACAGAATAATAAAATTGTTCTTTAAACTTTGCAAGATATTTAATTATTTCATTCAATGTTTTGTTTTGACTAATACTTTAAATTTTATTAAAATAAATACAAAATTTACATCCATTTAGATTAATTTGCTAATTGCATCATATTGACAGATAATTCTTTAAATGTTGCACTACAAACAACAAAAGGGCTCTATTAGTTCATATAATTCTCAACAACAAAGTAACAAGAACAAAGAGCTGGTACCTTGAATGCATAATAATAGAAGGCAATGACTCAAAATGAATTTTGATGAAAAGATCACTGAAAAATATAGTTAAGAAAATTATGTATATACTTTTTACAAAATGTTTTTGATATCTGATCCACTCTGATAAAACAAAAAGACAATTCAGAAATCATTGCTGAAATATTATTCTTAAAATATTGAACACTGAGCTCAAAACCTTTTTCCTTTTTAATTCAGAAAAATTTTCAATAAAATTCTTTGAAGTCTGCCACTTATTAAAAATATTTTTAAAAAAATCTTAGATAAATTAAATCTGTATAGCTGGTTTCATTAATAAATTTCTTTAACTTTTTGTAGTTCAATCATACTATTACACAATATATAATAAATATTAGCACATAGATTAAAACTTAGTTTCCATTCATCCACATATTATTTTAAAAATATACTAAAAATGTATTCATAACCAAAATTATAATTTTTATGGCCTTATTAAAAAAAAAAAATAATGGGAGGAGAGTTCAAAAGTTCACTAACAAAAAAAAACTCGCCAATAAAATGAATATGAAATAATAAACACACAAAAAAATTTAATTTTAAAAAGAACATCAAATGATAAAACTTTTTATTTACATTTTATTTAGAAAAGTTACAAAGTCAAATAAAACAAATAACATAAAATAATCTAGTTGATTTTTTTCCCCACCCAATCTAGCCAATGGCCTAGATCAGATTCTCTCTTAGATTGCAACAAGTTTCAACAAAAACTCTCAAGAAGTCAATGTTCAGAGTTACAGTTTCTACAGACTGGGAAGATCTTGTTCTCTAGGTAAAATTTGAGGCACCTCATGCCACTGCTTAGAAATCCTGTTATTGCAGTCTCTTGGGCCCATTCACCATAAAAAACTACTGCTCTACTCAGCCACTTGTCAAATTATGAAGTAGCTAGGGTATCAGCCCCTTGATAACACTGATGCAAATATGAGAGGGAATCCACTAAAGATGTATGTCATGACAGATTGAAAGTTTGTGAAGTAGTATCAGTATAGAGACAAATGCTCTATCACCAAAGTAGAACCTGTTCCACAAGTGTTGGATAGAATTGCAGCTGTTGGTTGAAATCCAGATAATTTGATAGGCAGTGCAAGTGTTTGCAGCCTTAAGACTCTCTTACATTGCAACAAGTTTCGATTAAAAAATGAGCAGTGGTCAGATTTTCTGATTTTAATGGTAAAACTAGTGATAGATATTTTCACAAAGGCACTACAACCACTTAAGTTCTGCTCATTTTTACAGCCATCAGTGAAAATTTGAAGTGCTTTCAAAGGAACATTGCTAAGTGTTGCCAAAGTAATTTGCCATAGATAATAAGGTATATCAAGTTATTGTGGTATAAGAATCAAGATCTGTATGAAAATGCTCTTTGGATAGCCCTCCTAAAAGGTTGATGAAAAGTTTCAGCAAATGAGCCTCAACATGGTATCAATGAAGACCATTCAGCTAGTCAGTGAAAAGGGACTATTTATCTTTAATCTTTGATTGGTTGTCCAATTTTAAAGATTAGAGGTATGGTTAAGTATACCATAATTGTAGAGTTTATTAAAGTATTTTGTCAATCTAAATTTGCATCACATATTTAGTGGCTGTTGGACACATTCATAAAGAGCTATTTCATCCGAGGAACTGTTACGTTTACCAGCAATTAAGTACTGTACTCAACTGGACTCTCTAGTTTAAATAGGTTAATGGGAGAAGTACAGAAATAAATCTCTAAGCCATATTCCAATATGGGCCTAACAAATGAGACATAGGTTGATCTGAGTGAGTGCATCCGCCCCAAATCAATACCAGATAATCTGATATACATACGCACAATACCAATTAATCTGATATACATATGTACATATTTCTTATTAAAAAATCATCACTACAAAAGCACTAACTAGTAAAAGCTTTTTTTTTTATTAAAAACTATTTATTTATTAGTCCTTTTTCAAACAAAAAGAAATACCATTAATTTTCAAATGTAGAATATCTCAAAATTTAACTTGCATACAAAACTAAGTTTTAAATTTACTCAAAAACAAAAAATCATTGGGAGTATAAAAAACACAATTACATGTAATTAATTTATTCACTTATCATAAATCAATATTATGATTACTATGCATAAAACATTAACTCTTACAATAACAACCCTGCAAATAACTGATATATTTAGAGAGGCTATTTTTTCTGAAATACTTGCACTATTCAGTAGCAACAAAATTAATCAGAAATATAGAGGAGAAAACAATAAAAATGCTTTATAAAATTTAGCATTTTTAAATTTAAAAATACCAAAAGGATTAAAGCTTTGGCACAGATAGCTTTTTAACACAACACCACAAATTATGTAATATTATCAGATTAAAATATTAGCAACTGTTTTAATTATACATTTCTCAAAAAATTACCTGCCCAATAGTCATCAAAACTGCTCTACTTGTAGCTGTGGTAGCACCAGAAAAAAGATATCTAACTCCCTCTTGACGATAGACTTGAATCAATCCATCAAGAGCATGCTTGTAACTTAAGAGAAATTTATATTATATTGAACATGTATATAACAAAAATAAAGTAGGATATTAAAAATATGTTATCCTTACTTTCGACGCTGTTCATAGGGCAATTTAATGTCATTCTGCATCCTGAAAAAAACTGAAGAATTAAACCATATATGACTAAACTAAAGAATTTTACAAGCTGTTGATACATTGTTCAAAATAACGAAATGAAGTAAAATGTAACTTAGAAAATTCACATAAAACAATTTTCAAAGCTTTTATCAAATATTGTATATAATTTATATTATATATTTTCAATGCTAGAATAAATTATGTATGATTATATTTAAAAGTTGTCACAGAACAAATTAATGTAAAACTTTTGAAAAAAAAAAACTCTTAATTTCAGAGAAGAGAGAATACATACTATGAAAACTGTTCTATGAAGAAAAAAAAAGTATTTGTTAATTAAAAAAATTAGTTCTTATAATACAAAAAAGAATGTAAATCACCCCACCTTTTTTTTTTTTTCTGTCAAAGTTAGCTTCTGAACATTTCAATTAACATCAACAAATAAAGTATAATTGCTAAATAACAATCAAGATGAAAAAAATTCTTGATTTTATAATTGTAAATTTCTTTTTAAAAACTGAATCTCATTTTATATCTATTTAATAAGAAATTCTCAAAATAAAGAATTTAAAAAAAATTCAAGCAAAAGCTGTAATTTAAAGATCATAAAAAAAAAGAGTAAGACCCATCCTGCTTTGCCTAATCCATCCTTTTCCTTCAAATAAAATGATTCAAATATGAAATGTAATCGATGCAAAAGTTATCATGAGTGATATGACTAACAAAAATGTTTAAAAAACTAAAGAAAAAAAAACCATTACACTTCGGATTACAAACCTTACATTCACCATATCTGCTGGAGTGCCAACTAATCCACCACAAGCTCCTGCACAGGCAGCAAGTAGAATTTTCTTATAGAAAGGCATATTTTCATCTGGAGCACTAATATTCTGCTTCACTACTTCATATATACCAAATCTCGTAGTAGAATATGTTAACTGAAGAGTAGATTTCAATTAAAAAACAAATTTAAAAATAAAAATGTTATAATTCAAGATCAATCAAAACCAATTTTAGTGAATCTGAATACAAAAGAAACCCAAAAAGTAAAAATCAATATAATGAAATATATTTTAGTTATATTTATAGATACTTTTTATGGACAATATATATATATATATATACAGTAAAAATACAGTCCCCTCCAAAAAAAAAAAAATATATCAATTTTTAATATGAACAAAAATTAAAATATAATACAAGTGGATTTCAATATAAAAAATAAAACTTAAAAATTCACTTATTACTTTTCATAAATTTTGTGCATAAAAATAAAAAATTAAAAAGTAAGAATATGCACTGAATTTTTGAGATTTCATACATTCATAAAACAATTTTTAAAAAAATAAATAAACTTATACACTTAATGAATTTATGTAACTCTGATTTTAAAATAAATTTTAAAGCTCAGGGGGAAAAATACACAAACTTGTAATGTTATAAAAAGTACTATGATACTTAATTATCTTTTCAAAATGTTTGATAGTAAATAGAAAGAGTCTTTGAAATTACAGTATAACAACAATAAATATTTCACAATAAATATCTAATTACCTGTCGTAATAAGGAAGCACTTAACCCATTATACAAAGCAAAAACACCTTGTTGTCGAATGATGTTACCAGTAATTTTTATAACACTTAACTTTCCTTCTTGCTGAGTTTGCAGATGAACCTATATTAAATTAAACAAATCAAGCTTTTAAACGAGAGCATTAACAGAAGAAAGAGAACAAAAGAACATTTTAAAACACAAAAAGTACTTTTTCAGTCTTTTTTTATTCCAAAAAAAGTTCAGTTTTTAAATAAAAAGTCTGGCTTCAAAACATTTGGAAAAAATTGATTAAAAAAAACAAAGAAACAACCCTTAAGGTTTTTAAAACGAATAACTGACTAAATGAATTATCAAGTGCATGCTAAATTCAGAGATACTTACCATAAATAAAATAAGATAAAACTGAAGTTTTTAAAAAATTTACAAAAATCTTGATAAGTACTTCTTATTAAATTACTATTTGAGACACATATTATCAATTTAATCAGACATAAAGTAAATATCTTTAAAGTAACAAAAAAAATAATTTAAAATTTACATAAAATTTAAAATTAATTTGGACATTTTTATGTATTTCTGAAGATAGTGGTGCGTACATATACGACTGTAAGTAAACAGTGAATATTGAAATATTTATATATATTGAAACTTTTATTTTAAATAGTACATACCTTCAATAAATCTAGAGGATGTGTGACACAAGCTGCTCCAGCTCCAGCCAAACCGCCAAAATACCATCTTGCTAACCTTTTAGTTTCTTGAACTTTTTCCATTTATCAAAATTTTCTTACAAGACTCAATAAAAAGACAATTATTATTTTAAAATTTGCAACACCGAGAAAGCCAGTTAAACAACGTCTGTAAAAAAATTTATATCGCAGGATTTGAAATAATCCAAAACAAGTTTAAGGATCAAAATAAAATGTGGAAAACTGATAACGAAATGCGGTCAGAATCGTCAAATTCTTTCAAAACTCCTCAAATTTTTAATTGGCTCAGGTGAGTAAAAAAAATCACGCTTAAACCAAATTTTAGATACAATTTAATTTTCAATTTTCAAAAAAAAATATAGAAATGCAACTGGTAATAAAATAAGGAGCTTCAAAATTCCAAAGAACTACTATTTTATCCTTGAGAAGGAAAAGAGCAGTATTACCTAAATCGCATTATTCAGAATAACTGTCGGCGTAAACATGAAGAACACTTCCAATGCCCAAACAAACAACGACCTGACCCCGCGCCGAAAGAGATAACTTACATCTAAGTAGAGATAACTCTGTCATTGCATAATCTTCTCAAGATGCAAAGAAGGAGGGGCTTAACAGTGTCATTAATATTTTTTTTTATTGCCCATCGGGATGTGTAACTGCTAGCAGCGATAATAAAACAGTTCTGGTTTATGATTATTACAGGAAATACTAGAGAAGTAGGACGGACCTCTGTAATATTTGCTTACTGGCAACACTTATATGGCTACTGATAAATTTCTGACTTCTTTTTGAAGATCGCTAAATTACCCATTAAATAGATTAATTTAGGTAAATGGGTTCAATTTGTGAATATATCTAGCACTAGGATGTAAAATGTATATTTTATTGATACTGAAATTGGTGTTGCTAGAAATGTTTATTATTTTTTATTTTGTATCTATTTTTACAATTTTACATTGTATTTTCTATTTTGATGTTTGTTTAATTGTATATTTTAGATTTTTAAGGTATCATTGAGATGATAGCTTACGTTATGCCTGTTTCGTGTTGGTAAGACTTTTTTCAATACAGTTTTAGACTATTATCTGGAAGATCCTTAAAGGAATGCAGTTTATCCCAACCATCCTTGGTGACTGTATTTTTTAACGATATTTTGCCAAATGCAGCTACCCTGTTTCTTTTGTTCTATGAAGGCCTTAGGCGTGATAATCCTTGTAATTTTTGCCAATTTTTAACGATTTTTGAAATCGCGCCAAGTAGTTGGACAAGATTGCATTTTCAACGAGGTTTTCTTAATTAAATGTGTCGTTCGATTTGATTCGTTCATGTTCAAAAATATTGGTCATATGGAATTCTTTCGAGGTCAAAAAGAATCAAAAGATTAACAAATGAACAGAGAAAATTTAATGGAAGAGAATTTCAAATACGTATGTTGAATATTGCTCATAGGTATGTTGGATATATTCTTTGTTTGTGCTATTTGTGAATATTAGATTAATGTATTGCTAATATTATAGATGCTGAGTATAAATTACCATATTTTGTTATCAAGATCAAGAAAACTAAACCTGCTGACGCATTGAATTATTTGGTACTTTTCCATTTCGCCGATGCAAGCGATAAAGTCACCAAAAACGATACACCCGACGTCAAACGGAGTATGTGTTTACTGTTTGTTGTCGCTGATGAAGTCTGCTTGGTGGAATTTGCGCCGGTGAAATGGAAAAGTACCAATTATTTATAGTTAATTTCTTACCAGAATTATATATTTAACTTAACACATCGATCAATAAGTCCCGAGACTAACATTGAAAACAACATTTTTTTTGCAAAATTTTTTTTTATTCATCAACATAATCACCTTTTAGGGTGATACAATCGTTCCAACGCTTTTCCAATTTTTCAATACCATGTTTATAAAAAAAATTATCTTTCGCTTCAAAATAAGCTTCAGTTTCAGCGATGACCTCCTCATTTGAGCCAAATCTTTTTCCCTGGAGCATTTTTTTAAGATCAGCAAAGAGCCAGTAGTCACTGGGGGCTAAATCTGGCGAGTATGGGGGGTGGGGAAGCAGATTAAGGCCCAATTCGTTCAATTTTGCCATTGTTTTCATCGACTTGTGGCAGGGTGCATTATCTTGGTGAAAAAGGATTTTTTTTCTCTGCATGTGCGGTCGTTTTTTTTGCGATTTCCTCCTTCAAACGCACCAGCAAGTCAATATAATAATCACTGTTGATCGATTTACCTTTTTCGAGGTAGTCAATGAAAATCACGCCATGCGTATCCCAAAAAACTGACGCCCTGACTTTGCCAGCTGACTGCTGCGTTTTCGGACGCTTCGGACGGCTTTCGCCAGCTGTGCGCCACTCAGATGACTGCCGCTTCGACTCTGGAGTGTAGTGATGTATCCATGTTTCGTCCATGGTCACGTAACGACGCAAGAAATCTTTTTTGTTGCGAGTAAATAGCGATAAACAGCTTTCTGAATCATCGACTCGTTGCTGTTTTTGTTCCATCGAAAGCAATCGCGGCACCCACTTGGAAAAACCCTTTTTCATGCTCAATTTTTCATGAAGGATAGTAAATACACTTCCATATGATATCTGTGTCATCTCAGCAATCTCACGGAGCTTCACTTTACGATCTTTCATTATAATTGTTGTCACTTCACTCACATTTTCCGGTGTAACGGCTTCCACAGGTCTACCCGAGCGTGCCGCGTCATTTGAGTCGGTACGACCATGTTTAAACTCGGCAAACCACCGACAAATCGTTGCTTTTGATGGACAAGAGTCCGGGTAACATTTTTCAATCCATTGTTTCGCTTGCACGGTGTTTTTATCCATTAAAAAACAATGTTTTATCAGAACACGAAACTCGGTTTTTTCCATTTTTTAAACAAACTACAAAATGACTTTACTCCAACCTCGATAACTCAGCTGTTTCTGGTCCGATCGACTTAAAATTTTGACACGTTTCAAGCAAAGGTTAGTACTCTAGAAAGATCTGGTTATTGGTTTACTACCAGCGCCATCTCTGGGTTAGTCTCGGAACTTATTGATCCATGTTTTACAGCGTTCGATTTACTATCTTGAAAATTACGACTATTTCAAACTTTTAATACTTTAAACTATACTAATAAATGATGGAAGGGCTTCTTATTTATTTAATTAAAATACTTGAATTCTCCAGTTTAATGCAAGTTTTAATACTTGTGAAAGTCGCTATTGCAAGATTCATTATATGATAATAAAATGTTGGGAAAATTACATTTGTCATTAAGGAAACAAAAGTAGAGCATAGACCATCCAAATATGCATAATTTAAGAAGGTAAGTTATTTTATGATCTGTAAATGCAATCTACGATACTGTTGAATTTGTTGGGTTGAAATGCCATTTAATCCTACCACCCTTTGGTTTTTGTGTGACTGCGGTAGCCTAGTGGACAGGGTGCGTGGACTCGTGGCTGGCGGTTTTCGTCGAGTCGTAGGTTCAAGCCTTGATGGCACTAAAGATCCACCTTGTAGCCGGAGATGATACACGTTAAATCTGTCATGGCTCAAAATCCTCCCTTGGCATAATGTAGAAGTTGGGAGAGGGGGTGCCAGCTCAGATGTCGTCTTCGTCACTTGATCATGGTTCAAAACTACGAGGTCCGTTTCCAATATCCCTCGTAATGTTACTTGTGTGACGTTAATAAAACCAATCACCCTTGCATTTTTGTTGATAATAAATTACAACCCTAGTTTTCTGTTTCAGCACAGCTGTTATACAGCCATTATACAGGCGTTATACTTACCTACAAAATTTTAATACTGGGTTTCTAGTTTTAGTTCTTTAATTTGACATTTAATTGTGAGGCTAACATAACATTGCGTGTGCTGCTACATGATAGTGTTTTTAGCCAATTGCAGGAGAGGATCTTTTTTCACCTTTTTTTTTTTCAAAATTGAAACTTTTGCTCGATAAGAGAATTTTCTAGACTAACCGTTAATTCGCCAGTGGTCATCTTTGATTGATGTGCATTTTTCATACGGGTTTCTTTTTATGTATTTTCCTCCAAGTATCAGTGATGGTTGCTTGTAATGAATATGAAAGAAGGAAGTGAATGTACTGTAAGGGTGTCTCGTGTTCAACAAATACAATGAGTGTTCAAATGGAAAGGTATGGTTATAAATTAAGAGTTTATTCAAAGTATACATCATAGGCCTGAGCACAATGATCCCATTGATTAACGAGTGGAAGGATTCCTTGTTCCCAGAATTCCTGTGGCCATGACGAGACCCAGTCCTTCACAGCGTCCTTGAATTTGTCGTCCAAGTTGAAGCGCTTCCCTTTCAGATGTTTTTTCAGGAAATAAAGCACACAGAAATTGCAAGACAACATGTCCGGGCTGTAGGGTAGATGAATCAAGCTCCTCCCACCTGAACTTCGCCAGTTCCACATGTGTGACCCTGGAGATGTATGGACGCACGCAATCAATAAACAGAGCCACACCCTCCATGAGCAGCCCCTGTCTTTTGTTCTTGATAAACCTATGTAGGCTTCGAAGTGTATCACAATACACATCGGAGTTAATGGTTCTTCTGTGCTCGAGGAATTCAAGTAGCGGACCTTGGACATCCTCAAATAACATAAAATAATTTAGTATATTTTTTCCACACAATCTAGCGAATGGGCTAAGTTAGATTTACGAGCCCCAAAACAATCAAGAAGTCCAAAGATAAGAAGGTCGACTAAGGAAAGCTTCAGACAGAGATGTTCAGGAGAGGACTGTACAGAGTTACAATTTCTACAAACAGGTAAAATCTTGTTCCCTGGGTAAAATTTAGAGACGTGTGGACGTAATCATAGAGCAGAACCATACCCTCCGTGACAATCTCGGTCTTTTGTTCTTGATGGACCTGCGTAGGCTTCGGAGTATTTCACAGTACACATCTCAGTTAATGGTTCTTCTGTGCTCGAGGAATTCAACAAGTAGCGGACCTTGGATGTCAAAAAAGACGGTAAGTAACACTTTACCTGCTGACGCCACAGCTTTGAACTTTTTAGGGCGAGGTGATGACCTGCTTTGTTTCTGGCTCGTAGTGATGGCACCAGCCCTCCTCAACTGTGATGATCCACTCCAGGAAAGCGGGATCTTCCTGATGCTGAAACAGATGCTGATGGTCTAGCCCCATACGCAATTCCTTTTGCTGGTCGATAAGCTGCTTCAGAACCCACGACGCACACATTTTCCGTTAACGCAACCTGTCATGAACAATTGTCCACACTATTTCAACACTGACATCAACCTTCACTGCCAGCATTCACAATGTGATACACAGATCATTTCTCACTAAATCGTCCGCCTTGTCAATGAGATCGACCGTGATGACTGTTTACCTGGCCTGGTCTCGGATCATCAACCAAACTCTCATAGCCTGCACGAAAACGGGCTCTCAATTTTCTCACTGACTTGTCTGATACACAGTCTTCTCCTAATACGGTCACCACTCGGCGATGAAAACACAGTTGACGGGATCACTCTGGAGCACCTGAGCGTTTTGCTTTTAATCTCCATGTCTGGTACAGAATTTTAAAAAAGAGCTTTACTTCGGCTTTTCCTGCCCAGAACTGCGTTTGTGAATTTAATAAATTTAATATTGTATAAAATTTGGAAAAGAAATTAATGAATTTGATTAAAAAAGCATTATTTGTGTAATAATATGATGAAAGGTTACTCAGAGGCTGGAAGCTTTCTGAGTGGCTGACCTGAGTTGATCAGAGGAGAGTAGGGGTATATATCTGACATATCAGCCGACCAATGGGGAGGCTGCCATTCAGTGTGTGTATGTGGTTTACTCGAGGTAGGAGTTTCTAGTATAGCTAGAGACATCTGGTGGTTGAAAACGTAAATAAATGAGTGAAAATTAAAGTGTTTGCGTGAGGAGAATGGTGTTTGTTAGTTACAGGTTTAATAGAATGTTTTTTGGTGTCTTAATTCTTAAATCAGGATCATAGTTACAGATATTAAGGAGAGATTAGTTATCGATGGTCATGAGATTATTAAAGAATTTAAGTGAAATTTTTTGAATGATTTGTTTGATTGTTGGGAAGTTAATAGAGGAGTATATGTCTGTGTTTCTCATGAACCATCTAGCATTTACTATTTGTCTGATGATATTATTTTGAGCTTTTTCAAGTTTATTAATATGTGTTTTGGCAGCGAAAAACCAAATGGGACAGCTGTAAGTTTGGATAGGTCTGAGAATCAGAGTATAGATAAGCAACTTATTATAGATATTTAATTTTGAATTCCGAGCAATTAGGGGGTAAACCGAACACGCGCTGGCTCGGAATTTCTTAATACGTTGTGTTATGTGTTATTCGAACGTGAGTTTTTTTATCAAGAATTACTCCAAGATATTTGGTGTGATTAGACCAGGTGATCTTGTGTGAATATATTGTGACTTCAGGTTTTGTGTTTTTTGTTTTGTTTGAAAAGAAGACGGTCTCCGTTTTTGATACATTCAGAGCGATTTTCCATTTGGAGAACTAGTCTTCTAGATGTGTGATATGTTTTTGTAGTGCGCGAGCCACTAAAAGTGGCTCTTTGTTCTGTGCTAGTATCGTCGTGTCGTCTGCGTACATGCAGATAATCGTGTTGAATGCTTTAGGAATGTCATTCACATAAATAGAAAAAAAGGGTTGGGGCTAAAATTGTGCCCTGAGCTATTCCTGCGTTAATTTTAGTTGTGTTTGAGTGAGAGTTATTTACTTTTATATCGAAGGTTCTGTTTTTGAGGTATGAGTGATAATTTTTAATAAGTATGGCGTTTGTTTTAATTTTAATTAATTTGTAGAGCAGTCCCTCGTGCCAAACTCTATCAAATGCTTTTTGAATGTCTAGGAAGATTGCACCTGTGGATTTTCCATTTTTTAAACCGGCCTTTGCGTGTTCGACGACACGTAGCAGCTGGTGGGATGTGGACAGTTTTTCTCTGAAGCCATGTTGCTCAGGTATCAGGATATCAAGAATTTGTAAAAAGTCATTGAATCTATTCAGTATAATTTTTTCAGCAATTTTACTAATAATTGGGAGGAGGGAGGGAGGTTTGTAACTATCAGGGAGGGTAGGATCTTTACCTGGTTTAATAATGGGAATAATAGATGCATTCTTCCAAGACTGAGGGAAATACCCTAGATTGATTATGTCGTTAATTATTGCTGTGATTTGGAAGATTAGTTTGGTAGGAAGTTCTTTGACCATTTTGTTTGTGATACCATCATTTCCTGGTGCCTTTTTTATTTTTAATTTCTTAATGTAGTGTATAAGTTCTGAAGGCTTGGGTGGTGGTAGGGGGGATGCGTTTGAAAAATTTGTTGGATTGTTCAAGTACTTGTGAACGACTTCCGTTGTGTGTTTGTCTGAGATAGGATTTGATATGTCATTTAATTTAAATTGATTTTTGAGTGAGTCAGCAAGGAAATTTGCTTTCTCTTGGTCTGATAGGGCGATACCATTTGGACCATTAAGGGTCGAAACGGGAGTTCCCTTCTTGCGTAGAGCTTTTGCCATTCTCCAGAGGGATCGGCGATGAATAGCGGCGGGTTTAACCAACGCTTCCTAGATACAAGGCCTCTGTGCTGAAACGAGAGATGCTTGTGACGTCACACATAGTAAGGATAGTCAACCGGCTTGAATACGTCAGTTACATAAGGATTCACCTTGCACTAACCGTCGTCGTTTTGCTGCTTGTATATACATTTTTTATTTGAAGATTTTCATTGCCAGTTTAACCTTTTGTCGATTATATTTTTGAACATCATAAAACTAAATTTGAAAAGAAAGAATTATAGTCTACACATGTGCAGTACCTAATTGATAAAGCAATTATAAAGGTACGAAGATGGCGACTAGGATTCAGATGTTCTCATTTCCAAAAGATGACTCGCTTCAAAAAAAAAGTAGATCAAAGCCATTTGTAGGAAAGATTTCACCCCTTCAAATTATTTTAAGGTAAGTTAATTAACTTTATTCTATTAATGGAAATTGCAATACTTTCTTATTTTCAAGAGTTGGCAAGTAACTTTATCAAATGGGAACAGCTTTAGTATCGCCCACCTGCCAAATATGGTGCCAAATACCGTGTTTCAAAAAAGTTACCATCAAAATTTCCAACGAAATTCCATGTTCAAAAAATAAATATACATACTACAAATTTATATATATTTGTAAGGCTACTAGGACATAAGGGGGGAAATAAAATGCCGAGTTCAGGATTGCTTCTTTTTGTGACATTTATGTTTTAAAATTATTCATACAACTTAGGGAAAAAATTGTATACCTGATAATGATATTTCAATCATTTTATTGAACTATAAAATAAATTTTTTAGTCAAAAAGTTCTTTCCCTTTAAATTGAATATGGACATGATTTTTCAGATATATTTTCATTTAGGTGCTATTTTTAAAAATATTTGGTTCAAATCGGGAATAGGGTGTCCCCCCTAGGAGATTGGCGACGAAACTTGGAGACATCCTAGATAGTTTGCTAAATGATATAATGAACCTGATATTTTAACCCTTTAACTGTGATATATTTTTCAGAAAAATAGACCAAAAATAGAAAAAAATTTTGACTGTTTAATTTTGTTCTTTATATTATTATAAAGGTTAGAAAATGGTTTTTTATTACAAATTTTTTTAAATATACCTATTAATTAAAAATTAATTAATTAATTAAAATTAATGCCTAATTAATTAAAAAATACCAGACTATACTCCACATCGGTGTCTGAATCGAACATTGCGAAAAAAGAAAGTTATTTATAAAAAAAACTCGCTGAAAAACAACCAAAACTAAACGTGATAGCGAAACTCTGCCTTTGTTTATCAATCCAAGTGTGTCTTTGTTTATCTGACAGCACCCACGTTTTCTCTCCCTCGACCGAAGTCGTAATCGGTGAAAAACTAGGACCACTAAGGCCATCTATTAAGAAAATAGTGAATTAAGTATCCTAAAGTAGAAACGAACTAAGCTCAGGCTTCACAAAATAGAAAGTTAATTTTTCTCCTGCCCGAAGTCAGTTCGGGCATCACAAATTCTGCACATAGTAGTTGCCCGAACTGGATTCGGGTGACACTGGTAAGGGGTTAATGATAGTATTGTATATTTTCCTTGAAATAATTATAGAACTTTGTAATTTTGGAATTTTAATTTATTTTCTTTCTTTCATATAAAAAAAACTATTTTTTAAAACTTAGGTATCGCTTAGAATGCCATCCAATGGGATGTGGTATGGGTTGATACAAATTATCATTTATAGGCAAACATGGCGGTATTTTTGGCAAAAACTTTGGGTGGGCGATACTAGAGGCTAGCCAGCAATTGGAAGTTCTATACAACATTTGAAAACATATTAGCTTCTTTTTCTTTATGTCAGTTTCTTAATAAAAATAGATAATTTATATTTGTTTATCTATAAGTACAGAAGCATTTTGTTTATCAAATAAATATTTTTTACCGTAATAAAATTGTATGTGTATAAAAATGGGTCAAAAACAAGCATTGTTAATGGGACAAAAAAATGTCTAGTGAAAATATAACATTTGAAAATAAACTTATTTCTTTTTTTTTTTTATGTCGACTTTCTTAATAGAAATAGGCAATTCATTTTTGATTATCTATAATAACAGAAGCATCTTGTTTGTCAAATAAATATTTTGTGGCCGTAATTCTTATGTGTTTAAAAATGAACCAAAACAAGCATAGTTAATGAGACAAAAAATGTCTAGTGTTTTTGCTATTTCAAACAAATGATTTTGTATTATTTTCCAAACACCTTTTCACAGAATCAAGAAATGTGTCTGCTTTAATAGCAAACATATTCTGGCAAAATAAGCAAAAATCTCCTTAGTTCAAAGAAAAAAAACTTAAAGTTTGTTCCAATTTTCTAGAAGAGTGTTGTCAAAATAATTTTGTTGTAACAAAATGGTTTCGGTACTTCCAACAAGAGTTCCATTCTAAATTACAAAAATCAAGTTAACAGTACAAATTTTGTTAATTCTAAGAAATCTTTTCTCTTTATGTATAACAATTTATTTTCTTAAATTTTAGGTTTGTGAATTGCACTTTGCCGAGAAAGCAATAAAAAGAAACACAGAAGTTTACGACGAGAAAACAGGGATGTTACTTTGAAACGTTGCAGATTGCAAAAATTTGCTTGCTAATTATATTTCCAAACTGTCCGAAATATATTTCAAAGTCTTCAAATCCTGCTCGAGAATGTCCTGAGCAGAGACGGCAAAGAATTGAAAATGAACATTTACAACACTCAATACAAGAGAGCCTTATTTCAAAGGAAGAGTTTGAAAAAAATAAATCGTTTACGTCTTTTTCAGAATTAGTACAGTGTTCAAGAGCAGAAAAATTCAGGATATATGGAATGTTGTATATAAAAAAGATCAAGTGATATTCATTATCCTAGATATTGCAATAACTCCTGTTATCAAAGCATCTGTGGTTATAAATAAAGAGTTGGATTTGCAAGTACACATAGGTCAAAGAAAGATAGATGAACTTGGTATGCGCAAATTTCCCATAAGAGTTAATAATGTTACTGTTGTAGTACGTGAAATATCACATGAGCTGGCTCTTAAAGTACAAATGAAAAGCTCCCATGATTTTCCTAAAGCATTTGTTTTTAATTGTTGATCTCTTAGAAAATATGCTTTCGGATTTAGATGATGATAAAAAAAAATTGTGCTCTATTTCTTAATTGACCAGCTCAAATTTTTAACCAGTAACAAGTTTTCTTTTAGATGTTCCTCTAAAATGATAGTAATTTTTTTTTTTGTATATTACAATCAATATCTCCTCATGCCTATAAATTTTTAAGAAACTCAGGATATCTCAAATATTCCACATCCCAGAACTTAACAGAGAATTTGTCCTTCTTTTAAAACTAACCATCAAACAGAACAATCATGTAAAAACTTTCTAGCATACATAAAAAAGGGTACTTTCCAGTTTACCTATGCAAGTTAAAAAGTCGCCATAAATAAAACAACCGACGCCAAGTGGAATATTTCCGCTGCGATAAAGTCACCAAAAATAGTGCAACCGAAGCGAAACGGAATATCTTCTCTGGTAACCTTTTATCGGCACATTTTCAGAACAAGTCGTGGCCATTTTTTTTAAATATTCAATTCTTTTTCGTAAAACTTTTAAAAATGGATGAAAAAGCAATGAAAATTTGCGATTTGCCCAGAACAGAGGAAGAAGCTGACTGCTTTTTTCAAACGAAAGGCGTTTTGTCTGAAATTGCTACTTGTAACAATAATCATGTAATGAAATTGTATTTCGGAAAAGATATTCAATGGCTTTGCAACTTTTCAACTTGTCGCAGTAAAAGAGGTATCCGGAAAGACACATGGTTTGATTCATCGAAATTGAATTTTTTGAGGTTTATTTTTTGTTGGAGTGAAGAACTAACTTCAGTTAAATGGTAAGAAAAACAGTTGGAAGTCAGTCACGGAACAGTTGTGGGCTGGAATAATTACATGCGCGAAGTCTGTGTGGATTATTTAGTTAAACGTCCACAACCGAAAATAGGGGGACCTGGTATGATCGTCGAAATCGACGGAAGTATGTTCACGAAAACGAAAAAACAACGTGGGACGGATTCTACCTCAACAGTGGATCTTTGGTGGAGTTTGCTGTGAAATAAACGAATGTTTCCTTTTAAAACCATATTTAGATTTTAAGGGGGGGGAGGGGGTAATATTTTTGGGATGGCATATAATAATGAACAAGCCGCTACTTCAGCATATATTTTCATGATTCAGACTTCTTTCTTCTTTTAAAGAAATAGTTCAAATAATGCCGGTGAAAAAAATCGATGGAGAGAAACTTTTTGCTGTTGTAAAAAAAAATTATTATAGAACTTTATGGTATAGGATTCAAAGTTGTAGGCGTAGTTTCTGACAATAATTCTATAAATCGAAAAGCAATGTCCAACTTTTCTGTTCCTCCAAAATTGAGCATTGTATATCCACATCCTTCTGATTCTTTTAATCTTTTATTTTTTGTTATTGATTCAGTACACATATTTAAATATATCCGTAACAATTTGATTAATCAAAAAAAATGCAGGGCAATGTTTTTATTTTCCAGATTTTGAAGATCATAATAAGTTTCTATTATTAGAAGCAAATTTATCTACACTTAAGCGACTGTATGACATAGAAAGCAATAATTTAGTAAAGTTTGCTTATGGTTTAACTTTAAAGGCTTTATGTAATTTAAATCTTGAAAAACAAAATGTGAAATTGCGCTCAAGATATTTAATAACTTTGTTATTCAGAGGCTTCAACAATTAGGAGAGCAACATAAACTAATTAGCTATGAAACAACATCAAATATTACTTTTTTTATATGTACATGGTGGAAAATTGTTAATGTTAAAACACCTTTAAAAGGACAACATTTGCGTGATCCTTATCAACAACCGATTACTTTATCACCAGATAACAAAGAGTGTGAATTCTTATTCAAAATTTTGTCATGGTTAGACTCGTGCTAGGAAAAAAAATTGTACAAAAAATTGTTGTAATTGTACCCTTACTAAAGAAACACATCTTGTTTTTATTCATGAAACATGTGCTTTACTTGAAATGTCAAAATATTGTATAAATGAATTAAAATTTCAGTATTTTTTTCCCTGGGAAAATCCAAACAGATGCATTGGAAAGTCTTTGAGAAATATAGGACACTTTCAAGTTCTCAATATTTAATATCAATTCGACAGCTTTATGAAATGGAAGCTAGGCTAAGAATGCAATTTTCTTACCTCTAACTTTAATTTCGAACACATATGGGCATCTCAAGTTAAAAGACATTGATTTAAAATATTCGTACAATGAAAGTCATTTAGTCTTCAATATTACATGATTTTAATATAACACTATCTGAGAAAGATTTTTGCGATGCTGAACCTTATCTACCTGTTTTAACATTTTTAGCTGGTGTTTGTGTAAGAGCAGCTTTTAAAAAGTTAAAATGTGACCTTTGTTCCAAATCACTTGTTCTCAATAAAACTTTTGAACTAAATTCTAATTATGATTTAATACGTAATTTAGATAGAGGAGGTTTATTGTGCCCTACCCCAGCAATACTCTACAACTATTTACTAGTTCAGAAACTTCTTTCAAAATATTATGAAACTATGTTCCTTACACAAAATAATTAACGTTAAATTGCCTCAGAAATATCGATTAGCTTGATAAATTCAAATGAATTTTTTTATGTGATGAACATTGCAACAATAATCATTCTTCTGGGCAAGTTTTAAAGCATATTATTACACTTCTACAAATACATTATTTAATAACTACTGTAGGGGAAAAAATTATATTAAAAAAGTTGAAACAAAGAAAAGGAAATTACATACTTTATTACCTAAATAACTTGCTTTATTTTTTGTATGGACCTATTTTTGATGCATATATATATATATATATATATATATATATATATATATATATATATAATTACATATGTATATATATATATATAATTACATATGTATATATATATATATAATTACATATGTATTCTTTACCTTAAAGTATTTTTTAAATTTATTTAACTGTACTTTTTTTTGTGGGATTGTGTATGATACGAATAAATTTATTGTTTTTAAATTTGCATTGCATTTTTTGTTTGAAAACTAGTTCTAATGTATTACTTAACTAATGTAGGGGAGAATGATGATGAAAAAGTCGAAACAAATAAAATAAACTACATACTTTGTTAGCTAAATAAATTGCTTTATTTTTATGTATGGACCCATTTTTAATGTATATATAATTATTTTCATGTATGTATCTATAGTTATACATGTATGATTTACCTAAAAATATTTTTTTTAAATTTATTGAATGGTAATTTTTTATTTTGTGATTGTGTATGATACCAATAAAGTTATTGTTTTTAAATTAGCTTTGCATTTTTTGTTTTGAAAACTATTTCTAATTTTATTTCTCTTTTTGAAACTGTTCTGCATAAAACTAAGAAAATAACGATAAAGAAATTAGCATAGTTTTGTATATAAATTAACAATAAAATATGGAACATTATTTTTTATTTTACTTTTTGTTTTCCTAAGAATAATAAAAATATTAAAGATTCTTATTTGTTGCAATGCAGTAAATGTTACATTACAATACGTTTGAAATAAATAATACATTGATGATCACATACTTGCGATTATTAATTAAAAAATAAACGATATTTATTTGTAAATTCTCTACGTATATGAAACACAATTTTTTGATTAATTTACTGATATTTTTTATTTACTGTATATGAATGTTTAATTATAAGAAATTGAAGAAAGTTTATAAAAATACATTGGAAGAGTTCCGTACGATCGGATACGATAGTGGGCGAAATTACCCTACTAATTCTATCTGAAATTAATATTTTAAACTTTTAAATGTGCACCAGAATTATCCCTTCTAAACTAATTTCGTGAAAAAATTAAGCACAATTCCAATGCAAAGATATAACAAATATTAAGTTATAAATATAAACACATTAAATAAAAGAAATATATTTTCCCTAAAAACTGGGAGGGGGGGATTCCGCACAAACTAAGTTTACATTACATATTTTTAAGCTACCTACTACTACAAATACGTTCTGTTAAATTTTAAAGGACACGACTCAAATTATCAGCATTCTGTTGTTGTTTTCCCTTATGATGAACAATCTCATTATTAATTGTTTGCAGAATTAATGCCCCTCTTTAAAGTCTTGAAGAAATTCCAGTATTCCAACAGATTATAATTTATTTGTATTAAAAACTTTTAGTGTACATCAAAATAGCATTTCAACTTGTTCACTGAAAAAATAACGGCTGAACACAGTCTTTCTGTAGTGCTGTACTTTTGTTCTGCAGGCGAAAATGTTTTTCTTAGAAACATGATGGGATGTTCTTCATTTTCAATAACTTCAGACAGTACAACGCCGATTCCTAGGTTTTAGGCATCACACTGGATTACGAATGATGTGTTAAATTCAGGAATAAATAAAATTGGAATTTTAGATAACTTTTCAATGAGAATCTCAAATGCATTGGGGCATGAGTGATTCTTGTCATCAGCTGATTTACATTCTCTGCCCTCAAGTAAGTTGGTTAAAGGAACTTCTAAAACTGAAAATTCGGGAACATGTCTGTGATAATAGCCAGCTAATACCAAAAGAGCTCTGACTTGAGTTTTGGTACTGGGTATCGGGAAATCTTGTAAGGCTGATTTTTAATTTACCAGGTGTTCTTAGATCTTGGCTTATTAAACGTTCAAGATACTTCTTATTAGCAAAATGACACTTAGATAGTTTTATGTGTAATATTACAGAACCAAGCTTGGCAAAAATTTCTTCAAAATATTTTAAAGGATAATCCCAGGTTTGGGAGAAAACGTCGAATTCATCCAAATAAGGCACAGCAAACTCTTAACAGGTGTTTAATAAATTTACCATAAGTCGATTGCGACCATATGGACATTCTTCAATCCAAAAGGAAGACGTAATTATCTGATCGTGCCAAAGTTAGTCACAAAAGCTACATACCTTTGGGAATTTTCACCTAAAAGTGTGTCCCAGTATCCTCTTGACAGATCCAAAAATGTAGAATAAATAAATTAAGAGAATTTACATATTTTATCGAATTGCATGAAAAGAACTGAACTGAAGGGAAAAACTGCTGCTTTTAGATAAAAATGCAAATCTTGTACAGTAAATACGTAAGCGTATACGTGTGTGTAGGCGGAGTCAGCAAATAAACAAGCTTTATAAGCACGTGGGGGTAAGACGAATTTCGTTCGCTAGCACACTTCGGTGAATTTCTTGGTGTTATCTTGCAGCAATCGGCTTAATTCACATCGGAACAGTAAAACTGAGTAATCACCAACGTTTAGATGAGGGAATGAGGTTGCGAATTGTGGGGAGGCTACAGGTAGGCCAATCGCAAGTCCAGATATGCAGAGAGTTTAATTTAAAGCCCAGCGTCTTGTGTAAACTATGGAAACAGTTCCAGGATACTGGATCAACCGAGAGAAAGCCTGGACAAGGTCGTCCAAGAGCCACGACCGCCAGAGAAGATCGCCATATATCCATTTTAGCGAGGCGTAACAGAAAGGCTACAGCTTCTCAACTCTCTCGGGACCTGTATGCAGCAGCAGGAACCCATGTAACAAGGGTGTCTGTTTCCAAAAGACTAAATGAGAGAGCGTTGTTTGCCAGAAGACCGGCTGTTTGTGTCTCGCTCTACTCTATGAACAGGAGAGTCGGATTAGCATGGTGCAGGGAGCATAATGATTGAAGTATGGAGCAATGGGTGACCGTTCGACGAGTCCCGTTTTAGCCTAAACACCTATTCTCGCCATACTTTCATATGCAGAAAGCCAGAGACCCGCTACCTAACCTCCAATGTCCACAAAATCGACAATTATGGCGGTGGCGGTATAATGGTCTGGGCAGGCATCATGTTGGATGGCCACACACCTCTCCACGTCTTTGACAGAAGCTCTGTGACTGGTGTGAGGTATAGGGATGAGGTCTTGGAGCCCTATGTTTGTTTTTTTCGGGGTGCAGTGGACCCCGAGTTCATATTAATGGACGATAACGCGAGGCCACATAGAGATCTTCTGATCGTCGAACTTCTCGAGAGTGAGGATATTCGCCTGATGGAATGGCCAATCAGGTCTCCAGACCTCAATCCTATAGAGTATGTCTGGGACTCTCTGGGGAGGGCAATTGAAACTCGCAACCCCCCTTCGAGAACCCTCCAGGAATTGAAAACAGCGTTGGTGAATGAGTGGGACCAATTACCACTGGCACTAATAAACTGCTTTATTTCCAGTATTACATCACGCTGCAAGGCGTGTATAGCTGTAAGAGGGGACCATACCATTTATTAACCCATTTCTTTTGTGTATTCTGCAACCACTGTTTCAGACCTTCAGATTTCCATGAGTGTTACGCTCAAACATGTGTGTCTATTATAACTGTTGAATGTTTATTTGTTTGTATTATATCAACCTATGTTCACACCAAATTTTATTAAAATCTGTCCAGTAGTTCTGGAGATAGTAGATAAAATATGAAAAATCTCTTAATTTCTTACACCAATGTATTTAGCAGCAGGTGCTTTTTTTTGTCAATTCTTCTACATTTGGCGGAGATGGATGGATTTGTTCGGGGGGCTTTGTTCTAGCGTCCATAATTGATACAAAGTCTTACTTCCTTTCCTGGAATTTCGTTCAATATCAACAAAGAAGCAAAATCAGATTCTCCTGGTTCAATAACTTTTAGCTTCAGCGCTTTTTCTACTTCAGATTTTAATGGTTTGGCACAAATAGATTTCTTAGATTCTTGTTCGATGTCATATTCAGTTAAATGTGAGCACCTAGGTTCAGTTAAAAAGGATTTAGAATATTTCCTTATCAGTTCACCAGGTTCATCTTTCTGATTTTCAGACTTCTGAATATTCGACTGAATATCTTACCAATTTTCCGATGACTTAGAACAATTAAATTCTAACTCAAATATAAGAATTTCTTCATCTTATTCATTGCTTAAGTTTTATTCAGACGTATCAAGTTTATGTTTTCCTCTATCTGAAACCAAAGCTTTTGCATATTTACATAATAAACTTGTGTTTTGTCTTTGTCTGGAAAATATATAACCTAATTGGTGTCCGAAAGCAATTTTATAAGCTTTCCCGATCCAATCCAATTGACTAACAGTTAAATTAGTTTGAATGGAACTATTACTAAAGCTTGTTTAATTATATTCTTATTAAATTATTATTGCCTTCATGCTGCGGTTAGTGCTACCGGAAGTTCGCCCGTGCGCTCGTCGGTTAATGGCTCTATTTGGAGAACTATGTTGGAGTGAATTTATATGTAAAGCTAGCTCTGTTCATCGAAAGGATGATTTCACTGCTGGTAGACGGATGGTTTCAGTTAACATTTGCTTATTTCCAGTACGAGAGAAAGGCATCCAAGTGGGGGGGGGGAATACCAGCGATATCTTTGGGCTTCTGTGTCAGTATCACGTCATATTATAGAAAGCTGTACACCTGAGAAGGCAGAGAAAAGAAAACACTTATGAATAATTCAGAACAGTAAAGAACATGTTTCTGAGGACCACTGATTCATGTCTCTTTGCTCTATTAGATGAACTAGTTCGAAAGAACAGGTCATTCTTTTGATCCCAATCCCTAGTGTGAAGGCCCCATGAGCAGATGTTTGATTAGTTTATGAAAGCTATTCTTACAATCCACTCTGAATTGGTTTTATTGTGAAAGTGAGAACTGAAGTGGCTAAACCTATGAAGTTTAATGTAATTATAAGAACTGTACTTAGTCAATAGTCACCGGAGTGCAAATACCGACAGTGAAACAAAAGTTTATAAGTGTTGGAGCTATTAATGTTTTGTGAGCATTAGGGATTTAGTGTGATATTTTTCTTTTGATTAACCCTTTCAGGTGCATCATTTGCACAGTGCAAACGCATTTTCCCGCATTTGAAGCTAGAAAACTTTTGAAGCTTTGAAGTTCGTGTTTGCACTGTGCAAAAGAAAACCTCTCCAAACAGGGGACTGCTAATTTTTTAAACTGTATTTTTTATTGCACGATCAATATATCTCCCTTGCCTGTATACTTTTTAAAAATATTTCATAATAACATCGCCATATCAAAACAGACGTGAGCGCAACTTAGATAAGCATCGTTTCTGCTTTTGAGGTGAGAGAAATTTCTCTATTGTGTTTTCCTTTCAAAAATTTAATTTACCATGACTATAATTAAAAAAATTTTAAAAAAAGTCTCGTTAACTTACGTTACTGAGGAATTGGGTATGGTTATTCCAGATGGAGCGGAAGTTGCTGACTTAAGATTATGATTTGTATAATAATGACATTAAATTTCTTCAAAATGGTGTTGATGATATTACTGCGGTAAAGAAAGAAATAAAGGAAAGTGTGATAATCAGTAAATCCGAAAATGAAACTTAATTAGAATTAGAGAAAATTAAACTGGTTCAATTACAAAAACAATCTGACTTGTCTGAAAAGAAATTACAGTTTAAAAATTTTAGAAAAGATACTCGACGTGATATGAAAACTGATAAAAATACCTTAAAGAGAAGTATTAAAATTTTAATTAAAAGTGTAAGAAATTTAACAATTTTTATGCCTAGCCGAGTAGAATCATAATATTTTTTTTAAAAATCAATTGAAAAAAGCATTTAAAATAAAAAAAAATTGTACCGGAAGAACTAAAAGAGGAAATATTTAAACATGAAGGAGAAAAAGTAACAAATGTATTATATAATGGTCAAGGATATCAAGGATTATGAGAGGCTTAAATCTATAATATATGTATTAGAAAATTTCCCCCCCATCACACAAGAGAGTTCAGTAATTTTCGTAATGCACAAAATTTCCTAATGAAAATTTTGTACAATTCGCGTGGAGATGATCCTCTGATTTGGGTATTATGGTCAGTTACGATAAGTAATCAATTTTAAATCGTTATGTGCGTGTGTGAATTGTTTTTGATAAAATTTTTAGTGAACTTGACCGAGAACTGAAAACCCACGTAAGTAGGTAAGAAAAGCCGATTCTGCGGCAAAAGGCTGCGCAGACGGAGGTTGAGTTGAGTTGTTTCCTTCTGTTGCTGAGTTGAGTTGTTTCCTTCTGTTGCTGAGTTGAGTTGTTTTCCTCCTGCTATAGTTTTTGGTTTTGGTTTTCAAGGCGCAGGCGGAGTAGGAAGTGTTTGGGTTGAGTTGTTTTCCTCCTGTTGCTGAGTTGAGTTGTTTTCATCCTACTGTTAAGTTGAGTTGTTTTCCTCCTGCTATAGTTTTGGTTTTGGTTTTCAAGGCGCAGGCGGAGCAGGCTGCGCAGGTAGCGGTCGAATTGAATTGTTTCCTTTTTTATATGCATATATCTTTTTAGCAGCATTTTTGTTTAGTTCAATGAATTAATATATTCCGATTGATTTGTGTTTAGTATTAAAAAAACCTTAAATTATGAAATAATTACATTTGATCATCAGTAAGTTTATCGGGAAAAATTATTTTTACCATTAATATTTAAAAATATCAAATTAGAATTTTTACATTGCTTTTCTTTTCTAACAAATATTATATATTATCTGAATAGGAAAACGAGTTAAACCTGTTTTGAATATGAAATTTTAGAAATATTTAATAGATTTATTTTTAAAATGATTTTACGACAAAAAAAATTTTACTATAATAATTATTTAATGATAACTTCTTGAATTATTTTTCCTTTAACACACACACTTACATATTTAGGTTTTCGAAAAACTCACTTTAAAGTCTAACAATCTTGTTTAATATTCAACAAGTTTATTTTTTATATTGTAACAGCTCAAGTTAATTTTTTTCATGTATGCATTCTTTTTCTAACGACGTTTAGTTAAATGAATTAATATATCCCGACTAAATTTAGATTGATTTATTTAGTGTAAAAACCCTAAATTATGAAATAATTACATTGATCTACAGTAAGGTTATTGAAAATATACTGTTAGTATTTGAAAAAACCATTAAGTTAGAATTTCTACAAACAATTCTTTTCGAAACGAATTTTATATAGATAGGTAAAATAAATTTAAGACTTTTTCTTTTTGTAACCAATGAGTTTTGATTATATTATATGAAACTAACAATAAATATGTTGTACTAATCTTATTCGAAATATTACTTTATAAATTTTCTAATGAACAGAAAAATTGATTTAAACTTTGAAAAATAACGATAAATATTAGTTATTTTTCGCACAAAATGTCTGGCACCGAAATTATTATTATTATTACAACTGAAAAGAAACTGCTTTTAACACAAAGATATTGGAATTCACTAAGAACTATTCCCTTCTTATGTAAGCATTGTTACTTTATATTTTGTCATTTTAGAAAACTCTGTAATGAATGCACTATTCTACCCGTGATTTTTTTTTCCATACAATTCCTGAATATCTGAATATTTTGCTGTTTAGATGTATTATATTATTTTTACTACATTCTTATTATTTTTTTTTTTTAGAAAAAAAAAACATTTACATAGTTTCCACACTTTTATTATTCATTCCATAAGACTATTTATTTTATTATTCATTCATAAAAAAAAAAAAACTCGTCGCGAAAGGGTTAATGATGAGAAAGTTAATACATTTTCTGAATCGAAATTAAATTTAACAATCGAAGTCAGATTATATTATTTAAGGTTATAATTTTTTTGTACTTATTAAAAATGTTAACATCTTTCTGAAAAACTTATATGAAAATCACCACTTCATATATTCCCTGTCTATTACGTATATGACGATATGAATTCTTTCTTTTCGTAATTTTTCTTAGCACTTGAACTAATCACCCAAAAATTGGATTTAATATGAAAACATCAAACTCTAGCATTTGTGTCGAATAATAAATTTATATTTTATAATGTTAATACAGCTAAGTATCAAGTTAGATTTTATTTTTCTAGCAATACTTTTTGTGTGAACCCTGAGCATAGAAACTCTATGAAGTCCCTTCCCTGTTTATTCAACTCATCGCTTTGTACAATGCATATTTTTACAGAGAATTTTGCCTTAAGTTTGGCCCGAGTTATTTTAATCTTACTGGAATGTTATCTACATATGAACAAGTTAGTTGTGTTTATATTCAAGATAAATTAAAGGCTTTTATACAATTTAAAATAAATGTAGCTAATACAATCTGAATAAATTGGGGGAAAAAATTAATACTAGGTTCCTGTTCTTACACGCAAAGTAGTGGGATCGGATATTACTTAGTTTAATTAAGCGCATTAATTGAATTAATATAATCTGAATACATTAGTTTGTTTTGCTTAATTCAGAACATCTTAAATTATAAAACAATTATATTGATAAACAATTAGTTGATAAAAAAAATTACTTATAATACTGCTGATTTTGAATATCAAGTTAGAATTTCTAAATATTTTTTACATGAATAGGAAAATAATTTTAAGTCATATTCTTACTCATTGAATTTGACTACATTCTTTGAAACCAACAAACTTATACTCAGCATTTTTCCAAAATTTCTATCCACAGTTTTACTAATGTATAGAAAAAATTGATTGAAACTTTGAACAATAACGGTAAATATTAGCCATTTTTTGCGTAAAATGTATGGTAACGGAATGATAATTTTTTAACTATCTTTAACTCAAAATTTTTCGAAAATAAGTGCTAACTTTACCAGAACATAATTTTTTTATCTTTCAATATTTTACGAAACACTGTAATGATTATACTATTTTCTATAAGATAAGTACTTTGTCTTACATTTACTTAATATTTTACTGTTAAGATATATTACATAGACTTTATATAGATACTTTTTTTACTATATGCTTATTATTATTATTTTTATTCATTTACTTAATTATTTTTAGTTTTATTTAAAGAATCATTTAGTAATATGAGAAATGTTGAGTTTTTACCTACTACCATGTTATCTAATATTTGAATTCTGAAGACATGTTAAGTTAAAATTTCTTATTATGGGTGAACGTTAGAGGAGATATGAGAACACGTGAGGAACTTTGATTTGTTTTCTAGGAGTGCTGTTCAATATTCTTAAAAAGAATGATATTGATAGGGGAGAAAATATACGATTTCTATTCTTATGCATTTAATACCATTATGTATGTAAGCAGAAAATTTTGAAATAGACATTAGAATTCAAATCAATAACTTACAATGTAATATTTTAACTATGTGTAACAAAATATGATGATTAATTTTTCATTGAATATTACTAATTACTTTTTTTTTCTAACATTAATTTATTAGGATTTAATTAGAAAAAAATCATTATTTAACCAAAACACATAATTTTAAAAGACAACAATTCATGTTTCTACAATCTCTTTTGATAAAATTAACATATTCTTAAAAAAAAATAACTCTAACAGTACTATCAAACGAGTAAGTAATGCACTTTTGGCTTGTACGCAAAAATGGTTTCTACTCTATTCGAAGAACACTATTGTATGGTTATAAAATTATAGATGGGTTTTCTTTTAAGTTGTTAAGTAAATATAATTTATTCTTGAATTTGTCGGAAATATATTTTTGAATAAATAATTTGTCATAATTTGTAATGATGACGAAGTTCACTTTAGAATTATTACGTCACTTCTGCCTGTACCTCCAAGCATAAAGCATCGCTGCTTCATTGTTGTTGCGAATAGCAGCAATTCACTCACCAATCAGAAGCAACACAAACTTCAAAGGGTTCAAGCGATTGAATCTGCGAAATCTTCAAATCCAGATTCATAAGAGGTTAATCAACCTCGAAGGACCAGATATGATAGTAATAAGAAAAACCCTAAGAAACTGAATTTAGTGAATTTACGTAATATTTTTGCGTAATTATCCACTCCTCAAAAAGGAGGGAGAATGTTGCGAAGGAAAGCATTTCGCCTACCAATCAGGAGCAGCACGAATTGATGTCAGATTTTGATGTTATTATTTTTGCTCTCTTGAATTCTGTAACCATCGCATATATATGTAATGTGTTATGTTTTGCGTGCAATAAATGTTTTTATGCGTCATATCCTGTTTTCTTCAGTATGTATTTTAGTAATCTGTCGAAATTCGATATCAGGTAGATGTCAACCTTACTTTAATATTTTGAACTGTTTAGTTACAGAGCGTAAATCTACAATTGTTTTCTATGTATTTTTTTATTAATTTATGTTATTAAGTCGCTATAAATAAATATGCTTTCGTAAATATAATTTTCTTTCTCCCTTACATGAAATCTGGATTATTACGTTAAGACAACCAAATACTTTAACGAAAGGAATATAGATGGAATTTCATTGGATATGGCCATTATCATCATCATATATGACTCAATAGCCTAGGGTGGGCCAAAGTCTTCTTTTGAAGATTCCTCAACGATAGCCTGCCTTTTTCTTTGGTCTGTTAGTTTCTCACCCCAACCAACTTAAAATCCGATTTTGCCACTTTCGACATGTACGATCTACCTCGAGACTGCTCTTTCACCTCTGGTCAATACATGGGTGATGATTATAGTTGTAAAAAAAACTGCTTAGAATTTTTTTTGTTATTAACAACAATTCTTAATTTAAAAGATATTGCAAAAAAGTGAACACTATAATATATCACTGAATAAATACTGTTTTTTTTTTTTTTTTTTTCATTTGCTGGTTTTATTCAGAATTTTATTTTTTCATCTCTGAATCTTATTTACAGTTTCTCTCCTTAATATTAAAATATTGAATCAGTAAAACTATGATTCAACCGCAATTTTTAAAGTAGAAATAGAAGAGAGGATTAAAAATGATTATTTTTTTAACATTAAATATTTCCGAGGTAGGTAACACTAATTTTTACTCCTTTCTTTTAAAATATTTTAAATTCCAATATATATATGTAGACTGTGGGGTGATGAGATTGTTCATCCCGAATCTACAATGGTTTGCTCTTATGCAAAGGGCTGGTTGTCTTGGGGATAATTCAATTACCGGATTCCATGTGGTTTTTGTAAAAATTCAATGATGAGGCTCGCAGAGCTTTACTTGTTTATTAGGAGAAATGATGAAGAGTGAAAAGTATTTACAATATGAGATGACGAATTTACCAATTCATCGGATCAAAATGGATGGCTGCCTCATTTAACCCATATTGGCGAAGGGCGCTGGATGTTCTTAGAAAATAATACGTTTAATTTACTTTTTCTTCAGATATTTCTTTTATAATTAAAAAAAACACTACATGTAGGCCCTTAATTAGAATTAGACGATTGTCCCAAAAAATAAATATGTTTTATAGTACCTGTAATCTTGTGGTGAAACTTGCACATTATTATACGCTGGATTTTTTTAAGACAACGCTCTTTCAGGAATCGACGTCCTTTTTAAAGAGCATAAACTAAACACACATTTAGATTATCACTAGCACGAATAAATATTTGGTGCGAAGAAACATTTGATGATTTTGAGTCGAAGAAAAACAGGTTCTACTTGTAGGTGGGACACACTCGTCATCGTAGAAAACTAATCGTGGGAATGGATGAGGAACACATTTTTTTTGTAGTGGATCCGTCTGGACACTGGCTATTCTTGATGTAGAGGTGGATCTGTCGTTGCTGGACACTGGCTATTCTTGCTGTAGAGGCGTACGTCGGCATTAGCATCTGGGAAATTTCGTTGATCTCAAGTCGAGCATCTAAGTTTTTTTCTTCTTATAGTCATCTCTCATTAATTTTGTAGGCATCTGGAGTCGAACTCTCATAAATTGTGCATACATCCTGGCATCTTAAGTCGAACGCTTAAAAAGTTTGCACTGATCCCGGCACCTCAAGTTGAATGCTAATAAATTTTGAAGACATCCCGGACCGATTACCCATAAATTTTGTAGACTGTGGGGTGATGATATTGTACATCCCGAATCTACGATGGTTGGCTCTTATGCAAAGGGCTGTCTAGGGGATCCATTACCGGATTCCAATTTGTTGTTTTTGTAAAAATTCAATGATGAGGCTCGCAGTAGCTCTTTACTTATTTATTAGGAGAGATGATAAAGAGTGAAAAGTATTTACAATAGATGCTGACGAATTCACCTGTTCATCGGAGCTAAATAGATGGCTGCCTCATTTAACTCATATTGGCGAAGGGCTCTAGAACGCGCTCGGGCGTTAGAAGTTTACTTCCGACGCGGGTAATGCGATGGAGAAGAGAAGCGGAAAGTGGAGGGGAAAAAAGGAAAACGAAGTGTTACTCTGTTTTTATTCTGGAATAGGTGGCGCTGCATGAGCGTATCACATGACTCTGATTTGTGGTGCTATCTATCGAGTATCGGAGGAACTGGTTTTATAGTACATTGGAAAATAAAATTAATTCTTTAATAATTAGCTATATATATATGTGTGTGTGTGTGTGTGTGTGTGTGTGTAATGATTTAATATAATTCCTATTAATTTCTCACAATAATAATTTAATTTCCGAATTTTTCCCATTCTCTCCTTTAAAAGATAATGTTCATTCTCATTTCCTGGTACGATTCTTTTTTTTTTTTTTCTTTTTAATTTATTCAATCACTCGTGCTTAAAATCTGTAGAGTCAGCAGTCTTCCCACGGTCCAGACCTGTAGGGATGATCCCTGCCAGACTTGTCTACAATTAAATACCCTAGAAGTCCCTCCATTCAGACAATGTGGTCTCTAACGTATATAGTGAATTTTCTCTCATATATAAATGAAAACACAGAGAAAAACGCGCTCTTCTGACTCCTCTCTTGCTTACACATGCTGTCATAATCTGCATCCAATGACGGAGTTATGTAATTCCCACCGTGTGGAAATGGTTTCTCTGTCACAGTACAGTCACAGTTATTACATAACGACGTTAAGTTCACCAGCTTATCACTCCTCACCGAGGACAGCCACCGCAATAATATTCTGCATTTCCAGAGCAGGCTCCGACTATTCCCGGCAGGCACACGTTGTTTCTTCACAAATTCACTTGGCCCACCTCACTTCAAGTGCTCGCAGTGTTAAGTCGATCCCTCGATTGATCTTCTCAACAAATTAATAATGAGGAAAAACATCACTCAATTATTTTCTCTATCAATAAATATATTTCAAATTAGTCTTTGAAGTGATTATTTGTTTTTCTTCTGGAATTTAGTGAGTAAAATGACACTGATAATATTGTTACAAACATGAGGTGACGCTTCTCCACAACAGTTATTTTCCGAAGGAAAGAACACATTTACAGAAATGTCATCAGTAGCCATAGAAAGTTTAAGCAATGAATCCTTAACCTTGGCAACAGATATGGCAACCATTTTGGTGACTTGGCGAGAAACTTAGTGACTTTCGCGATAAATGGAAAGTTTCCGAAGATACTGGAACCTAAGTGAAATACCTACGGGGAAGAAAGTTACAAACTTTTTTTCATGCGACGCATACCTAACTGGATGGAAGAGGTATAAATATGCGGAGAGCTTGGGAGAGGGTGAATCAGTTTGCCTATGCAGTCAGCTTCGAAGATCGATTAGGTAGCGGTCGGCACTAGTGGATCTGTCGAGGAACAAACGGTTGAGTGGCCGAGGGAATTTGTGGAGCAACCGGTGTCTGATTTGGAAGTGCAGAGTATTACTGCGGAGGTCTGTCAGTAGTGGGAATTAGTAAACTGGAGAGCTGAATGTTGGCTATGGTATAGCTATTAAATAAAGAGACTGACGCTGTACGATATTTTATTTTGAATTCAAACATATTTATTTACATACACCTTCAATTTACACTCCTCCTCAATCCCTACAACGCTCCATGAAAATCTTCCTTGTTCGAAACTGCACTGGAAGTCTTTTGCTGCTCCTTCAGGACGGGTTTCTTTTTTGCTTTCGCAGCTTTAATGGACCGCTTTTAAAACAGATTTTCCTTCAGAAAACAGATAGAAATCGCATGAAGCAAGATCCGGTGTAAGGTGGATGGCCTAACACTGGGGTGCTGTATTTGGCTAGAAACCTCTTGACACACAATGCGGAATGCCTTGTCCTTCCTCAATTCGGGTCGTTTTTTCCTTATTCTTTCAGGGAGTTCAGCAAGAACGTGGAGGTAATAATATTGATTAATAGTTTGACCTTCAGTATCCCAGAGAAAGTATACAATCCCATGAATATCGAAAAAAAAAATCATCATTTCTTTGGAATTTGATTTGTTCATTCGATCTTTTATTATTATTCATGGTGAAGATGGGCTCTTCCATTGCAAAGATTGGTGCTTCGTTTCGGGATAATAAGTAACAAAACCCATGATTCACCACACATTATTACTCATCCCAATAAATTTGGGTCCTTTTCGATGGCATTCAAAATGTCAGTTCAAACATTTTTGTGAGTTTCTTATTGTTCAAACGTGGGAATTTTAGGCACCATTTTATCACATACTTTTTGCATGTTAAAATTGTTATGTAAAATTTGCCGCACAGATTCTTAAGTCAATTCCTACAGTCTCAACAATCGCCCGAATATTAAACTGACAATCAGATCGAACCAGATTACCGATTCTTTCGATATTGCCTTTCGTTTTTGACGTGAAAGGCAACAGGGGTTGAATAATCTTCCCGCTTAAGCCACTAATAATTCGATATAAAAACCAACGTTTTTATATGGTGGCAAAGTTTATTAGAGAAAATTATTGAAATATTAGTTAAAACTGTTAGTTATTTTTTACTTTAAAATTCACTTAAAAAGAGACATTTGTGACAGTATTAAAAAATTCATAATACTCATAAAATCAAAACATGCATTTGAAAGTTTGTAAGTCATTCTATTAAAAAAAAATGGGAACCAGAATTCAGAAAAAATTATTGTGATAAGACATGACGCCAAATATTGGAAACTTTCTTTCTTGCGAATGATTACTGACTAAAAGTCAGCAACCCTTACTATCTCTGAGATTGTAAAGGGGAGATAGTATCTCCCCTTTGCGAGTACAAAAGGTTTACGATAACCTCATGCGGTGTGGGGAGTGCCCGGTACTCCCAGAGGGGGAAAGAAATTTTCCCTCAATCCTAAAAGCGCCTAGAGGAAAGAATATTTTGACTTATTAAAATTATTGAAATATTAGTTAAAACTTGTAAATATTGCATTGTTAGGCGAATACGAACGATTCCCAAAATTTCAAAGCTCTAGCTTGATGGGAAGTTGGTTAAATTAACGATCGAAAATTTGATGACACTCACACTCACACACACACACACCAAGTGAAATTCAGAAAAACGTTGTAAAAAATATGTGCACGCAATAAACATTTATTACCATACATTTCTTTCAATAAAGTATAAGTTTCAGTAGCGGTTTTCCCAAGTTTCATGTGCAATTTCACACTTCGGTGCTCTATTGTTGCACTTATAATTTTTCCGGCGAAAATAAAATAAAAAACAGTGCTGTGTATCTGTTTATTGTGTACTGCTTTATTGTCCAACCTCTGCTGTGTATTGTCCTGAAGATTGGCGAATAACGTGCAATTTGTCATTATCCTCCATGTTGGATTGATTTCACTCCTATGCATCCAGAAATTTTAGTAACAATATTTTTAATATTAACGTAACAATTCAATCCTTTTGATTGTAAACTGCTTCATGTCACTTGATAGAATTTTATTTTTCAACAATAACTTCTTACGAATTTATACTTTGCTCGAAAATTCTTTTACGTTGCTTTTGATTTGATTCAAAACTCTTAGTTTACAGCAATTCTTAATGAAAAAAATTGTCCATTTCAATACGGCACCGAAGATGAATTTTAATAATCCGCATTTATTTCACACATGTTTGAATTTCTCTCTCCTATTTCTCGAAATATTGGTTTAATAAGGCTATAATTCCGCTAGATTTGTGTGTGTGTAAAAGTAGAAAAGAGAAGTTCATAGATAATCCTGTGTTACATTTAAATGCTCATCAAATTTTGAAATACCAATTAAGCAATTCGCTCTTTCTAAAATGTTTATTACTAAATTCTTAATAGTCTTTCAATTTTAATTATTCAGGCTTTTTATAAATTATTTAATTTGATAAATGATTATTTAATTTTACTTTTTTGTTAAAATTGCTTCATTTTAATACGTAGCAATAAAAATTATTCAGTACTTTTTAAAAATAAGCAAATCTAATCAGCTATTGATCTCAAGCTTATTTAATTAAAATTGTTTTGCTATTTAATATTTTTCTCCTTTTTTTAAACCATTAATCAAAATCCTAAGAGAATATTTTAGGAAGACTAAGAAAAGAAAACATGCATTTCAACAATTTTGTTAATTAAAACAAGAATAAGAAGGGGGGAAAAAATTAACACTTTTCAGAGGTATAGTTTAATAATTAAAAGTTTTTTTAAAAAAAATTTTGTTATTGGGAAACAATAGTCTACTAATAACTATATTCTAAATTCTGCTGCACTAATTACATTAGTTAACTGAAATACTCAAGATTAGTTTGAGTAAAAATTAATCCATTACAAAATATCACATATCAATACATGAAAAATAAATTCAGTGCCAAATATTAATCATCAAGGATACAGTAACACAAAGGAAATAATTTTAACTTGTTTTCAAAATAGAATTTTCATTTTGGACATATAATGTAATGAATTTTCATTTTTGTAAGCTGCATGTATTCTTTCTCAATATGTTTCAGTTGCAATTATTTTTGTATTTCATACAAATGTGTGCATCTAGAAATACACAACTATGCATTTAAAAAATTTGGCTAATTTTCTTCCTGCTTCTAATATGTTATTTGTATAATCATGTTAAAAATACTTATGACTTATTTTAAAATTCTTGCAACATTATAATGCCAAAAAGAATGCAATCATGAATTTCTTTTAAAATGGGGGGGGGGGGGCGAGAATATATCATTATGAGTTAGTATAATTAAAAGACTACTTTAAACACTATATAAACTTTTACCATACACCTTGCATAATTTTATTATATCACGTTCTTAAAATTCTGAAATATAAAAATATAGTTTTTCACATTCCTGAACAAAATTTAAAATTTAACCAGCATTTAAATATAGATAAAATATACTTATTACATAAAAAAACTTAATATTAGATATAAATTAACCTAAACACATTTTTTCTCCATTTATTATTATCACACGATTTACTATATATAGCAATTTCTCAACAAAAAGAATTTTTTTTAAATACCAAATGCTTAATTCTGTTTGAAAAAGTAAATAAGATTTCAAATTCAATGAATGTCAAACTAACAAAATTGCATATGAATTTGTAAAAATTTTATAATCTTCTTTTCTCAGTTTATAATGTATTTACAATTCTAATCCATTTAATACCTTTGGGGGGGGGGGAAGAGAAAAAAAATTAAACTGAAATTTATATTTTCTAAACATTCCATGTTCTTGATGAATATTACCGACAAACAAATTAAAATATAAATAACTACTTTCAGAAAAATTTAATGTTCAAATTTTAATCAATTCTTCAATTGACAAATAAAACTGTTCAGTTATCAAGTTAGAAATAACCAGATTTTAAAAAATAATAACAAGTTAATAAAAGAACATAATTCTTGTATCTTTGCTGAACTCGACAAATTGAAAATTTTCCCATAATCAACAAAGCATGTAATTTCCTAATTATTTTATTTACCGTAATTATTTAGAAAATAGCAATTCATAAATAACTAGATATGGTAACCTATAAGATAATAGTATCCCTGTACTTTGACTTGAATGTTGCCATTATAAAACACCATCACATATCTGGTCTGCTTTGTTCCTCTTTCTACATCACTTTTGTAAGAAGTACAAATAGATATAATACTAAAATCACAAATTTAGAAACGCGAGTAGTTTTTTAAAATATCGCTTTTTATGAATACTTTTTTCATACAGAAGTAATGTAAAGGGACAATATATTTTCAAAAATATCTCTGCATGCACACATATAAGAACTAAATAAAATATGGTGTAAATATATGCTCATATTAATTATTAAAAAAGAAAAGAATAATTTTGAAGTTTTCTTTCTTTAGAAATTCATTAAAAAATTCCAGATGACAAAATCGTTATTAAAAATTTATATTTTTATTAATAAATCATGCCATTATTACTTAATGTGGATTATTGTAAATTAATGTCTTAGTTTGCATGAAGGCCACATACATGTGCATTTTTTTCAACTTCCAACAGATCATTAAAAAAAAAAAAAGACAAAAATACAGAACAAAATTAATTTGTTACCAAAAGTTATGTACAAACATGGTTACTTTGCAACGTAATCACTGTTAAAATTTAGATAGTTGTCATTGCAGATGACGAACTTTCCGATTCTCTCTTCAAAGAATATTGCTGCCAGTGATGTTACACGGACCTGCACATTGGTTTGGAAGCTTAGGTCTCCTAGCCAGTTTTTCAATTCGAAGAAGAAAAACAAATCACTTGGTACTAATGTCTATATGCCGAATGATCAAATACATCCCATTTAAACTGCCGCAGAAGCTGTTGGGTTACAGTACTGTAAGAGCAAGTATTGTTGTGAATGAGAATAACTCCAGAAATCGATGCTGATTTATATAACAATATTTTTCAATCTCTTTCAAATAAAAACTCAAAAATATTGCAAAACTGTTTACAATATCATGAATATTATCAGATTTGTTTTTAATATACAGAAATTAAATACAGAAAGAAGTTGTCTTTTTGGAAAAATTTCTTTCACAAGGAAATGGATCCACATTAATATAATGATAAAAAGGAAAACAGAAAAATGTGGAATTAAACTTGATACTTAGAAATCTGTAACTGAAATTCATTATAATTTTACACTATTTATAGAATAAGAAAATATTTTCTCACTCTCCACCTAATGAATAAAATCTATGCTTAATTTAAATGAAGTATTTTTAATAAACATTTGTTAATCTTCAATAAGCAAGAGGTTAAAATGAGAAGTTGAATGTTTCAAAATTCTGGGAAATTAACATTACAATTTTTTTAAGAAACTATATTCTAATAAATATAAGAATACCCTTACTTAAAAAAAAACAAGAAAATTTGTATTACATACTCTTTTATATAGTTTAGTACTCATTAAGTACATTTTTATTTTGTTTCACAAAAGACCTTTTTTAAAAAAAAAAAAAAACTATTTGATTAAGTACTTTTACAATGACGTAGATACCTCAATAAAAATAAATAAAATCATTAAGTTTCACTTACTAAAAAACAATTTTTACAATGACAGTAAGAAATGAAAAACAAATCCATTAAAATCCCACTCAAAGACAAATTCTTATTACTTCATCTGTGGCACTTCTTTTACTCAATTTTTTCTTAATATATAATTGAGAAATATAGAACTTGAGTCATACAAGCGAGACATTTTCAAGTGATAATATAAGCTTAAATGACATGTAAATTGGGTTCTTTTAAAAAGAGAGAGATAAGAAAAAATTACAATTTAAGATTTTATTCTTGATAGCTTTGTCAAGTAAAAAGAACAAGAGATTACATTCAAATGATTAACCATCAGATAAAATAAGGTATTTTTAAAATATTTACATCAAATCCCTATTACTACATTAAAAAATGCTTACAAACAATAAATGATACAATGCATTTTAATCCAAATACAAACATGTGATAATATTTAATTCCTGATCTGGATAAAGTTATGAATAGATTTTAATGGGGGGAAAACTCAAATGAAGAAATAATATCATATAACTTCAAAAATATCTGTTGCATAAAATAAAATGAATTGTTCTTTTTTCACATACGATAAATCAATATTGGAAACTTCTTTGAGTTTGAATATCATCCAATATTTGACGCAATTCCTCATCTTCAAATCGTCCTTCAAGACTGGGTATCAAAGTTTTAGCTTCTTCGGGAGTCTCTGGGCATAAATTGGCCAGTTGTGCAAGTTCAAATTTATGTACCTTTTTCTGCGTCAGTAGACTTCTTACTGCAGATATGGTTTCTCTGTTTCTGAAACGGCTGAATCTCTGACAATAATTTAGAGTCTTCATAAAAACTTCCGGCAGCTCTTGTTCCTCTTCGGCATTTTCGTTTTGTTGTTTTCTATGTTCCAACAACATCAACACTTCAGACACCAATAGAGTTTCAGCATTTTCAAATTCTTTGGGAAATTGAAGTTCACCAGCATCCTCCTCGACTTGATCCAAAACATAACTCGGAGCACTCGCAGTCATGGTTCAGTTACGAACAAGAAAAATATTAAAATTTCAATAACACTGTAGTTTCACCAAGATTTTCCTGAGATTTTATAAAATACAAGATCATTCGATGTTACCGTAATATAATCGTGGAAAACGGAACTCGTTATACGTTTTGCTCGCAAAGAGGAGATGGGGAAAGCAACAAGATGGCAGTGTTTGCAGGGTTACAGAGCCTAAAACAATTCTCTCGCCAATATAGGCGGCTCTTTCGAATACGATGCCAAATGTTTCATTTCTTCTCTGGATGCGAAACCCAGTCGCACAATATGTGTGTATACTCATTGAAAGGATATTGGACAAATGAACTCCTTTTGAAATCATGAATTCAAATAAATGTTGCAGATGTATTTCAGATAAAGAAACTGATTAAATCAATGCTTTTTAACGAAAAATTTTTCATTACAGGTAAATTAATGATAAATAATATGATTTAGAATAAAAAGCATTTTTTGAAAAAGTATTAATTCGAAATTCTTGTTTATTTAGCAAATTGTGTAATCCTTACAAAACACGAAATCTAAATTCTTGATTTTAAATTTATTGCTAACAATTAGTTAAAGATATATTTCTTTATTTCTTTCATTTTAATATATATCGTATTTTTATTATTATAACATCGAAGATCATTTAAAAAATAAATAAACGTAACATAATCTTTCTCATTAAAATACTAGTCTCATTAAAATCATAATGAAAATTTTAAGGACATGTATCAAGGTACATCCAAATCTTTTTGACACGGTCTTTTTTAGCATTATTTTTAAATAACACGGTTCACCAAAAAAGGTTTTTACACGAATTTTTTGTTCTAGCATGAATTCCCCCCCCCCATTTTTTTAAAATTTTAATTTTGACAGCGCAATCTACGGACGGACGGCTTATGCCCACACATGTGTCAGTGCAGTGATACATGTAATGTTTAAATATATTTTAGACTCAGTGGAAGTAAGAAATTTGACTGTTTCGAAAGTATGGATAAAGCTTACGATTATGGATTGTATTATCTAAGTTTTTTTACCATCAAACAGTTGGACCAATCGATCTTAAATGTTTGCTGGAGAAAATTTTTGCCAACATGCGTGAAAAGGTGAAGTTTCGAAGTACAAAAATCAACTGTATGTTCTGAAATTATAACCCTATCAAATACAACTGGTGGCGAAGGTTTTAACAAAGTGCAAACGGCTGATTTCGAGGAATGGATGCAAGAAAGCCCTTTGGATGAGGACGATTTGATCGAATTTGTGACAGTTTATGATAATAAAGAAGTCGATAAAGACGAAGTTGAAGATGTTCAGCTATTAATAGCTGACTTAATTCGCGAGGGCTTGAAATTTGCTACAAAGATGGAGCCTTTCCTTACTCCTGACATAGAGAATGCATTAAAATTTCAATAGAATCTTAAGTTTTGTGTGGCAGGATATCAAGAATTATATACAGTGGCTCAAACAATTGAGGATACACCTTACTTTCACTTGATAAATCCAACTTTTAATGAAAATAACACATTAACTAGAATAGAAGACGTATTTTTACTTTTACACGTAATAAAAGGGTTAATTTACAGTAAAAATAACGAAAATCAACAAAAAAATATCTAAAATTAAAAGTTTCACAAATATTTGAAGTAAACATAGGCAGATCCTTACCTCAAAAAATTAAGGATACACCAATGAAATGTTTTCGATATATTACATGCATAGACAGTATCAGTATTTTGTTGCCTGTCCTTTTGCTTTTATAATGTCCTCCAAACGTCTTGGTACCGATTCGACCAATTTTTAGGTGGTATCTGGAGATATTTTATCCCATTCTTCTTGTAACACTTGCTTTAAATGGGCTTTGTTTCTAATCTGGTGTTTTTGGACCGCTGTTTTTAGTGTGGCCCACAAATTTTCTATGACATTGATGTCAGGGGACTGTGGCGGCGTGTGCAATTGCTGTTTACAATGAAAAAGACACCACATTTTGACATTACGTGGCGTGTGTTTCGGGTCGTTGTCGTGCTGAAATATAAAATTTCCATCTAAACCCAATTTTTGTGCACTTTCTTTAAGATTGTTGCGGAGTATGTCTATATAAAGCTTATGATCCATTATACCATCTATAAAAACTAAATTTCCTACCCCATTTGCAGCCATACAACCCCAAACCATGACGGAACCACCACCATGTTTAACTGTAGGACGTAAATTTTTTGGATCCAAAGCGGTGTTCGGCTTTCTCCAAACGGTGTGACGACCATCGCTTCCAAAAATGTTGAATTTACTTTCATCACTAAATATAACTTTCTTCCAAAAGTTTTCTGTCTTCAACTGATGAGTTTTTGCAAACTCCAAAAGCTTTTTCTGATTTTGTAAGCTTATGAAAGGTTTCTTTTTAGCTACTCGACTGCTATATCCAGCATGTCTAATCACATTTCTCACAGTTTCAGCACTTACACTTCTGCAGATTATTCGAGAAGTTTCGGCAGCTAGTTTGACTGCACTCAGTTTAGGATTAATCTTGATATCTTTTAAAATTTTCCTTTTAGCTACATCACTCAGAATACTTTTCCTTCCTCTTCCACTCTTATTTTGAATTAATCCATCGCGTTTAAATTTCCCAATGATTTTCTGGACACATGAGTGACTTCTACCGACAATTTCAGCTATTTCACGATAAGATTTTCCCGTCTTAAATAACCTTAATATAAATTTTCTTTCATCAATACTAGTCTCTTTCCGAGGAGCCATTTTCCATTTAAAAGTACAGCTTTATATTCTCATAACCAACTTCAAAAGACAGAAATAACAGTTGAAAAAGTTTAGGATAAAATTTCCCAAACTTTAGTAGCAAGCAAAAAGAAATCAAGTGGTAGTTAAATAAAAATTTCATTTGTGTATCCTCAATTTTTTGAGGTAAAAATCTGCTTATGTTTATTTGAAATGCCTCTAAAAAGTTTTATTTTAGAATTTTGTCGTTGATTTTTCTTTATTTTTACTGTTAATGAAACCTTTTGTTATGTCTAAGAATAAAAATTCGTTTGCACTTCTGGTTAAGGTGTTATTTTGATTGAAAGTTGGATTTATCAAGTAAAAGTAAGGTGTATCCTCAATTGTTTGTGCCACTGAGGGGGGGACCTACAGAGGCCTTTAATAACGAACGAAAATCTTCGTTTGAATCAAAGCCGATAGTTGTGCTAGACATATCTGATACATCTACTGATGATACCATTTTTGAACCAATTCGTAATAAACGTGCACGCTTGTTTTCAAGTAGCGATGAGTGGTTGTTCGTAGTTTTATTCCTAATTTCAATTTGAATTTTTATATGTTGCATGTATCTATAGACTTAATTTTCACAGAACACTAACTTTAATTTTTTTGTAATAAAAATGAATTTTATTTTATAAATCTGTAATATGGATTTCATTATTACTTTTTGCATGGTTTTTTGGGAAAATATTTAAAGTTTTTTCATCTTACACGATTTTTAAGGTTATGGAACATATCCCTAAATTTAACATATGTCGCATGCATTTTGTACACGACTTTTTTTGCACGGTTTTTTGAGGAACGTATCTACCGTGTAATAATTTGATATAAAAACCAACGTTTTTAAAAACAACGTTTTTATATGGTTGCAAAGTTTATTAAAGAAAATTATTGAAATATTAGTTAAAACTGTTGGTTATTTTTAACTTTAAAATTTACTTAAAAAGAGACATTTGTTAGCGTATTAAAAAATTCATAATACTCATAAAATCAAAACATGCATATGAAAGTTTGTAAGTCATTCTATTAAAAAAAATGGGAACCAGAATTCAGAAAAAATTATTGTGATAAGACACGGCGCCAAATATTGGAATCTTTCTTCCTTGCGAATGATTACTGACTGAAAGTCAGCAACTCTTACTATCTCCCCTTTGTTAGTTTTACGATACCGCATGTGGCGAGGGGAGTGCCCGGTGTTCCCAGAGGGGGAAAGAAATTTTTTCCTCGATCCTAAAAGCGCCGAGAGGAAAGAATATTTTGACTTATTAAAATTATTGAAATATTAGTTAAAACTTATCGCTAATGTCTAAATATTGCATTGTTAGGCGAGTACGAACGATTCCCAAAATTTCAAAGCTCTAGTTTGATGGGAAGTTGGTTAAATTAACGATCGAAAATTTGATGACACACACACACTCTAAGTGAAATTCAGAAAAACGTTTAAATAATTCGATATAAAAACCAACGTTTTTAAAAACAACGTTTTTATATGGTGGCAAAGTTTATTAGAGAAAATTATTGAAATATTAGTTAAAACTGTTAGTTATTTTTAACTTTAAAATTTACTTAAAAAAAGACATTTGTGGGAGTATTAAAAAATTTATAATACTCATAAAATCAAAACATGCATTTGAAAGTTTGTAAGCCATTCTATTAAAAAAAAAATGGGAACCAGAATTCAGAAAAAATTATTGTGATAAGACATGGTGCCAAATATTGGAAACTTTCTTTCTTGCTCATGATTATTGACTAAAAGTCAGCAACCCTTACTATCTCGGAGATAGTAAAGGGGAGATAGCATCTTCCCTTTGTGAGTACAATAGTTTTACGAGGCCTCATGTGGTGTGGGGAGTGCCCGGTGTTCCCAGAGGGGGAAAGAAGTTTTTTTCTCAACCCTAAAAGCGCCTAGAGGAAAGAATATTTTGACTTATTAAAATTATTGAAATATTAGTTAAAACTTGTCGCAAACGTCTAAATATTGCATTGTTAGGCCAGTACGAACGATTCCCGAAATTTCAAAGCTCTAGCTTGATGGGAATTTGGTTAAATTAACGATCGAAAATTTGATGACACACACACTCACACACACACTCTCACACACACACCAAGTGAAATTCAGAAAAACGTTGTAAAAAAAAGAGTTGGGTGTAATTAATTTTCTTTCTTAAGGAATGAGTAAAACATTATATTTGAGAAGCGTTATCCATTGCTTTCACATAAAAAATAAGATTTTATTTATTTTGGCTTAATACGATGAAATACTTTTAGAAAATTATTTATATTTTTTGGTCAAACATAAAAACCTCCAGATAAAAAAAAAACAGACTTAAAAATCATTTGGAAGTACATTCTATTAAAAGTAGCATAGGTTATTTTCTTATATTAAATTTCTAAATGTTTGTATTATTAAATTTACCTAGTACTTGAAAGCTAGGTAAGATAACGAATTTAATCCACTTTCTAGTTACATATTGCAGTTATCTTTACCCTACTCATTTCATCGTTAACATTATGTTAAATTGCAAAGTAATAGAAAAAAATTCTTTCAAATGTATATCAATTTGCTAAATGTAATCATGATATTATCATATACATATTCTTAAGTGATTTATCAAATATGTTTTTGTAATGCAAATCAGCCACATTTTATCAGTTTGTACTCGATAAGAGAAATATTTTATAAATGAATTTAATCACAAGTTGCATATATTACAATTTTTGATTATTTGGAATTTGAAAAAATATGAAAAACTGATATGATACAAGTACAATATTAAGCAAGTCTTTTCTTTTTTTCTTTTTTTTTTTTAAAAAAATTGAAGAATTTATAAATATATCAGAACTGTAGGTACTACTTTAATAAATTTTTTTCTACAGAAAATTAACAAAATACCGGATTCAATAAAATTATGTTATTTAATTGCATCTGTAATGGGAAAAAAATAACTTATTAACTTTTTTAACATATAAATGAAATGCTAATATGAAAGAACCAATAGTTCATACAATTTCACACAAATGAATTTACTGATTTATATTAATCTTCTTATACCTTAAAATACAAAACCCGTATTTTATTTGAAAAGAGATAACTCTTTTTTTCTGTTGAGCATTGAATGGCTTGACTTGACAACCAAAACCCAAATCGAAGATTTAGTGCAAAACACTATCACAGGATTTTAAGAAATGTGGAGCAAGTTTCGAGAGTTTATCTGATATATTCTGTGTCAAAAGTTTCTGTGTTTTTTTAACACTATTTGGTATTCATTATTTGATTCTTCTTGAAATGAAACTAAAAAAAAATATTGATTTTGCTATTCTTGATTGTCCACCGATTCGAGTAAGTTTGAACAAATGCATTTGTAGTAGGACATGTTTCTAATGATAAATCAGAATTGGCAATTGAATGTTATATTAATGAGAAATGTTTTGGCACGTTTCGAAAAATCTTCAACCCCGTTAAGTAGACTCCCCGGAATTACCTCAAGTTTTATTAGAAGAATTGGGGATAAATGGATTGAAAGTGAAAAATATGAAAAGTCAAAGTTAGGACAATAGTTCAAATATGAGAGGCAACAAATTAAATGTACAATCGGGAATTCAGACTTAAACCTCAAAACACTTTATATACCTTGCAGCAGGAATTCCTTAAACTAAATAATTAACAATTTGGTAAAATCTTTTTTTAAGATGATTCAGAAGTTATATACATTTTGTTTGTTTGTTTCCTCGTCTATTCGAAGGGCCATATTAAGAGTACACCTCAATGCTCTCATATTGAAACCATTAAGCTACACGCGTTGAAAAAGTCGAATAGATTCCCTAAAACCTTTACGTTTCAAACAGCAAATATTAGCGATGCGTTATTAAGTACTTGTGAGAATACCAAAATGGATAATATGATTCGAGATAAGGGTAGCGGTTTATTGATAACAATGAAACAATTTAAATTCTTATATTCGATTGTCATTTGGTATAAAATTTTGAATCATATTGATCCGATAAATAAGCTTCTCCATTGATTTACTCCAAAGCTACTACAAAAATTTTGATTTATCATAAACATCTTATTTATTAAATAGCTTATGATTTTTTTAAAAAAGAATTAAGACCGAAATAATCCTTTGGCAACATTAACCAAGAAACTGACAATTTAGACAGTGAAATCGACGTAAGAAGGAAAAACTTTGAATTGACTACACCACATCACAGTATTCTATTCGGACTATAAAATGGAACTTTTCATATGACCATAATTTTTAATAAATCAATAGTAAGAAAATAGTAAAATTTAGAAAAAAAAGAAGGAAAAAAAAAAAAAAAAGTGTTCTATCGTATTAGTTACTGAAATTCTTTAGTTACTCAAGAGGCTTTTCTGTAATTAGATTAGTGTCTGACAATGCACTTTATTTATACTCTTTAGGTACAAAAAGACAATTAATTCTATGCAGTTTGGCCCCTTTTGCTGATTTAAATATTTCTTGACTCAAGCAATAAAATATGAATAATATTTCCAATATTGATTTCTCACGCAGAATTCGTAACAGTAGGCATTTAATATATCAAATTTGCATATAAAATAATATAGAACTATGTCCATTTTTATTAGGTTCTTTTTAATTTATTTAATAATATTTTTACTAGATATTAAAAGTTATTTTATATCATATTTATGTTATCAGATTTTGTGGCTCCATTTAATCGTTAAATAAAGTTAAATTAACGTGGCACATTTATTTCGAGTGTTTTTTTTTTCTTTAGATAAACAAAATCATAATTTTTATGACATAATTGTTCTCTTAATTTATTCAAATAATTAGCATTTATTAACTGTCTGAGAGAAAAGTAATGTAGTTATGCCCTAATGTAATAGTAAATGTTTTGTACAACGGCACGATTCTTTTTATTTTATAGTATTTTAAGGAAATTAAATATATGCAAAAATTTAAGAATGTGCCTTTATTTATAAATATAAAATGCCTTATTTTTATTTTATAAAAAAATAAGGCTTTATTTTTATTTTATAAAAACTTAAGCAATATATAATTAAGTCTAATAATTTGATTAAGTAAATCGTGCACATAATTTAATTACATAACAGAAACTATGTTAGCAATGTTATATTTTTAATATTAATATATTACTTTACATAAATATTCAAATTGAGATGAAAGTATAAAAATTCATTCATTTTCAAAGTATCCATAAATATCAGCAAAGGTATATACATAATAAACGCTTGTATTATTATTTCTCAATTTATAATTTACTTCCAATTCTTGCTTAGCTAGAGAAAAAAAAAATGTTTAAATTGCGAAATAAAACTGTAGAATGAATTGCAAATGAACATATAAATTTTAAATAAAAAAAATATTAGAAAATTTAGCACTATTTTTATAATTCAAACATTTCCTGCGAGTTGTAATTGCATAAAAAGCGCTAAGTTACTAAACCAGACAACCCAAACAATTCTATCACAAATACCACCAATGAAAAACAAGCTTTTTTCGAGACGAGAAATTCCTGCAAGGAGAGCAACACATGCATTTCGTCCTATTTACTGCTGCGCGCGCAAACATATATGGCAGTGACATAATGCAGGTTACAGTCAACTACATCATTTAAAGTAAATTTTTTTTTTTATATTGAATTGTTTTTTGACATCTTAGAAATCTATAATTATGAGTGACTTTTAATTCATATTTTCTACTTGTTTTCTTCCTATTCCAAATGTGATGATCTGTTTATTTTAATATTTATTTTATTTACTTAATTGAACCAACCAAAAAACATTAGTGCCGATAATAGAAGAATGGGAGGAGAGAGCAAACTGAACGAGTTAATGTGAATCAACATCCTATAAAACCATTCAATATATACCAAGTTATATTTACCAAAATATTTGTTTTTATTAAGATATCGTTATGAGTGCTCCAATGTTTGTTAAAAGTGCGAGGTACATCACAATTTTTATTTTAAATTCCAAGCTTATTTTTTAAAAGCGAATTATTATAAATTGGGAAATGTTTTTTTCCCCCTTTGCTCATTGCTAAAATGATTTTGTTTTTCTTTGTTTCTGTAAATACTCTTTCTTTTTATGCGAGTTGTTCTAACAAAATTTTCACAGTAATTGCAAAAAAAGAAATCATTCATTCTTTGAACAATTTTGTATTATCGAAAATAAATATGATTAAATACAAATTAGATTTTAATTACAAGAAATTTTATATGTGGCATAGTTTTGATTTCAGAAGTATGAATTGTTTTACAAAGATAAATATTTCCTATTTTTAAAAAATGTCTACTAAAAATCGTACTTAGTATTTCTAGTATGTCTGCTGCTTTACTTTCCACAGGTTAAAATGAAGTATAGGTGCATAATCACCATGTACATTTCTGATAACTCTGTTTTCTTTTAATGTTATTTTTAACCATCAACAAGTTAAAATGAAGTATAGGATGGGTGCCAAATTTAATAATTATTTATTTCACAATTATTTTCTACATTTCTTTGTTCTCCGTCAACATTTTATTTTTGTCAATTTATAAACTTTACCCAAAGATTGATACCTTTTTGTGATTGACATTTAGATCAAATGTTAACTTCTGCATTCTAGAATATCTACAATTTCAGGGAATAACTGTGGTTGTCATATTTAAGTTAATCTGGTTATAAAACTATTGGATTTGAACCAACTATTGTAATTTAAGATGAGGGATACTTTAAAGACTACCAATTGTGGAGATTGAGTTGCTAGCACATCCCTTCCTCTTTATTTTTTTGAGAAAAATTCAAATTTTTATTCCATTTTTGTCACATTCAACTAGGAATTGCTGGTAAAATATTTGTATAAATCTTATAATCACTTAATTTTTTCTTTTTTTTTTTATTATTAAAAAGACCACTCCAGCCAAATGGTCTTAGTTTTGGACTCACGGCTGGCATAGTATCTATTGAGTTATGGGATCAAGCCTGATGCCACCGAAGACCTGCTGTGGATGAGCTGATACAAATTAAAGATGTCGAGATTCCATGTTCTTCTGTTGGTGCAGTGTGGTAGTTTAGAGAAGGTGGTGTCAGCTCATGTGTCAAACTCATCATTAAGTACAACATTAATAAACAATCAATTTAACAATGTGAAATCTAATAATTTTTTAAGATCTTAAATATGGAGCAGTTTCTTATTTGATACATTCATTCATGTATTAATCTGAAATAAGATGTTTATTGCTTGTTATGTTTTTAACTTAAATATGTTCTGTTAGAATAGTTAAAAACTATGCTTGCAAAATGAATTTTTACTGCTTTCAGAATTCAAAAAGCTGTAGCTCTTATAAATGGTCTAGACTCTTCAAAATTTCCTTTGCTGTTAACTCGTATTTTGCAGAAACTTCATCTAAAGGTATGAAATTTTAAAATGTATGCTATTTGCATTATTTTATACTGTATAAAAATATTTGCTGGTAAAAGCAAAGTTAACATCTTCTTAACATAGTAAGAGAGGAATTTTTACCTGGCTAATACTTATTAAATAATTATATTATTCAAATTATATGAAATTCAAACTTTTTTTGTGAAAAATTATAGAGATCTTAAATGTCTTTGTCAGAGATTCACATTTATTTCTTTATTTAACTTAGAATGTTTAGGAATAAAATATATTCTGTTGGAGTAAATTTTTTTTCAATACAAATATTACTGTTATTTATTAGATGAATAAATTGATATCTAGAATAAGAAAATTCCAATTGTTGAAAAATGACTTTTTTTTTCTTTAAAGATAATATTCTCATTCTTGATCTATACATTTGTGCCTGAATTTGTTGAAATATTAATTCATAAATATTTTCTGTTGTTACATTTAGAAAGTGTGTATAAAATTTTTATCATGTATTAAGTTATTTGTTAAGATTCTTTTCCTGATAATAAAATTTAACTTGACAAATTACCAAATGGAATGGATTGTATCTGAATTTTGTAATATACTTTGCATGAAGGTTACTAATATTTTTTTACATACAATTGTGGTGTAATATATTTGATAATAGTAGTTACATAGCATGTATACAGATGAACTAGCAAGATATGCAGAGTATGTAATGGAAGTCACTGCTGAAGTCTATTTATGAGGTCTTGCAATAGCATCCTTTCCAGCTCAAAATTTTGACAATATGTATGCTAGTGTGAATTCGGAACTTGCAAATGTTGTTTTGATATATGGAGGTTTGTGAACTCACCATATGGAATACCATCCCTAGTGATCACTTCGACTTTCATATTGTAAAGCTATGTTTTTATTGTTGGATGCTTTTTTGAATATTTATTGTAAGAACAAGACTCATTGTGGCCTTAGCTTCAAATTCGAGGCCAACAATGCTTTAGTCAAGCAGAAGTCTGTGCCTTGTTTCCACTAAAGACCCATCATGTAGAGGGAGTGAAGCATGTTAATCTGTCAAAGCTCAAAGTTCTCACTTTGAAGTAAATTTGGAGAGTGGCCCTTAGGTATTGCTTTATCTGACCGGGGTGCATTGGCTGTGGTGTGAAAACCTTGCGATGGACAGAATAAGACTGGTGGAAAGTGTTCAATAAACAACTTCTTTATGTCATTCAGAAATATAAAGCCAGAAGCATTAATTACAATGCTTCATTTGTAGCAACAGCTGCAACCAAACACACCTAACAAGATTTTAGACCTCATGAAATGTTTATTTCTTCATCCTACAAGCTGCAAATGTTTATTCTAACATTTTTATTTCATTTTGTTAACTCAATTGAATTAATGTTTTTTTCTACATTAAAGCAGTATTTTTTATACTTAATGAATTAGAAAAATGTATTTAATGAAATCTTCAGTGATGACCTTCATTTTCAAATATACCTTCCAAGAAGACTTTTTTGCAATGGGCAAGTAAAAATTATTTCAACTTTAACTGTTTCTTAGACCATTTTGTTATTTTGGATTCATAATTACATTGTTTGCTCTTTGTTGGTGTCTGTTTTTGTTAGCCATTTCCATATCAGATTTTCTCAATTTTTGACGTGGCTTTAGCAATGAAGATTCTTGAGTTTAAATTAGTGCAAGTTTCTTTTCAAGCACCAGATTTATGGTTTATTCTGCTCAAACCTCAATTTAAGCTTTCTGGAATAACAAATGATCAAACTGAATTCCATTCTTGACAGCAGCATTTAATTCCAAGATTCTTTCACGTGTTTCAGATATTGTTCAAGATCCTCCTCAAATTCATTTGTATAATTCTCTTAGGATTCCAAGTAATTCTTCTCTACCTGAAAGTTCAAAATTACAGATTTTGCTCCAAGATTTACATTTTGAAGAATAAAGAATAAACCATCTCAATTCTTACAAGAAATGTCAGTGAGGATGTTCGGAAATCTATTTGAATGCAAAAGCTTCCTACTTCAGTACAGCTAATTTTATCAAGTTCTAATGATAAAATAGATAGTTTATTGCTTATTTCTGATAAAAATTTTAACGGTTTAATCCAGTTATGAAATTAATTGCCTTGGACTATTTAGATTTACAATTCCCTTAAAGATGAGATAGCTGATTTCAATGCCCACAATTACTCAAATTTCTTATCCACGATTCTGACAATTTAACAAAAATAAATGTGACCATTCAAATTTTAAAGTTAAAAGTGCATCAAAATCACGTAAAAACATTTCCTGTCAGGTTTGTTGGTAACACTGTCACTATGCTGAAAAAGCTTTAAAATGCTTTGATCCATATAGTTTTCAGGGAAACCAGACAGCTTGTCTATGATAGTGGTAGCCATATTCCCACTAATTTTTCTAAAATGGCAAAAGTACAACTTACCATTTTTTAACTGAAGTGTTAGTTTTCCTCAGAATTTAACAAATTGTACGAAGTTGTAGAATCGTGTTTTGTACACTGCAAATGGAACAGCGATTAAAAGCTACTGTACTGAAATAAAAAAAATCTAGATCTTGTTTTGCATGCAAAATTTGAATTAGTGGGTGTTAAAAATTGTTATTTGATTCATACTCTTACCTATTTAAGCTCAATGGGTGGAGTAGTTCACTGCAATTTATTGGGATTAATTCCAATCAACTTTCTAATTAAATGCCATATCATAGAATCATAAATCAATATTATGAGCTTCTGACACCACTTTTCTGTGAAAGATAAGCATCTATTGAACATGGTATCAAAACATGTAGACGTTCATTTTTTTCGAAGACAAAAGTGAATTCCAGAAAAACTTCAATTTTCAAAGAAGAAATTTCTAACTTTAATGGAACAGACCCTCTAATAGTCATTATGCGAGTACAATTCATTTTGATTTAAAATCAAACAAGGATTGGAGGATTTGTAGTACTTCTCTTAAATTAAATGCTGAGACAGTTCCCAATTCTTCCACACATCCAAGATATTTCACATGGACTTGTAGGTATAACCATCTTTAATAAAATTGATTTATCACCAAATTCCCATCAAAATTTAAAATATATTAATAACTTCTGTCATAACCCCAATCAGTTTTCGTGAATATACAAACATTACTAATGGTTTTAAAATACAGCTCAATTTTTTCAAAGTTTCTTCAGTATAAATTGTTATTATAACTTGACAATATTTTGATCACTTCTCCAGATGCTGTAACATACAAATTAGAGCTTGATAAAAATTACAGGAGTGTTGACTAAAAATCTTGACAAATGTGTATTGGGGCAGGACAAACAAAATTTTTTTGACATCTTATTTCAGCTGAGGGAGTTTCTCTCCTGCATTGAAAAGTAAAAGTTTTTGTAATTGAGTACTTTTTCCCAAAAAACTGTTATGGATAGATGAACAAATTTTGGAAGTGACTTGTTTCAGGTTTCCACTACATGAGAAGCATTTCTTTCCCTCCCATTACCAACAGTCTTGTGCAGAGGATATCTATTGAATCCTACTCTGTATAAAGCTGGTTTGATTTGCCAACCAGATCATCCTTGGTATGCATTCCTGTCTAACTGAAAATATTGGTTTATGGCTAATTTACTATATAGCTAAATACCATACAAAGAAACCTTCCTAACTAGACTATGTCTCTGCCTGAGAGACCTCTGGTCAGTACTTCCACGCTGCATTTGTCAAAGGATGTCTTTGATCATCCTGACCTACAAACAATGACACATTTTTATGTGACTCGACTCTTCAAAAACTGCTGGAATAAAGGTCCATTCAAAATTCTCTCTAGAAAACCAAAGTTTTTATCCTTCAACATCAATAAATTTGCTGCAATTTCCTTTGACAGACTGAAACCTGCCTTATATATTCACTGCTTCAGTCCTCGAGATGTTTCCTATTAGAAAGACTATGGCAGCTCTGATACATCTAAAGGACTCCATTCCCATTGTTACTAAGTATGATAAACAGGTTTTGTCTGTTTTTTGTGCATCGAGTGGCCCGATTCTGTCCTCCTAACTCAATGGAAGAACTGTGTCAACAGCTACATGTAAACACACAATGTGCAATTTCGAACCTTGGGAAATATACAATTTTTCACCTTGCAAGCTATTAATTTCTTTTTGTACATTAGAGTTGTATTTTTCATACTTATGGAGTCAAAAATATATAACTTATGAAATCCGTATTCTATACAGTGCATTGCTTGATAATGTATATAATTTAGATATTTTGATTGAAACATGTTACTTGTTATATCAAATCATCACATAAAATTTTCTTTAAAATCTTAAGGATTGTTTATTATTATTATTGTGGTTGATTGAAACTGCACGTTAGTGGAGGTCAGCTTTTGAAAATGAGAACTTAGAAAAATTAGAAATATAAAAATTCTAGTTATGTAAATTTTATGAATTATAGACCCTTGTTTTTACAATTAATCATTCAATTTTGTATTTATAGTCAAAATAATGTATTTTACATTTTTTTTTTATTGTTGATCAAAAATATTATTTAAGAATTTTAGTTGTATTATATTTATCTCACAGGAAGAGATATTCACAAAAGAAGAGAGTGCCAAATTACAAATATCACTGTCTGTTGACCAAGAACAACTGAAATTAATATTACAGACTTTAACCTTCATTTTTCAACAGGTAGAGTTAATCAATTTGGAACACTTTTATAAATTGTTTACATAAATCTGATGTAAAACATTACACTCATTCTATATTTTGTTTCACTTTATTAAGATAAATAATTTATTACTATGGATGCTAACAATTTTTCCTTACTTTAAAAAATGTGTTATGTTTGAGCTTAGTAATATTATCCACACTTCCATATTGAAACTTTTGTATCAAAACTGCAAACTTTCAACTGGGAACAGTTAAATAGTGTATGAAATAAATTATTATATTACTTCATGCATTGTTTCACTTAATATAGTTCATTATAAATTGTTATTTACATTTATTCAGATATTATGCTTATTGAATAAATGAGAAATTGTTTGATATTGCTTTTAATACTCTATATTAAAATGCTTTTAATAAAATGTTTCCCAATTGACAAATGCATTTAATTTTATAAATTTAGAGCATCTTTTGAAACTAATTGTGTTGGAGTGAGTAATTTTTACTTTCAATGTAAAATTTGAAATATTAATTTTTTTTCTTTCTTTCTCTGTATTTGACAATGAGAAAGATATTATCACTAACAAGTATGCATATTTTTTATTTGTTTAAACTTGATGAATTTTCAATTTTTTTGATGCATTAATAAATATATCCTTTTAATTTTAGGCTGCATATCATTTGGCAAAACCAGCAGTTCTAACTCAACAATTACAGTTGTTAGATATAAATGGAGAGAAGGTATGGATCAAATTATTAATAAGTCTATTTCTTAAAAAAAAATTAAGTATTGATTATTATAGATTTCTATATATTACTTATATTTTATTTTTATACACATTATGAAAATTATACATTATGAAAATAAACACCGTTTAATATACTTAAATAAATGTGTAATTTTTGTGCTGCATTTTTTTAAGATTTCAACCATTGCTCAAGCATGGATCTCTAATGCAAAGACTGTCATTGATAAATTAAAAAAGAAAACTATTGCTCCAAAACAGGTATATACTCTATAAAATAGCTAATTATTTTTATATTTTAGGAATCTTCATAACAAATTACTGATGAATGAGTAGGAAGAAAAATTATTTATCAAACTACCCTAATAAATTTGTAAAAAAAAACTCATGAAAAATCTTATAGAGGTTATCAAACATGCTTAATGCAGTTATTTTTACCTCCCTGTTTGAAGAGCTTTTGTTCTCTCTTAATCAGTAAAGTAAATTATCTCTAAAAATTTATACACTCATTAGGCTTGTTTGTGCTAATTTCATATATTAAACTGAAATATACTTTTTAAGAGTATTTACTTTAAATACAGAATGTCATATGTTTGCAACAAGTATAGAGGCATCAATTAAAATGTTATAAAAGCTCTCTAATGAAAGAAAGATATATCTTTATACATTTATGAAAAAATGATAAAAATATTGGAGAAATGTATACATTCAAAAAATCTTTCTCTGATTAAAAACATTTAATTTAATTTTATAAAATTATGACAACTTTAATATAATTTCTTTGCTTTTACAAATGAAATTAGTTTATTTTACTTACTTAAATATAATTTCTTTGGTTTTACAAATGAAATTAGTTCATTTTGCTTGCTTAAATATAATTTCTTTGGTTTTACAAATGAAATTAGTTCATTTTGCTTGCTGTAAAATAACTGACAATAAGTAAATTTTATATATTCATAAAACAATTTGCAAACTACTGTTTTTTATAGCTATATTATTTTCAATTTTTAGAATAAGTTTTTGCTACTTCAGCAATATTGAAATAAAAATTCTTAAAATAGCTGTAATGCCTTGTTGGTAATCTATAGTCATTGTTAGAAATCATTGAAATTATTATCCGTTCATAACTTATTGAAATTGTGATCCATTTTATTAATTAAATAATAGTCATTATGTACTGTATTATTTTAATATCTGGAAGAAATGTCATGGTATTTACATGTTTAAAACTTTCAGCAGATGTGGCATTTCTACCAATGCGATGCTTACATGCACTTAAAGAATATTCTGCAAGATGTAATTGTTAATAGTTTGGATCACCTTAGCAGAACACAGAAGACACCCAGTTGCTTTCATCAAACTGTATTGTTTAAATTCTTTCTCTTGATTGAATATTTGTGCCTTATTCATCCCAAATTAGATCACAGAACACTCTTTCAAATAAGTTTGAATAGTATTTGTTCTCTGTCCCATAATCAGTGTGGTAATGGGTGTGAAAGAATAGTACCACTGTAATTTATGCATGCCATAAGAGGCGACTGAAATGGATACCCAGTATTTGAGGGCATAACAGGGCATCCTGCCATAGGGATTATATGAGGGTACTTCAGGGTCTTGCCTTCTTTAGGTAGGTACAGGCATCATGACAGGCCCCCTTAGTGATCTTTTTCTTTTCAATGGGGTTTACTGTCTTTGGTAAACATAGGTGACCTCCCCCCCCCCATCACCTCTGTTTACTAAAGCAGTCCTTTCCTATTTTTGACCATCCTTCTTGTCAACCAATTTTTTCCCCCCTGAATGTCCAGATCACAGCTGTACATTTAACCAGTTTTATACTCCCTCACTTATCTTGTTTGGCACAACATGGCCACATCTGGTTTTTGCACCATTAAAAAATACTATCTTTCACTCACCTTGATGAATCTTCCAGAACCTATCATTTCCCCTCCACTTTCTGTTGCAAATTTACTGTGGTTCTTTCCAATTGTCACAATTCCATTTGTGTTTCCATAATATATTTCTTCTTTCGTTACAATTTTTCTTGGCATTCTGCCAACTACAGATCTTGTGAATTTCAGTATAAGTACTCCTTGGGAAGATTTTAAATAAGGAAGCAGAATTTTTTTGAAAATGGCACCTAATTAGCATAGATGCTATACTATTAGTTTAGTTTAAATTTCCCATGCTAAACAAATTAGAAATAGAGCTGCAGCTTGAGAATTTGAAATGGATGAGCAGTGGATTTACATTGGAAAATTCAACAAAAACTTGAAAAAACAAAACAAAAGTGGTAATATAAGATGGCCAAATCTAAAGGATACCCTTGAAAAGCAGATAAAGGAGCAACAAGGAAAGAGAATGAAAATTTTGACTCTAAAAATTGGCTTACAGGCGAAATTCATGGTATATCAAAAGAACATAAATGACTTCAAAGGTGTGCTTTGCTGGTGTAGCAAATTTATGCCAAGAAAAGAAAAAAAATGTGCATACCAGAACAGCCAGGCAAGAGTTAATAATGGACTGTCAGGATAAAAAAAAAGCATCTTTTCTTAAGTATGTGACGGACATAATGAACAAAAAGAATTCTTATATGACTTAATAAATATGGATGATACTTCATTAGCTTTTGACTTTCTTAGAAACAGAACTTATGATGAAACTGGTGGGAAAATTGTACCCACACTTATAATGGGGCATGAAAGAATTTCATTTACATATGTGTTACATGGCAACAAGCTTAAAACTGGCCATTTTTTTTAAAGGAAAAGTATTCTGAAGGGAGATTTTTGTAACGACGTAATTATTTGTGCAAATGAGAATGAATGGATGTGCAAAACAATCATGCATGAGTGGCTGCAAAAAGTGGGAGGCAGTGCCACAAGGAATCTTTTTGTCAACCAAAAGGATTGTTGATATAGAATTCCATGCATTTTCATTTACTTGATTCAGTGAAATAATAATAAAAGTGGCTGTAATTTTGGTGACTTGACAAGAATCTTACAATCATTGGATTTGACTATAAATCTTTCAAAATTGATTTCCAAAAGTGGCAAAATGCTTAGAGCCATCTTATGAAGAAGTTGCAAAATGAGTAGGAAGTGCAAGATCAGGATTAGCTAAATCTTTTTAAATTCAGATAACTGAAGAATCAGATTTTGATAGCTTCATATGTTGTAATTATTTTTGTTGGATAAAGTAATGTTTTTGTCTGTCAATCAGTTTAATCTCATTGCAACATTTTTTAAAAACATTGTATGAGTATTATATATGGACTTTTTTAGTGAGTAATTATAAGTGCATCAAGGAATGTAATCATATTTTCAACATTTCGCATCTATAATTTTGAGTTATGGCTTCATTCCTAGCTTTTTTCTTAACCTGTTGTCATATATAACTACTTACATCAAAATTTGGTGACTGTGACATTCACAGCAATGCCACGAGCAATTTAATTTAATGCAGCATTTTTGTACAATTTTAGTTTTTTTATGCTCTTTATGCTGATACAGTCCTTTTTCCATTAATTATGATATTTAGCTGAAATAACAAGAATTATGTATATATGCTATTAGAAAGCATTTGCATATCAGTATAAAAATTTTAAAGGAAAATATTATTTTGTAGCTGAGTAATGTGAATTGGGAACTACGGTTACAATCAGCACAGTCTTCAATGTCCAAATTAAAAAACCCAATTGGATTAGTTGAGATAATTTTGGATTCTAATGAAAAGGTTGAGAAATTACAAATGGAATTTTCTCATAAAGAATTATATTCATTTTATAATCAAGTAAGTTTCTTTTATGCATATTTTCAATTAAATTTCACCTTTTTTATTAAATATATAGTTATCTAATTTTTTTTTTTAATTTGTATTACAATTTTGACAATATATTAAAAAAAAAATATTTGTTTGTAACATAGAACTGTCCTTGATTTTGAATAATGAAAGTAGGGTAAAAGAAAGCTATTTTACTACATATTCTTAATTCAAGGAAAATACAATTGAAAATAAATTTTTTATCTAATATTGTTACTATTATGGCCTTTCTACACTTATTATAGAATTTTAGTAGCTGCAATGTTTAATGCAAAATCAAAAAATGCATTAACATAATTCACAGTCAATAAAAGAAATACGAATGAAGATACAAATTAAAATGAAACTAGTATTTTATTTACATCACTGTTAATATCAATCTGTAAAAACGAAATCCAAAAGCAAAGTGCTTACTGTAGTAGCATATATATATATACCTGTAATAATTTACATAATACTCTCACAGCTTGTCAGTTAATGATATGGTTAACACATCATTTGCATTAAATAAAAGGATTGATATCCTTTTACTATAGAATTTAATATTAATTATATATTACTTCTTTGATAAATCAAAATTATTTTTGATAGACTACTTTAAAAATGTTATTTCTTTTCAGCTTGAAACTGTACAGTCACAGTTAGATGCTTTGAGGTGAAAAAAGAAAATGCCCAAATTTATGAATTAAAATATATTAATAATAATTTGTATATAAATAATAATTGTATAGATAATTTGAACTGTTGGTGAATATTTTCTGTATATCAAGAACTGTAGACCAATACTTATTAATAAAATATTATATTCTTGGTATAGGAAAAATCTTATAACTCAAAGGAAATGGAGTTGATGAAAAATGCTATATAATTTTTTTCCAATTCATATTTAATTTGAGGAAATATTTTTGTAACGATGCTAAAGATATGAAATAAGAGAGCCAAGTTCTTTATAAAATTTACATTGGTTTCCCCCATGCAGTATATATTATATTCTGTGGGTGGGAAAAGTAGCATGGCATTTCTAAATTATTTAAAATATGCACAATAATTTTTAAAAATGATTGTGTTTTTGTTTTTTAAAAAAAAGAATAACTAAACTACATAGCATTATAAGAGAAGAAAAACATTTAAACACATATAAAAATTGTATTTTAAAATTTAATTTCCTAGTATATACATGCATATAACATCTGTACATATACTTTTTCTTTCTTCAAATTATCTTTTGGAAACAACAAGTGTTAGTATACATTTAAACATGGGCTTACAATGGTAATATTTTGGTATATACAATGGTTGAAAAGTAATATTAGGTGGGTTTTTTTTTTTTTGGGGGGGGGGAGTATTTCAAAACTTCCAATTGTAGAGTTGAGCTAATTCATACAAATGCAGTATCACAAAAACATACTTTGGTAACACGAGTTTAAGCAAATGAATACTAAATTTTATCACATTTCTGATTTTCTTCATACGATTGGGCTTTTTTTACTTGATTTGAGAAAAGTAAACAAATTTACAATTGTGAATGAAAAAGTTCCAAGAAATATGCATAATGTTTTACAAAATCACAGTACTAATGATTTAACTCTGTGCATAACATTTGTGTATGTCAAAACATTTACAAGACAATTCTTAGCTAGTTTACTCTATCACAGTCAAATGAAAAATATTTTTAATATTTATATTGAAAATTTAAAATTAAGTAGGATGTGTATAAAAGTAATTTAAGTAGATTTTATAGTTAAAAAGAAAAGAAATTTATTTCATGTATAATGCTTCTTCAAAGAAATTTAAATTACCGAGTCAAAATAGTGGTTTTACAATGAAATGTTATTTAATTACAATTAAAGAAATGGCACAAGCCAATATTTCTAGGTTTATAATTTTACAGATTATTTATGTACATAAGTTTCTATTATAAAACTTTATAAAATTTAAGTATCTTAGTATGTTCATATTTGGTCCAAGATTAAATCTTATTTCAAGAAGTACAGATATATATGATTGGAAACTAAGGTTTTGAAAATTAAATTTTAATATTCTTTGTCTTGGCATTGGAAACAACCAAGCATTTCCTATATTCTAGGAAACTTTATATATATACCCTACTGTATTGTGTGCTTGTCTTTGTTTCTTTTAAGAAATATAAATGCACTCTGATTTTGTAAAACTGGTTTGATGATTGATTGCAAACATATCAATTTAAAGTCTGTTTTCAATAAATCCTTCATAGGAAGCAGTTTCCTTAATAAAGTAAGAAAAGAAATGCAACAAACTGTATTGGACAGTAGCTTTTAAAAATAAAATTGTTGCCTCATAAATTTCAATAAATACATTAAAGACTATCTGAAATTGAAACTGCTTTAACATGTATCAAAAGAGAGCAAAATGAAATTAGGGTCTTCAATAACAATATCATTTATACATGTTATGTACGGTATCCAGACAGTTTAAATATTTGATCAGATTTTGATGGGCAGTGCATTTTTTTAAAATCAGGAGGATAAAAAAATGCATTGAAAGTGAAGTATAATTTTAATTACATCAAACAAATTTCATGGTTTAGTAAGCATTTATGTATATTATTTTCTATGTAAATAAGACCTGAAAACATTTAAACTCAAATGCATTACATTTATCATTTCTTAGTCTTGAATACAAAGAACTTGTATTAAAAAAAATGTATATAAACTTGTAAATAATTTATAGTTATTCAAAAAGTCATTGATACCTTTTCATCCTATACAAAATCCAATTTTAAAATATATAAATTCATTCTAACTTTCTCAAAATTATATACACAAAACACTGATATCTTTTGACATACATCACTTATATATTTTAAAGTTAATTTTTTTGGATTACTTATATAAATCATAATTCACCTGTAAAGATTTGAATTAATTAAAACCTTAACCATACAATTTTCACCCTCAAGTTAACACAGTATGAAATTAAACCATTTAGAATTATGCAAACAAAGATTACATGATTCTAAAGAATTTTTTAAACACTAAATTGCTAAAAAAATGCTTTCATGTTTTGTGTTGTATATAGTACATCTAAATATTGTGCATACAAACCAAAAGACACATAATGAATTAACCATCAATACTTTGACCTATTCTTATCACAACTCAAAATTAACTACTCTAATTGCATATCAAAATATCCATTGTAAACATGAGTTAACAGCAAATCAGTCAAGAAGCTAATGTAACAACATTCATATTTTGAGCAAATAGATCAGGTACAACCTTTAAACAAACAGATTCTAATGCAAGCTATATTTTGCATATTTAGAAGTAAAATATGAATAAGTTCCATAAATGGCAGTGATCCCTAAAATGTTACACAGTAAAACATGCTTTTTGAAAATGGTGCATGTAATTGTTTCCTGTTCTCCAAAAGGTTTTTGATGAAAAGCAGGGGGAAAAAAAATGTGCAGAATAAGATAATTTATTTTAACTGATAAAACTTATTTTGCAATTCATTAACAAGTGTAATTTTTCTTCTTCATAACAATCATGATTTCAAGCAAAAAAATTAAGAACAATATTCTGACCTAATAAATCAAAGTTCTGAAAAAAAAATTCAGGACCGATGCATATAAACATCTACCAATTACGCACTTTTCCCTTCCATAATTTCACAATCTTGTGTGCATTTCTTAAGACTATGTGAATGTATTTCGTTCAAAAAATTCATAAGAAATAAAATTGTTTTTTTTTTATGAATGTCTCATATGAATTTTAATTGCAGATTTTGTATTTTTATACATCAATGCTGTTGAATAACTGATTATGTAGCAATTTCATTTGAAAAATGATGCATTATAATTAGAGCCTGCTCATTCCTGAACTGGGGTTAAATATTGTTTTTTTATATTAATGGAAAAGAATCTGAAGAAATGCTTTAGTTGTCAAAATTTAGTTAAAGTAATTACTTATGAAATAATCAAAAAACAAATATTTATGAATCAAATGAAGTACAGTTACTCTTTGTATGATATTCACTCTTATTAAGATATGGTTTTATAAAATTTTGATTATATTTATTTGTAAAATATAAAATTATAATTGCTAAGTTTAAAAAAATTGTTTATCATTTTAACAAAAAAACTCTGGAAAAATACGTAAACAACTCATTATTTATATATGGAAGATTAATACCTATTAATTTCACATTGCATTTTCATATGCAATTTCTGTTAAAACTTGAAAATCACATTAAGAGGTCTAAATCCCCCTTTCCTCTTCCAAATATTGAATACTAAAAAAAATTACATATTGATAAGATACATACTTAAAAAATTAGACATTTCTTAAGGTTCTTTTATTTTTAAATTAGTAAAAGATGAAGTGAGTGAGAGACATAATGAACTCGAATCTGACCCAAAAGAAGAAAAAGCAATTGCTTTAAAAATGAAGGTTTTTTTTTCTCTCTCTCCTGGAGTTCTTTTCAATGTAAATTGATTCACATTTGTTTGACAGGAAGATAAAACTTTTAATTTAAATTTCATTAGATTATTTAATGGAATTTAGAGAGACAAATGGAGCAAATTTCAGCACAATTAGCTAAATTGTGACAAACTGATTGCTTAAATATGTCAACAATTTGATGTAATAGTTATAACATTATGAAATTTTTTCAACATTCTACTTTTTAAAACAACCTCCAATCAATAACGTAATTCACTCCAGAATGGTTTGACCTAAATGATATACGGAACAATTTTAAATAAATACACATATATATGAATGAACTAAATACTTATGACAACAAAATCACAAATATTTATTATTTTAACTGACATTAAAAGATAGACATATTTTAACTGCTGCCAGTTTTAAAATATATAGATTAGAGTGTGAATGTTCTACTGGTAAAATCAGCTTATGGTCAATGCCTTAAATTCCCTTGGCCATAGTTTGATACATATGATATGATACAAAAAATATTAGCATATCAAGTAAAAGAAGAGTAAGAGTTCAATTTACCCCTTTATTGCTCGGAATTTGAAATTAAATGTAGAAAACAAGTTACTTATCTATACTCCGATTCTGAGACCAATGTTAACTTACAGTTGTCCAATTTAGAATTTTGTTATCAAAACACACATAAATGAATTACAAAAAGCACTGAACATTATCATTCGACAAATTGTTAATACTGGATGGTTCATGAGAAAGACTGACATATACATTGCAATTAATTTTTCAACTTTCAGAACCACCATGCAAAAAATAGCCTATAAATTCTTTAATAATCTTATGAACATCAACAATAATTAAGGTGACCAGATGTCCCGATTTTTAACAATATATCCCATGTCCCGTGAGGTTTTAAGAAAGTCCCGATTTATAGAAAGAATGCACAAGCTAGGGAACGAGAAGGGAATATACGGTTTTTGGCTTCTGTGTAGCTATTTCACCAGGATATGAGCTTTATATTATTTTTGTAAATTTTATAATATTAAACTTTAATAATGGAACTAATTGTTGAGAACTGCTTATCAAAGTTCGTCTTGATCAGCTGCTAGAATACATTCACCATTGTTTGGACTTAATGAACAATGGCATTTTTCGACATTGTCAGCAACAAAAACATTTTGTTGCTATAAAAAGAAGAGAGAACACTTTGTACACTTCCACAGATTTTATTCTTATGACAACATGTTTCGCTAGCGATCTAGCATCATTTGGAACATTGTTGCAAAGGAATTACATCTGACACAAAAATTGGAAATGGAGGTGAATTTTAGAGAGAAGGGTCAGGGTGTGAGGAGTTTGTGTGTCGTCCACAAAGTAAAGCCTTAGCATATTGAGTTTTGTAACTGTCTCTCATACAATATACATCATACTGCATGCTAATTAAACAAGTGGTGTCAACAAATAAGCTATTCAGATGATTTCGGTAAGTAATTTATTTAGGTACCAAATTTTTAATCCAGAACCCCACCCCAGTCAATGGTGTTCTGCTTTTTGTATGTTAAAACTTGGTCACCTTAACAATAATTCCCTATATTGCATTTTAGATTACAACCCAATCCCAAAAAT